>OZ010600.1:28729634-28887134 GCA_963932145.1 Acanthosepion lycidas | reverse complement strand
TTTTTCAAGGCAAAAATGAAATCGAAACTTTTTTGTTGTTATAGTTACATTACGAAATTCAGATTTAAATGAAAGAGACGCTTCTGCGTAAGCCTCTTTCTGGTTAATGTAAATTTTCTTTATACTAAGTTTTTTTTTTTTTTAGACAATATCCCTTAATCCCACCAGTTTTAACCTTCCCGACTAGAACTCGCTATACCACGCACATTATAGAGAACCACACCCCATTCCCTGCGTATTCCGTGGTGTGATGTAAGCAACGTCTCGCCAACCACTGCTCTGTGGAACCGACTCTTAAAATGATGTTTACCTGATCACTACAATCTTAACCTGTGCAAATCTTGGATTAACCGTTATCTTCCCCACCTATCCGCATATGAACCTCCTACTCTGTAACACTCTACCTCAAGTGGCTCTCCTGCCTTTTACAGGGTGGAATTCGGTGTAAAAAAAAAAGGGAAAAGTCAGTCCTCTGGTATTGAAATGAAACATGGACCATCGATAAAGTTTTCTGCAAGAGGCTATATTGATGCTACACTACAGTGCCACGATCAGCACTTCATATACCCGGGATTGTCAAACTAACGAACGAGTAAATTTCTGGAAAGGTAATCCCAGTTTCGACGAAGATTGCGATCAGAAGAACGAAGCCATCGCGAAGAAATGGTATCAAAATTCGTTTTACGAAGCCAACAGAACGAGAGATCAGGAACTGGTAAGCCGTGACGTTCCGAGGTGCACTTATGTCAAATGCTGGCATCGAATATCTGGAAGAATGCAAGCGCTGTTACGTTGGATCGGAACAGTTGGGGACAATATGCTGAAGGGAGACAGGGTCGAAATAAATAAAGAATATAAGCTGAAACACTAAATCCCAAACGTTAGGCCAGTAATCATATGTATTAGATGAAGACATGGGTTCTTTTGACGGCAAATCAAAAAAACATTCCATGTCCTAAGTGACTCAATGCGTTTTAGACAAAACATCCAGGCTTCACTGTCAGAAATATTTACGCTAAGACAGCTTTTTTATGCAGTTCAATCATTTCACAATAACTATATTATCAACCAGAAACTTTCAGTTTAGGATAGAAGTCTAGACAACGTCTACCCTTGACTGAACAATTGATAAATTTGGGGACAAGAAAAAATGCGTTTGTTTTTAAACCTAAAGAAATCAAATACTAAGATTTCATTGAATCTATTCAGTAATTACCCAGAAATCATTTTTAAAGTATACTTTTAATTTTGTAGAAATAGTTTACGTCTGTAATTGAATTAAAATATTCATGAGATATCTGTGACATAAATTGTTTTCTGTCTGCCAACAACATTTGAGGAAAACGATATAAACCGGCGCTTTGAAATTATTTTTCGATTTATTCTGTATTGAATATATTTTCTAATAAATGAACAAATATTATAGATTCGAAATACATACACTTGTTTACTGAATCTCAGATGGCGCACTAATTAATACATTCGTTACTTAGTTAAAAACATAATTCTCTAATAGAGTTAATTATTGACTTCCCTCCACGACTTCCTTTCCGTAGAGACCTTGTTATAATTGCGCTTATATTTTTTATTTATTTATTTTTATAAGCATTTGACCCCAAGCAAATAAAAATAAGGAAAAAGACTTGATATAGAGGGGTGTGGTGAGGAAAGGATAAAAAAAAAGAACGGGGACCAAGGCATCAGAAGCTATGGCGACGTGAAAGTGCCTGAAACTCAAATGTTGACAAAGCTTTATCACTTAATGTCTATTAAGGGTGACCATTTTTTTTTTCGATCTATGGAGATCGCAGTAATTTTAATTCTCTCCTGCATCCGCGCATCAATATCAATTATCTATTTTCACGTCTTTTCCTTCTCGAAGTATTTATTGATGGATAAAAAAATATTAAGTTGGTTTAAAAATAATGACGTAATAATGTCGTTTTTTGACGTTACGTCAAAAAACGACATTATTACATCATTATTTTTGCACCAACCTAATAAAAAATGAACAGATTTAAAAGAAAGCATTTTCTTTGCAGAAAAAAAAAATGAATCCGTTCTCTCACTGTGAGTATCTTTTGTATTTACTCCAAATCAGTCGAGTGTCGTCAACAAATATTTTCATTAAACTACAGAAAATTAAATAAAAGCGAAAATTTTCTTTTTCTTGGCGGTTACTTGTGAATAAATAAATAATAATAATATTTTTTTGTTAGTTGGGGTTAGGATTCTGTTCATAAGAGATATTTGTATAAATTAACATTTTTTTTTTTTTTTTTTTATAAATTTCTATTCTTTGTCGTTCTCATATAGACACAAAATTAGCCCAAATTTGCCGACTCACAGACTACTAAAAATATTTTTTCTCTTTCCTGTCACGAGTGCGATTCTTCCATTTATGGATTTTCTATTCTCTTTGCAAATTATCGAGATTCCGTTCCATTTTCATCAGTCGTCTGCTTCGATTTTAAATTCAAAAATACCATTTTTTTTTTAATTTTCTAGACGCCAACAGTGCCACCCAGTTGGCACTTCGGCGCGACAATGGTTTTTAACGAACTCGTCTAGTTGGCCATTATGAGTGCATTCGTATCGCACAGTGCGCCTCATTGTCGCAGTATCTGTTTGAAAATACTTGACTTGGCGTAATGTAATTGTCTGCAAGATGCATTTGTAGATAATGATTTCGAAACTGGGTGTCTCATACTTTTAGCCGTGTGCCGAGCATATCTAAATAACAAAGGTGTCTCGGTGTAGTGTAATGGTCAACAAGCTGAACTTATCGATCGTTAGTATTAAGTTTGATGTCCACCGAGTGCTACATATTTGTGGTTTAGTGCCAAACAAAACGGTGTTACTAATCTCCCATTTCATTATGTGGAAACCTCCGGAATTTACTGGCCGAAGAGCCGGCGCTATTTTCAGTTGAATTTTATAAAATCGTTCTTTAAAAATAATTTATTTATTGCTTTTTCCAGTGTTGATGGTTGTTTTCTACCTAATCTCCTGCAAAAGACCTGCAAGCCGAAAGAAAACGAATTGAGCTGCTACGTAAAAATAGAAAGGGGCATAAGACAAGGATGTGTCTTCTCGCCAGATTTATTCAGCTTCCGCTACCCGAATGGAACTGGAGACCTTCTAAGAATTCGTTATTGTTGAGCATAATTTTAACAAAGATACGCAAATGACAATATGTTAGTGCCTGACTCGGAATGAAAACTACAGAACCTCCTATAGAGGATACTAGACGAAAGGAAGAAAAAGGGACTAACTATCAAATGCAAGAAGATAGTAAGTGTAGTCATCAGAAAGAGCAAAAAAAAAACACTAAAGATGTCAATTAAAAGTTGAAGATGTCGACATCAAGCAGGTGAATGACAATATGTAAATGGCTGACTAGGAAAGAAAACTGCAGAACCTCGTAGACAGGCTACTACAAGAAAGGAAGAAAAAGGGACTAACTATCAAATGCAAGAAGATAGAAATTGTAGTCATCAGAATAAAAAAAACAAAGATGCTAATTAAAAATTAGAGAAGTCAACATGATGCAGGGGAATTGGAGATGTCTACATCAAGCAGGTGAATAAAAATATGTAAATGGCTGACTAGGAAAGAAAACTGCAGAAACTCGTAGACAGGATACTAGAAGAAAGGAAGAAAAAGGGACTAACTATCAAATGCAAGAAGATAGAAAGTATGGTCATCAGAAAGAGTTAAAAAAAAAAGCGAATTAAAAATTGCAGATGTCTACATCAAGCAGGTGAAGAGGTTTAACTATCTGGAAAGTATTTTAACAGAGGGTTGAAAATGTAACACTATAATCCAAACATGAATTAGACTAGCGAAAGAAGCATTCGAAAAGCTAAGCAAGGTGCTGAGAAACTGAAAAATATGTTAGAAAGAAAGAAAAATGGATTGCTTTGTGATATACATCCTCTTATATGACAGTAAATATTGGACAGTTATCCCACGGATGACGAAAAATCTAGACGCTGCTGAAATGCAGTTCTATAGAAGAATATTTAAAATTCTATGGACAGAGCCCAGAATCAAGAAAAACATTTTTTTTTTTACACATAACGACTCAGTGTTGATGGCTGACCCGGAAAGAAAATTACAGAACCTTCTATACATGGTGGTATAAGAAAGAGTGAAAAAAGGACTAACCATCAACGGCAAGCAGGTGAAGAAGTCTATCTGGGAAGTGCTTCAACAAAGGATTAAAAATGTGGCACCGAGATCCGAACACGCATTGGACTAGCGAAAAAAGCATCCCAAAAGCTAAGCAAGGTGCTGAGAAAGTGAAAAAAATGTTACAAAGAAAAGACTGCTGGATTGCTATGTGATATCGATGATCTTATATATCCTGGTCCATCTCCCTACGAATGAAGAGAATATTGGACACAACAGGATATTGACAGTTCCATAGACGGAGGTGAATAAGCAACAAGGATGTCTTGAAAAAAATGGGAACAGAATGAACACTTATACCCAGAATCAGGAAAAGAGGTGAACATCCTTGGACACATGATGAGGAAGGAGGACTTGGGAAACTTAATTCACACAGGACACATTGAGCCACTTACCCGATGAGCTGATGTGAATGGATTATCTATACGGGGGCAGTCCCTTTGCAAAGGGAGAGAAATTGCTAAGGACTACAAGTGGTCGGAAGTTATTTTGATTATGTCATTATTTTCTCTTCGAATTACGCGTACCACCATGGCCAATTAGTATTATACGGTCCCACATGTCAAATGAGAAGCTGAATTCTAACAGGCCGATGTAATAAAAAAATAGCCGTTTAGAAAATTACTAATCTAAAAGGGAGGTAACTTTAAAAATTAAATTCTTAGATCGTAAATTAACAACGTACCATTACATAGAATATATCAGACGTTATTTCAGTTCCCTAGACATGTTTTTTTTTTTTTTTTTACTAATCCATAGATTATAAACGGTTGTGAGTTATTAAAATAATGTCGTTTTCTCCCATATTAACATCTGTGAGAAAACGACATTATTTTTGCACCAGCCTAATACCTCGCTTTTATGATTTTCAATTGCGTATATGGACCTTTTTTTTTGCAAATGAATGTTATTAGGTAAATTTTATACCTCATAGTACATTGCATTTAAAGATTAAGTTAGAAAGTTTCTTGTGATATTTGTCTTTAAAAAATGGTTAAAAATGTGTTGCATTTGGCTGTTCCAGTGGATATGTTTCTAACAGGGAAAAAAAACATCGACATTTTCTTCGTAGAAAAATGCCTAAAATTCGTTAATCGCATTTCCTACAAAAAATATTGTAGAATGTTTTTAAAAAAGGCAAAGGTCAAAAGAAAATTGATTTATAGAGAAACTGTTGATGATTTCTTTTACTTGTATTTGTTTTCTATTACAGCTTAATTCTTTAGTAAATTCTTGGTTTACTTGTCTTTTATCATTACGTTTTGGTTTAAAAAGAGAGAAAAAAAAACAACCTGTTTGTATATTTTGGGACGGTTTTAACATGTTTTACTTAAAACATACATAAATTGACTATAAACCAAATAGCTTTTTTAGAAATTAGCCTGAAATGTGACATGTAGGCCATGATAATAATCATGTATAACCATTTTTTATCCGAATGTTTCTACAGAAGTTACTCGAATTTCGCTTAGGGCCTCACCAAGTCCCTTGAAATTGGATTTGTGGTTCACAAAAGGCGCGCCCCTTTCTAGGGTCAGGATTTTATTATTTCATTTATTCATATTTCATGGAATAAATCATACTTATTATAAAACCCAGGTTGTGTGTGTGTGTCTGTACGTTTATATATTGGATCGGATTTCCTATATTTTTCAACCGATTTCAACAAAACTTCACAGGACCGCGTAAAATTACCTTGCGGTGGCTTTGATAGCATCAAAATTTGGAAAAACACAATTGTTTTTGCAGGAAATCAATTTGAAAACACGATTAAGAGGCATCACGAGAATGAAAGGGGGACTACTCATATCGAGTTATACTTATTATAAAATCCAGGTTGTTTGTGTGTGCGTGTGTTCGTTTATATATGGGATCGGATTTCCTACATTTTTCAACCCATTTCAACAAAACTTCACTTTTTTTTTTGGCATGTAGTGTTTCTTATTGTCTTGCACACTTTTTTCTTTATTTTTACATTCGGAATGCTTTAAAAATTCTATTTAGAAGACAATTGTTTATAATAAAATTCTATTCAATCGGTAGATTCATAACGATTGAAAACAATGTTTTTGTTTGAGTTTGGGTTTGACAAATTCGTAAAAAAAAACAACAACAAAAAAAACTAATTAAGATATGCGTGTCCGTCAAACTTAAACAATAATCTTTGTCAATTTTATTTTTCAGTCTTTATGATGGTCGATACATGATCTATCTCTTACTGTTACTTCCCCGAGCAAGGCTGAGCTTTCCTGCTAGTATATATATATATATATATATATATATATATATATATATATATATATATATGTGTGTGTGTGTGTGTGTGTGTGTGTGTGTGTGTGTGTGACAGCGGCCGATCCAGGGTCTTGTCCTGGTCACGGCGCCAATTGTGACGTCCGCCACTCCCGTTCGTTCGTTCGTTCGTTCGTTCGTTCGTTCGTTCGGTGGGTGTCGCTCCAAACGTGATGTCCGCCTGTTTGCGTCAGTCGTGCTATCCCGTCCTGTGACGACCAACTGGCTTGCTATTGGTCGCGGCACCCAAGTGTGACGTTCTAACCTTTTGGTGATTCGGATGGGAGTCGGGTTAGATCCGATAACAGCCTCGTCGTTCCCAACTCGCCTCCAACGCCTGGTTACCGAAGCAACTACTTTGATTTCCAGTCTGCCTACCCACGTTGTGAATTGATCTTAGGCAGACGAAATCAATCAGTCGTCGGGGCCGTAATGCAAGTCAAGTTCGAATAAGGGTGGTATCGCACAAATAGATGTAAGAGAAAATAAAATAACAACTTGAAAAGTTCAAAGTTATTAAAAAAAACGGATAACAATATTTTATATCTGGTTGCTGGATACAGGGCTACGTCTATCTCCCAACCCGCTATGTGGATTCGTAAATATGTGTTTGGTAATCTGTATGGATAAATCCCGGGAGGATATAATCCAGAGAGCTCAATGTAAAAACAGAGCAAATACTAATTATATTCAGAAACAGACAACTTTAAAGATTCATAGTGACTATAGTTTATTTCCTTAGGATCGAAATTCGATCCTAATTCCTCAGATCAACATTTTCATACAAATAAATGGGTGACAAATATTCCAGGTATGAGAAGAATTCAGTATTATCATTTTTAATTTATGCACACTGGTGTTTAAGGATTCAGGTGGCAGGAGTGGTTGTTGGCGGCGGGGTCGAAGTAGATATATATCTCGAAAGGCAAAAGGTGGTTGAGGGAGTGGAAGATAAAAGACATCTTAACATAATTTTATATATAATATATATATAATATTTCTGAATCAGGCATTTATAAAATAAATTACCAAAAATGTTACTCCCAATATACTGGAGAAACAAGCAGAAATTTAAAAAAACAAAACAAAAAAAACACATCTATAAGCACAAAAGAGACCTCCCAAAAACAACTAATGCACTAGTCATACATAGAAATAAATTCAACCCCAATTTTGATTATAAAAATGCTACACTCAAAAAAAGAAAATAACTCACTTAGAAGGAAAATCCTCGAGAGTTCCGCCATTGAATATTATCCAGTTAATCTATGCTCAGGCGTTTTGTCTATTTCACCTTTCCTAACAGAATTACTACTCTACCAAACAAACGTACACAACTGTATCAAGAAATCAAACGAAAATGGCTGAATCCGTCAACACAATAAAAACAATATATATATATATATATATATATATATATATATAGGAGTACGGCACGTATAGTAGGAGGCACGGTGGAGTAATGGATAGCGGCTTGGATTGAGGAATTGAATTCCAGTCGAATCCATTACATTCACTTACGTGCTAATACCCTTGGGAAAGGTATGAATCCTCTTCCTCTCCCTCCAGCTATGGGTAAGATAACAGGACAGGCTGGGTTCTATAGCCTTGGATGGCAACTGGTCTAGGAGAAGGACAACTCTGAATTCAAAACCTGCGGAGGGTCGTTTGGGAACCTTGTGGCACTCGTTGTACCAGGTCTCTGTATTCGTCCTGCACGAAACCTTCAAACCTATAATCAAATCTCATGTGCCGTTGTCGGGCTGTCGGTTTCCTGGGAACTGATCTGCTTCACACTCATACGTCGAATTCGATGGGAGAGTCGAGTATATATATATATATATATATATATATATATATATATATATATATATATATATTATAGCAGACGTATTTGAAATAGACAACCTATTTTTATTTATTAAATCAGTCTGCACGTTCCAGAAATTTTAGTAAAGAATATCTGTAGTAACACCGTTTTTTTTTACATGTATTTGTTTTTTTTTTTATTTCTGATTAATTCTTTAATAACTATTTTTTTTGTTTACAATCTTTTATTATTACATTTTTTTCGTTTGAAAACAGAAAAAATCTGTTTGTAAATTTTTGGGCGGTTTTTTGACATGTTTTTGATAAAACAGACATAAATTGTCTATAGACCAAATAAGCCTGTTAGAACTTAGGTCGAAACGTAACATGTGGGCCGTCTATGTTAGTGGTGCCACGCATTTTAGCTGTGCCTGCTGTTGAAAGTTTTCAAGTGATCTGCTTTCTATTATTTGTTACAGTTCTTTGGGATTCTGTAGCGCCAGTCGACAAGTTTCGAAGTAGAGTCCTCGCTAAGACATTTATTCGATCAGTATATACTGATTAAGTAAAACTTAGGTACCTCATTGTTGCGCGATGATCAACAAGCTGAACATGAGCGTGGTCTAAATTTGATACTCCATATTTGTTGCCTTGCGTCGAACTAAGCTACGTAGATAACAACATAGTAATAATATAACCTTTCTTTCTGTCTATTTTGTTTCTTTTCCGCTTGAATATTTGCATGTGCACGTGTTTTTATGTGTGTGTCATCAGTTTATGTAGTTAATTATAGTCTGCATCTTCTCATAATCATAATCTTAACGAGACAAAAAAAAAGCTTTATGAACTTTATTCTGTGTTAATTGTTGGTGAGTCAAAAAGTGATCTTATTGCTCTCACCGTGGAGGAAACAGTGCACTGTATTTAAATATAAGTTAATGAGAATTGTCTACGCCCAGATTTCCCACTAGTCTCTTTCCTTCCCGCCTTAAAATCAAATTGTTTATTTTTGTTTTGTTTTTTTTTTTGTTTTTTTTCCTCTATTTTCATAATTTGTCTTCACCAATTCTTAATGCTGTTAACACAGCCAATCAGAACGTGGCAATAAAGAGATGGGAATAGCTGATAAACGAAGGTGCATATATATATATATATATATATATATATATATATATTATTTAGAACCGATTAATTATGCCAGAATGTTTTGGGATACAAATAAGGTACATAGCGGTAAAAAAAAAAAAAATAAATAAATCCACAGGCGCAACCATTTCAGGAGGGTATGTTCAGGAAAAAAGAATTTAATTTATTGTTATGGGACCTTACCCATAATAACATAATGGACTATTCCATATGTAATAAATACCGCGCCTCAAGAGGAAGCGGAGAGTTCGGCCTAAATTCGGGCGACCGGCTGATCGGCTGATCGGTTGAACTCTCTGCCTACGGGCGGGGAGGAACTCGAAGGAGGCTACGCCGAAGGGCGGAGTCTCTTTCGTGGGGGTGGTGGACCGACCCTGAACCCGTTTATACGGGTTCTACGGGCATATTTTTGCCCGAGCCCACGGGCTCGGAAACCCCACGGGCTCGGAAACCCCACGGGCTCGGAAACCCCACGGGCTCGGAAACCCCACGTTAAACCGGTCTTGTGTCACATGATTCCCTCGTGGGGGGTGACTAAATATCGTTCAGGTCGAAGTCGGGCGACCGGCTGAACTCTCTCCCTACGGGCGGGGAGGAACCCGAAGGAGGCTACGCCTGAAAAGCGGAGTCTCTTTCGGGGAGGTAGACCGACCCTGAACCCGTTTATACGGGTTAAAAGGGCATATTTTTGGCCGAGTCCACGGGCTCGGAAAACCCACGTTAAACCGGCCTTGTGCCACATGATGCCCTCGTGGGGGGGGGGTCTGTGACTAAATGCCGTTCAGCCCGAAGTCTGGTTTAGACTTTTTTCTGCCCAGTCACGTTGAGTGTTTTTAATTGTATTCTTTGTTTTACAGTGTGACGAACTTGTTTGACCGACGTGGATTTGCTTCAAATACTTCACGAACTTTCTTGCTTAAGTGACGAACTATATTCGGCCCACGAAGTCTTTTCTGTTAAGTTATTGCTTAAGTTTTATTTTTTTATTTTTTTTCCATTTCTTTTGTTTGTTTTAATTTTTGTTTCTGGGCCTCATATTTTATTTTAGTCCGGTTTGACAAAGTCTTACCGGACGACTGATTTTTATTTCTGTTTATTTCTTTTCAGTTTTCATTTTGAAAATATTTAGTACCGTTTAAGAAAAGAGAAAAAGAAAGCTTTGTTTTTATTTTATTTTTTATTTTATACCCTCTTTTTTATTTATTTAATTAGCGACTTCGGTCGCATTCTTCTTTTTGTTTGGTTTAACTAGTTTGTATTTCCTTTGCGTTTAATTTATTTTCTTTAGCGGCTTCGGCCGCAAACCTTTATTTTTTATTTTTACGGGGGGGTGACTAGTTGCAAATCAGTCTTTTTATTTCTTTTCTTTTTTGTACATTTTTTAATTTTTGACATGAAAAGAGAGGAGTTTCTGTTATTGTTTTTTCTTTTATTTTCGGCAGCCTTTGGGCGCCATTTTTATTTAAAAAAAAAAAAAGTATTACCTGTCTATTTATTTCTTTCAGTTTATCTAGTTTGTCTTTTATTTTATTTTACTTTTAGTTTTCCCAGTTTATTTATTTTTTAAAGTTTATTGTCTTTGCTTTTGTATTTTTTATTTCCTGGGTTATCCAGGCTTTCTTTTATTTGTTTAATTTTGTTGTGTTGCCTTCCCCCGACTCCTTTCCCCATTTTTTGGAAAATTTTTTGATAGAGACCCGCTGGTGGAAGTCTCCACACTTTTTCATTATGGCCGACGATGCCAGTCAGTCAAACGTTAAAAAACACCTTTTCGGTGCGGCTGCTAAGGTCGACCCGCTGGATAAGTCAAAATCCGCTAAGAAAGGGGCAAATGCTGCCCCAAATTTAGATGACCGTATAAAGGATGCTAATAGCACAAAAAAAGGAGCGACCAGGCAGGTCTCAAGTCAAAATGAAGAGGTGCCGAAGGAGGCACAAGCTAAGACAACCGAGGATTTGCCGTCTGTTGGAAGTCCCCCCCAAGTTGCATAGTGAACATGGCGGATTTCTTGGATAAGGAAAAGAGTTATTCTCATCTGGTAAATAAAGATGGGCTCCTTGAAGATGTCCAAGAGCTCAATGTCTTCTCAAAGAGAATGGTGTCGGTTTTCGCGGTGGACAAGCGAACTCGCAAAATTTGTCGCTCCACGAAAGACATAGTGATTAAATCACTTTTGACCCTTGGGATAAAACCCTAAAGATTCATCAAGGGTACTGGGTTCTTCACGTGGGACATTCTGCTGCCCACGCCAGAAGATTGCCTAGCAATGGCAAAGAAAGATCTTATTACAAAAGACCCCTTTTTTAAAAACGGAGTATGAGGGTCGGCGAAGGAGCAGTGTAGCGGTTTTTGAGGTTCCTCCTCGAATTTCGGGAGAGCACCTGGCTGCATTTTTTATGCAGTTCGGCCAAATTTTAGGGGCTCTCTCCGATAATTTGAATGGGGGATGGACTTTTGATATAATGTTAGATAAGAAGGCCTTCAAGTCCGTCCCCAACTGTTTGGAGTTAGGCGACCGGAAAATGCCGGTCATTGTGACCGGTAGGAAACCTACTTGCTGGAGGTGTGGAGAGATTGGTCACCTTTCCTCCTCCTACCCAGGGAAGAAGGCCCCTGAAGTTCTGGTCGCAGGCGACCAAAATCCCCCTTTGGCCGAGAATGTTAAATCCGCGGCGCCTGTAGTGGGCCTAGCTGCGAGGTGGACCGGTGCGGAAAATCCCTCGGTTGGGTCCGTACCCACATTACCCCCTAAACCGACGCCTTCCACAAGTGTGGATAAGGAGAAGGATGAGGGGGGATGGCGCCTCGTAGTTAGGGGCAAAGGGAAGACCCAAACAGCGGGGCCTTAGTCCCATCATGACACCAGGGACAATAACACCTACAGCCAGCTCTGAGGGCGACGCCTCGGTGTCTTATGAAAAAAACGCCACTGAAACTCAGAAATTAAATGAGCCAATCTGGGAAAAGATATTAGACATAAGAAACTAAAAGAAAAATTGGAGACTAAGCGGGGGTAAAAATCAAAAATCGCTGGGGGCACCGGGCCCCCTATCCTCTGCCCCGTCTTCCCCTTCTTCATCTAAAAAGACATTCGCTATACCACCTCCGCCCAAATCTGTGTCAAACTCTCCCGTGAAATCTCTTCATTCATCTAAACCTTCTCCGGTGAGGACGCCTTCCGGATGGACTCCCTCAACAACTCCCAATGTCACACCCATGTCAACACCCATTCATTCTCCACAAAAGAAAAGGGTCAGAAGCCCTGACTCACAAATAGTTACTGACAAAAAGAAAAAAAAGATTAAACCACCTTATCTCCCAGGGGAAGACGTCTGCCGCGTATCCCGGGACCAGGCAGAAAGTGTCTTCAGGCAGACGAGGAACCCGAAAGACTTGAAAGTTCTATGGAACTTCAAACAAATAAATGGCGTAGATGTGGAAAATCCCGAAAATTTCCCTTCTGCAGGAAGAATTCTGACTGTAATTAGAACTGGCCCGGGTACGCGGGAGATTTGGGGCATGATAGAGGAGGCCCAGTCGTCTCTAAAAATGGTGCCCCCAGCTGCCTACCTACTCGACCCAGAAATGAACGGAGCAGATCAAAAACTCAAAGGGAGGGTCCCCGTTTTCGTTCACCCATCCCTTTATAGGGCTCTCAGATTAACTTACCCTTCGGACATCGGCGTCTTGTCTCAAGATTATACTGTCGAAAGTGAGATGGCGTCCAGATCCATGGGACGAGCTGTCGGTGTCCTCACCCCAGCCATGTTCTATCCTGAAGGACAACCCTAATTCGATTTGACAATGGCACTCTGGTTAGCTAGTTTGAATGTCCGGGGCCTGAGGTCCGAGTCTCGCAGGGCGAGGCTCTCTCGTGACCTTCAGCGCCTCGGGGTGAATGTATGTTGTGTACAAGAGACCCGGTTTTCTTCTCATGATCGTGAGGATATACTGTCTAAGAGGTTCGGCCTTTATTCAGCATGTTTCGATGGTCGTTCGAGGGGTGTCTCTTGGCTAGTGAGCAGGTCTTTGAAGGCTGCATGTACCCTTGTCTTCGCGGATCCGGCGGGCAGACTTTGCGTGCTAGATGTTACCATAAAGGATAAGGTTCTACGTCTCATTGGGGTTTATGCGCCAAATATCCATTCCGAGCGGCCTGCTTTGTTTCGGCAGATCGCGCCGTTCTTGACGACGTCTCGTCGGGTAGTTTTAGCGGGGGATTGGAATGCCGTCCTTGACCCCGATATAGATCGTATAGGGCACAAACAAGGTACTAACAACCTGGACGTGAAACCATTTCGGGACTTTATCGATGGGTTTGATCTTGTCGATAAGTTCCGGAATGAACACCATCGAGAGGTAGCATGGACTTGGACAACTAGTGGCAACTCGGCTCCTGGGACGCTTGCGAGCTACCTGGACCGAGTCTTAGTTAGGAGAGTCGATGTAGGGCTCTTAGGGTGTCCAAGTTTCCATTACGTAGTTTGTACGGATCATAGGCTTGTCCGGGTCCGTGTAAACTTAGATAAGCCTAAGGTTAGATTGGCTGGCTACTGGAAATTGAACTGTTCACTTTTTAGTGAGCAGGGTTTCCGGGACCAGCTGTTGCTAACGATACAAAAGGAATTGACGGGGGCGGTTGTGGGAAATGCCTGGAGGGGAAATTTAAAATCTAAAATTCGAACGTTTGCTGCCGATTTTAGTCGTCGACTCAATCTAGATAGATTAGCGGCGCAAACGGCTTTAGAAAATAAAGTTGATCAGGCTGTGAAATCCCGTGTTAGTGGGGATATAGCTTTAGCTAAGGCAGAGTTGTCCTCCTTGCTTATCAAGAAGGATCAAGCTCTGGTAGTTAGGGCTAGGTTAAAAAGAATGTCTTCTGAGGCCACGAATATGGCCGCTGAACTGCGTGCAGAGGAGAATCGGAACGCGTCTAGGCGACATATAGCGTGCGTCACATTGCCGGATAAGCGGACCGTGACTACAAACGCGGGCATATGTGAGGTCTTTCGGGATTACTTTCAGGATCTTTTCACCAGGGAGACCGGTCTGAGCTCTGCTCAGTTCGACGCCTATTTAGCTGACTTTCCCTGCCTCGAGGCAGCTGAAGCGGCTAGGTGCGAGGGTCCCATTACAGAGTCAGAAATATTAGAACAAGTCGACAGTGAAGCCGCGCTGATTAATCTAGATCAGTCCAAGGCCTTCGATAGGGTTGACCATCGATTTCTAGAGGGTGTCCTTTCGGCGGCGGGTCTCGGAGTCGACTTTCGCTCCTGGATCCGACTTTCGTATGCGACCCCCGGTGCGCTAGTGGAAGTGAATGGGGTAAGATCGAAGCCTTTCGTATTGTCTCGCTCCATTCATCAAGGTTGTCCGCTCTCGCTTTTGCTTTACGTTCTTGCGTTGGAACCATTCCTTCGCAAGTTAAAGGCGAATCCGATCCTGCGCGGAATTTCCCTGCCTGGGGCTTCAACTTCAGCCAGGTATTCTGCCTATGCTGACGACGTTTCGGTTCTTGTGTCGAGCAGAGCCGAGATTGACGAAGTCAGCAAAAAGATCAGTGGGTATGAGATGGTGACAGGGGCCAAGATCAACCGCGATAAGTCTGTGGGCTTACGGTTGGGTGCGTGGAAGGGAGTTTCTCTTCCCGGACCTTTCCCCTGGACGGATGGGCCGATCAAGATACTCGGCGTCTGGTTCGGTCCTGATCTCCAGTTGGAAATGAACTGGTCGGAGGTACAAGGGAAGTCCGAGATCGCGGTTAATCTGTGGTCTGGAGGAGACTTTCCCTGAAGGGAAGGGCGGAAGTATGTGTTTCACACATCTATCCGATTCTCCTGTACCGACTCTCTGTGCTTCCCTTCCCGTATGCCAGACTAATGTCATTAGTACGGACCTTGTTCTCTTTCTTGTGGAGAGACAAGGCCCCTTTGGTATCTCGCGAGATCTGTTGCCTTCATCTCTCTGAGGGCGGTCTGGTTATGCCTAGCATTGAGATTCGACAATATATGCTTCGCATTACCTTTCTAGACCGAATGTGTCGCGGATTGGATGAGGTGGGCACCTTTTGGAAAGAAGACGTCCGAAAACATTTCCCATCCCTGAGAAGTGTGCACTCGTGCGAGGAAGAGGCCGGCCGTACACCTCGTGCCGAGTGCTCCTTCTACCGCGAATGTCGTTGTGCTTTGAAACTCCTCTTACGGACAACGGATGGCCTCTCCGACGCCCAGACGTTGTCTTGTAAGGCATTGTATCGATTGTTAGTTAGTGGGGCCGTTCAAGATGATCTGATCGACGAGCTCGGTCTTACGAAGCAGGAGGCTCGCTCGATATGGCCTTGGGCGCCTGGGTTGAAATGTCTCAATAATGATGAGCCATCCCTCACCTGGCTGATGATTCGTGGGGCCCTCTGGGTAGGCAAGAAACTTTGTTCAGCAGGCTTGGAGAAATATCCAAACTATCGTCGCTGTACTGGGGAAGTCGAGACCATTGGTCACGCCTTTTTTCAGTGCAAGACGGTAGTGCCATTGTGCGGGTTTGTTGAAGGCCTCATGGTTCGCATGCTGCAGGGAAAGTTTTTTGTCCTGGAAGCCAGTTCTGTTTGTAGCAATGTGGTGCCGCAATTGACGAAGGCTGAACACTATGTGTTCTGTTGCTTACTAGAGGTTATAAGAGTCGTGATTTGGACGACGCGTCAGAAGGAATTCTATGATCGCGAGAAGTTCTTTTCCCAACTGATCTTGTTCTTTAAGCATCAGCTTAAAGTCAAGATTAGGACGGAAAGGCGGCGGCTCCATTCATCAGAATTTGGCAAAAGGTGGGTAAATCTTGCGCGAATGTGTAGAGTGAAAGGGGCTGACCTAGAGTGGCACTTGGATGTCGGTTAGGCACAGGATTTTGTCTTAACAGGGTTGAACAGAGGCAACCCATCCCAATATTAGGCTAGTTTAGGTTTTTGATTTTGATTTTGATCCTTTAGTTTTCCGTTTTCTGGTTAACTTAGCTAGGGTATGCACGCTCATTGGTCCCTTTTATTTCTGTCCCTATTTTTCTTTTGTTTAATTCCCCATCCCCTCCCTCTTTAGGTGGTCAGTGATGTCAGTTCTCTGGTGTATGCGGGGCGCCTTTCGTTTCGTGTGTGTGATTTTTCGTATTTGTTGTTGTGTATGAATGTGTGTGTGCCTGTGTGAATGCTTGGAGGAATGAATGTTTTCCTGATTTTTTCTTAGTCCCGCTTTGATTTCGTCCGGTTAACTGATGTTTCTGCCACATTTATGGTTTGTGGTTTTTTTTATTACTAACTCAATTGTTTGTTTAGTCTCTTGTAAATATTTAAGTCATATTGTACATATTCATTTGAGGATCTTTTTAAAAATTGTTGTTTTATGCCTCTCCCCCCCACACACACACGAACAATATCTGTACATAAGGGGACTAGTTAGGATTTCATAGAGAATTTGAGGTATTATGGTGGACGCAGTAAGAGAAGGTAGCAGTGAATGTGTTGTTTTGGTGATTGGGACATTGTTGGTATGTTTGGGTCCGTGTCTGGGACTAGCTAAGTTTAGAATTAAGACAGAAGACCGTCCTTCCCCAACACCCTCTTAGCCCTTGTGCCACATTTTGTACCATTTGTACAAATAAATATCGTTCAGCCCTTGTCGGGCGACCGACTGATCGGCTGATCGGTTGAACTCTCAGCCTTCGGGCAGTGAGGAACCCGAAGGAGGCTTCGCCGGACGGCGGAGTCTCTTTCGGGGAGGTAAACCGACCCTGAACCCGTTTATACGGGTTCAAATGGTATATTTTTGGTCGAGCCCACGGGCTCGGAGATCCCACATTAAACCGGCCTTGTGCCACATGATGCCCTCGTAGTGGGGATGACTAAATACTGTTCAGCTCGGGCGGGAAGTCACCCGAACGAGGCTACGCCGAAGGGCGGATTCTCTTTCGGGGAGGTAAACCGACCCTGAACCCGTTTATACGGGATCAAAGGGCATATTTTTGGCCGAGCCCACTGGCTCGGATATCTCACGGGCTCGGAGATCCGTCAGGAGTCTGTCAGTCAGTCAGAGCTAGTCAGTCTGTCGAGTCAGGCTGACCAAAACAGAGTCGCGTTCGGACAATTACTACTAAACCTGATTGTTCATACTAACACTTTCTACTTCTCTGTATATATTCCTGTTTGTAATATATCTGTGTTTTCCATATCCGTGTTCGAGTTCTTCTTTATTGGTTCTACCTTAGACTATCACTGTGCTACAAGGAACCGGATCATAACATTTATTTAAGCATGTAACGTTTTAACTGAGTACGAAATGTGCAACAGTGAAATCAGAAGGAGCGCTATGATAGCCAAAGGTGCCTTACAAAAGCTAAGCCGAACATTAAGAAACAGGAAAATTTCGTTAGAAACAAAGAAACGAGTATTGAACTGTTACGTGATATCAGTCCTCCTATATGACAGTGAACGCTGGTCAATCTTCTGAAAGATAAAGAAGTGACTGGAAGGAACAGAAAGGTGGTTCTACAGGAGAATGATAAGGATACCATGGACCAAGCATGTGAGCGACGACGAAGTTTTAGAGAAAATGGAACAAAACGAAGACTTATCTTTAACATAAGGTACTATTTATACTATTAGGTTGGTGCAAAAAGAATGATGTAATAATGTCGTATTTTGACGTATTTTTAACGTCAAAAAACGACATTATTACGTCATTATTTTTATATTGTTAGGATTGTTATCCTCAAATTTGTTGTCATATTCACAACGTTTCGGCCTTCTTCGGGATTTGTCAAAAGGACAGACAAAACATCCTCGTGGGTATGGTGTCAGTTGCAATACCGAGAAAGGATGAGAAAAGGAGATAATTTACCTCTGCCCATTTGGAAGTAATGGCGGAAGGTATAAAGAAGAGATAGTATGAGTTATAAAGTCAGGATGATACCAGCAACTAAATCCGAAAATTGGAGAATTACCGAAACCCCTGACCAGTCGAGCTCACACCAGTCTTGTGTCGGACTCACTATAAGTAGATCGCGTTGGCGACTCAGACAGAGAGTTAGAGAGATACGCTACCAGAGGACAAGCTGCTAGCAAAACCTTGCGTAACCTGTTGTCGAGAGAATTCCCCACTTTGGACCCTGTTCCAAGATTTAGAAGACCAAAGTGTCATTATAGAAATTTAACGAGAGACGAGTTGATTTTTGTACCAAGAACTATATAAGGCAAATTAAAACTAACCCGGCAGACGTTTTTATTTCGTCTGCTAGAACATTTTTATTTAATACAGCTTCACCGTGGCTCGAACAAGCGCCCTGAATTACCGACGACATATGATCTCCACTGCTCTGAAATCAAAGAACACAACGTGGGCAGAAACGGCGTGGATTGAAACAACCAGTGCCCAACAACCAACTGACCGACGCCAGTACTGATCAGCGTAGGGTAAACCCAGGTTGACCCAGGATCGACCAAGGCGCGTGTATGTCTTCGAGTACAGATAAAATGTTGTTAGTTACTTAGCTATAAAATATATTGCTGGTTATTTTTCTATAAAATGTGTTGTTAATTAATTTGCTTTAATATGTATTGCTGATTATTACATTTTATCTAATATCTTCTTTATTCTGTTGTCTCCAATTCGAAACCCGCAAATTTGGCTGCAACTATTACTGACAACTATACGTTCTGTCTTTTCGCTGTTAATGTTTAGTCCTTTCCTATCACTTTCTATTACTACCTTATTTAAGAGTGTTCGAAGTTTTTCCTGAGTTTTTCATCAATAAAGTGTTATGCGCATGTCATTTTTTTAAAGATCATATCCGCTTAAATCCCTCAAGATTTAGTCTGTTAAGATTGCGTCGCTGTATATCATAAAGAAATTTGGCGGGAAACACTTTTTTTAAGCGTTTCACCCCAAGCAAGACATGCTCTTGCCATATTTAGATTACATATTGATTACCCACCTTTAACTATTGTAAGTTCTATTATTACTTACCGAGTTCCCCGGGGTTCCACTTTTAAACTTTAAGCTTGCCTTTTTTTTCTTTTACAAAAGCCACTTACCTAAACTCTACATGTATGTGCACCCCAATAATATATTAAGTTTATATTAACTTTGAGCTTTGAATCTACGTTTAATTTAGCGTTCCGGCCATGACTCACTTTTTTAAATCAACCGCAATAATGTGTGCCTGATGAGTTTTTTTTTAAGCTTTTCACCCTATGCAAGGCAGGAAGCTACTAGGACGCAAGGGGTTACAGAAAATTTGGAGCAAGATCAGATAGGAGTAATAGAAGAAAGGATGAGGAGAAGGATAGTGGGTAGATCAAGGCAACTGGAGATGTCGATTGACATTACATTTGAATAGCTGGAGATGATAGCTCTCAGGGAAACTGGAATAGGGAAGGGTGTTCCACAGGCGAGAGGTGCGAGACATGAAGCTATTGGAGTAGAAGAGACGGCTACATTTAGGAGTTTTGATAGTGAAAGGGTGAGAGTGGAATGCCAGCCTCGTAGGGCGCTTGAACTCATGAAGTCTGGGAACCAGCGAATGCGAGCTCCTCGGAGCAATTACTGTGAAAGTATTTGTAAAACAGACAGAGAGAGGCGACGGGGCGTCTGTGAGAGAGTGACTGTAGACGAGATGCCAGAGCAGGGCCAATTATATTGCATATCCGCCTCTGGAGCTTATCAAGAACACCGAGGCAAACAGAAGGGGCTCCAGACCATATATGGCAGCAATACTCCATGCAAGTGCGAATTGTTGATTTGTAGATCTAGGGGATCGATTCCGGGGAGAAAAATTTCCTGCATCCATTTATCATCTTTCTGTGTTTGTGTACTTGCTCGACTCGTCTTCTCTGTTTCTATTAACTTTTACGATTTATTCTAATAGCTTTCTTTGTAGAAAAAAAAATCAAGTTTTCCTTGTAGTTCAAATACGTTTTTTGTCGTACATCGTCAAATGTTTTGCGTAATTATGAAACGTAGCTATAGATTATTTTTACCTTTCTATTACTCGCTCTGATTGCATTCCGATTCAAAACAAAGCCTTTCTTATTTCAATGTTTTGAAGAAATCCAAACAGTTCTTACCTCAATTCTAGTGCAGTTATTCTACGACCTCATTTCAGGAGAATTATAATTTGCACCTGGCTAAAGATGATGAGTTTTGCGTTCATTTGCACGCGCCTTCTTTGGCATCTCTATGACGATAGATCTACTGAGATCTTCCTGTATTTCGCCGGTGTCGTACGAAGTACCTCCCAGAGGGTTTTTTGAGATTTTTTTATTAATGTCAAAGAAGAAACTGTAATCCCCTTCAAATAGTATCCTCTGAATTTCATGCACATTGTGTAGCATTCCAGTCACTTCGTGGAGGCCTCAAGGCAATGATCTAAAATTAAAGTGCACAGAACACTTGTCTCAGCCTCCTTCATCTTCTCGATGTCTTCACAACGACTAAGACCGAAGTCCTTCTTTAGCTTGACTGAAAGTTACAGGTTACAGGGATTTGTGTTTAGGTACGACGAGGGACAGTTTTGATGCCCATCTCTCTCAACATAAAACTTTATTTCATGGCTAAATGTCTTCGCGCGCCTGCAAACTAGTCAACGGTGAAAATCAGTGTTTAACAGGGCGTATTCAAAAAGCTATTACAGCTGTCTCCTTCAGTCTATAATAACAAACATGGTTAACTTATTAGTAATATACTAAAATTACAACATATTAGGTATTAGGTTGAGTCTGAGTGAACTGTTATGTCTCCACGCGTTTCGGGTTGGGATAGTGATGGGTATAGAATTTCAGTTTCGGCCTTTTTTGTAAGGAGGTCGAATATGGGTTGAAATTGTCAATTTGGCCCTAAATTTATGACGTTTTTTTCGGTCATCTGTAAATTTATGACTCGATAGGTTTATATATTCATTAATGCTATTGGTAGTATTAGGTTGGTGCAAAAATAATGTCGTTTTCTCACATATATTACTATGTGAGAAAACGACATTATTTTTGTACCAACCTAATAGAAAGGTTATAACTGCCTCTAGTGAAAAAAAAAAGGCTCAAAGCCTTTGAATACAAGTTGTATATTTCATTTATTATTTCCGTAATTTTGTCAGTCCCCAAATTATCTAAAGCTGTCAGCATCCCTATTACAAACCCATGTAGCCTTATTACTTTGTTGCTGTTTAGGCTGGCTGATGACAATCTTACGGCAGATATTATCATTTTTATATACACAGAGGAACCTCAGTTCTCGAACGTCTCATATATCGAACCAATCGATTTCCGAACAGAAAATTCGAGATGAATATGCCTCGCATATCGAACAAAATTTAATTTCTTGAACAACATTGCCGAGCCGAATTAAGCCGAACGGAATAATTTCGGTGTCGACCGCGTTGCTTTTCTCTTTCAATTTTTTTGCACTGTGCCTTTTTTTTTTTTACATTGATTCTTATTGCAAAAATGGTTTCGGTTTACGAATATTTCGGGTTACGAACGGCCTTCAGGAACGAATTAACTTCGTGAACCGAGGTTTCACCGTATTATAGATTTCTCTTTAATGTCGTCGAAGAGTTCTTCGAAATATTCGTGCCATATTTCAATTATCCCTATTTTTGTATGTTATATGTATTAGGTTCGTGCAAAAATGATGTCGTTTTTTGACGTATTTCTTAACGTCAAAAACGACATTATTTTTGCACTAACCTAATATTTCTTTTTCTTTAGATTTTATACATACCCTCGAGGAGAATGTCTCCTGTCGTGTTATTTCTGTCATCATTTTATGACTCCTCCCCGCGGTGTCTATGATCCCCAACGTTTCTATGACTGCACACTTCTCTTTAAAACATTCATTTTTGCATGATTGTACATTTTCCGTTTTTACATCCTATACATAACGCCATTCCTTAGCATTGTCTGTTGCTTCTTTTTCATCATCCCAAGAATTTCTTCTGTGATCCGCTTCTTTTTTTTTATTGCCTCGCGTCCTTTTCGATGATCTCCTCTGCTAATGTCAGTAGATATTCGCTTAAAGTATTCCGCTTTGAATTATTTGCCTTTTCTAAACTATTATATTTTCTCCTATCAGAAAATGTGTTCGCAAATTTGATTCGTGTTGTAGTCGGTTTTATTATGGTTAGAAGAAAAATGGGTCAAAGTAACAAGAAGAGAAATGGGTTCTTGTGACAAGCACTTGCCTTTGAAAACATCTATGATGCTTTTGACATGAAAAAGACTTTGAGGGGATGCAAAGAACTAAATAGACTGCCTAAGAATTCCGAAATGCACTTCTGCACTGTAAAAATTATCAAAACTGTATCCATTTTATTTACTGATGTCAGTCATATTTTAGTCGACCGGAACTCAATTCTTTCCCAAGATCGATCAGACATGGCGGATAATGCGCACATTCGCCTCGAGTGCTGACCAATAGGATGCTGGCAGAAACTGCTCAGATCAGTGAACGTCACTGTTTAAGTGTTGCCTCTCTCTCTCTCTCTCTATATATATATATATATATATATATATATATATATATATATATATATATGAAGAAAAAGTTTTAGGTTGTGCTATATTTATGGGATAAAGTCCTCAATATCAGAGATGGAACCTATGTAAATATAAAAGTGAACATTCAAGTCAACACTCCGAAGCGACAGGCTGTTTCATGCTTGACGCAATCGTCATACCAGGTTTAGCATGAAACAGTCTGTCGTCTCTCAGTGTTGACTTCAATATATATATATATATATATATATATATGTGTGTGTGTGTGTGTGTGTGTGTGTGTGAATGATATGGAAACGGTCAAAGAGGAAACATCTTAATCTGTTTCACTTTGTTAAAGCGTCGTCGGAGATCAAGACAAAAATGATAAGACATGGATTGAAAGCAAAGTATGTTGTGTTCGGCTATTTCATTGCTTAGATACATGTCACGGGTTTTGAAGTAACAGATAATATTTAAATATGTGTGGCAAACATTTTCAACACTAAATTGTGTAAAAATTACTAAGATGCAGTCGGATGTTTTGATTAGATACGTGTCACGTTTAAGGAAGCAACTGATAACATTCAAATACGTCTAAGAAAAAAATCTGGCTGTTAAAGTATGTAAAGATTAG
Organism: Acanthosepion lycidas; assembly: GCA_963932145.1. Lineage (NCBI taxonomy): Eukaryota > Metazoa > Mollusca > Cephalopoda > Sepiida > Sepiidae > Acanthosepion > Acanthosepion lycidas. The sequence continues at coordinate 28,863,548 of OZ010600.1, read as the reverse complement.
TGAGACGCTGCAGGATATTTAGAACAACTTTTCATTAAAATATATCTCGAGCGTATTTTGTATGTATATTAGATTTTTATGTATTCGGAAGAGATAAGTTATATATATATATATATATATATATATATATATATATGTATATATCGTCTATTTAGGTAGCAATCCCTCTTGTATACATGTTTCCTTAATGACGACAGACAAGGTATTGCGATTAAGTATTTTATATAATTTTTCTTGTGTTCTGGCAAGTGTTTTCTTTTCTGGGCACATTATCAAAGACGATTTTATTTTACTTTAAACGAAATATTATGGGTTGTGTTATGTATGTATCTAGATGTATAGGGCTGTTTTAGTTTCCAAACATTGTCAGCACCTCGTGGCCGTGTTCTTAGTTAATGTTATTGAGTGATGGCTTTTTCTTTTTTAATTAATAGAGCTTCCATTATTTTTAATATTTTTTTTTTTACGCGGATGAGGTTATTATGCTTGTATTTTCTATTAGTATGTTTCGGATGGAGTCTGGTAGGATTTTGCGTGTGATTAACTGAGTTCTAATGGTGCTGTGGTCGGATAGGTTTAATGTAAGTCGTCTGGATAGGCATGTAGTATTGTGACCGATGTAATTATTTATGAGTTCCGTTTGATCAGGAACACATTTCTTTAAGTGGCATTTGAATTTTTAAATAATGTCGGTCCTTTGCAGTTTTGATTTTACAGGTGGGTTGTTATTTGTTAGAATAAGGTTAGCTATTTTAATTTTTTTTTCTAAATTTAACCTCGTCGCAAAGTAAAATGGTTATTATACATGTATTTTCTACTCGTACGTTTTGAGTGGAGTCTTTTAAATTTGTATGTGTGTGTTTAAATAAAAACAGCTAAAAGCGACATCCAAGATTTAAGTAATTAATCCACAAACATAACACTTTGACCAATCCTGAATATGATGAAGCACTGTACCACCTCGACCCTAGCATTAATGAATATCACACAGTAATTATAAAAAAGCTGTGTAAACTATATCAAGAAAACATTCTATTAGTGCAAAAATCAAGGAAACATTCCATGAGTGCAAAAATAATGTCGTTTTCTCACATAGTAACATATGTGAGAAAACGACATTATTTTTGCACCAACTTAATACTACCAATAGCATTGATAAATATATAAACCTATCGAGTCATAAATTTACAGATGACCGAAAAAAAAAGTCTTAAATTTAGGGCCAAATTGACAATTTCAACCCATATTCGACCTCCTTACAAAAAAGACCGAAATTGAAATTCTATACCCATCACTATCCCAACCCGAAACTCAGACTTGAGAGACCTCCTGAAGGCCGAAGGCTTAAGAGATAATTCTCCTCGCAACAAGTGTAATTATATCCTAACAACAAATTAAAAATCACTGCAAAAGTAGTAAAAAACAATTCCAATATTGTTACCAGACGAGACGACAAAGCCAACATATATGTAATTTTGGATACAGCTTATTACCATAAAATAAATTACAAAGCGCCATTGATAATTAATCCAAATTCACCAAATTAAACAGAAACCCCACGGAGACCTTAAAAAGATCCGTAAACCAATTAATAACATCAAATAACGCCGACGTTGTTTGCCTGAAAATCAAAAAAAAAAAAAAATTATCGAAGACTATCATCTAGGATACTATACGGAAATATAAAAATGCACAGAACCGGATACTCGCTACGACCAATCATTTCCCAGAATCCAAACCCCTATCTACGACCTATCAAAATTCCTTAATGACATCATTACCCCATACCTACCCACCAATTACAGCATCACATCAACTCACGACTTCCTTTAAATTCTAAAACGTATAAAACCAACTCAAGATCTTTTAGCGTCACTCGACGTTAAAAGTTTATTTACAAACGTCCCCGTTGATCAATCTATTGGCATAATCCTTAACTCCGTGTACAAAAATAATTCCACCCCAGCTCTATCCATCAAATCAAAAAGCCTCAAAAAATTATTACATGTATGCACATCGAAATCCCACTTCTACGACCATAATAGCAACATCTATACACAAACTAATGGTCTGTCTATATTTCTAAGAAGAGGTATTATGTACAGTATTTACATTAGTCGGACTATTGTCCTCATCTTTGCCGCCATATTTGTCACAACGTTTCGTCCGTTGTACGATCCGGCCTTCTTCAGGTGGTTGGAATTTCGAACTGCATTATATCAAAAATATAAGGGGAACGGCTCATTGGCCTAGTATTTTAGGTGTGAATTAGCTCTGATTTATTGAATCTCAATTCATTTTTGGAAGTGCTTTGCTTCGTTTCATCTCACTATTAAAACTTTCTAAAGATTGCTGTGATTTTTGCCGGCACGGACATATAGTGATTCTCCAAGCGTAGCTTAGACGTGGGATCGAACTCACTACTCAGTCGTAATTGTATTGGCGAGACAACCTTGCTAACAATTACATTGCCTCGAGGTGCCCAAAATAATTTTCTAAGCGTAGCTTAGATGTGGCACAAGGCTGAAAGTAGGGGACACCTAATGAGGATCTAATTCACTTTTCAGTAGTAACATCTAGGAGGACAATACACACATATACATACATACATACATGCAAATATATATATATATATATATATATATATATATATATATATATATATATATATATATATATATATATATATATATATATATATATATATATATATATATATATATATATGTGCGGTACTTATTGGAAATAGATCTCTCAAAGAGGAAAGTAACAAAAAAAGGGGAGACCACACACGATTATTCAAAACAATTATTCGTTTATATTTGAGTCTATAAGCATTAACGTGGTTCAGGGATGGCTAAATATTGGTCGTTTAAATTTGAGTCTCTAAACATTGATTTAGTTTGGGTATAGGTAAATATTGATGGTTTTATTTGAGTCTATAAGCATTGACGTGGTTCAGGGATGGATAAATATTGGTCGTTCAAATTTGAGTCTCTAAATATTGATTTAGTTTGGGTATAGGTAAATATTGATTGTTTTATTTGAGTCTATAAGCATTAACGTGGTTCAAGGATGGCTAAATATTGGTGGTTCAAATTTGAGTCTCTAAACATTGATTTAGTTTGGGTATAGGTAAATATTGATTGTTTTATTTGAGTCTATAGCCATTGACATGGTTCAGGGATGGCTAAATATTGGTCGTTCAAATTTGAGTCTCTAAACATTGATTTAGTTTGGGTATAGGTAATATGGATTGTTTTATTTGAGTCTATAAGCATTAACGTAGTTCAGGGATGGCTAAATATTGATCGTTCAAATTTGAGTCTCTAAACATTGATTTAGTTTGGGTATAGGTATATAGTGAATGTTTTATTTGAGTCTATAAGCATTGATGTGGTTCAGGGATGGCTAAATATTGGTCGTTCAAATTTGAGTCTGTAAACATTGATTTAGTTTGGGTATAGGTATATAGTGAATGTTTTATTTGAGTCTATAAGCATTGATGTTGTTCAGGGATGGCTAAATATTGGTCGTTCAAATTTGAGTCTGTAAACATTGATTTAGTTTGGGTATAGGTAAATAGTGATTGTTTTATTTGAGTCTATAAGCATTGACGTGGTTCAGGGATGACTAAATATTAGTCCTTTAAATTTGAGTCTGTAAATGTTGATTTAGTTTGGGTATAGGTATATAGTGAATATTTTATTTGAGTCTATAAGCATTGACGTGGTTCAGGGATGGCTAAATATTGGTCGTTCAAATTTGAGTCTGTAAACATTGATTTAGTTTGGATATAGGTATATAGTGAATGTTTTATTTGAGTCTATAAGCATTGATGTGGTTCAGGGATGGCTAAATATTGGTCGTTCAAATTTGAGTCTGTAAACATTGATTTAGTTTGGGTATAGGTAAATAGTGATTGTTTTATTTGAGTCTATAAGCATTGAGGTGGTTCCGGGATGGCTAAATATTGGTCGTTCAAATTTGAGTCTCTAAAGATTGATTTAGTTTGGGTATAGATGAATATTGTTTGTTTTATTTGAGTCTATAAGCATTAACCTGGTTCAAGGATGGCTAAATATTGGTCGTTCAAATTTTAGTCTCTAAAGATTGATTTAGTTTGGGTATAGGTATATAGTGATTGTTTTATTTGTGTCTATAAGCTTTAACGTGGTTCAGGGATGGCTAAATATTGGTCGTTCAAATTTGACTCTCTAAACATTGATTTAGTTTGGGTATAGGTAATATGGATTGTTTATTTGAGTGTATAAGCATTGACGTGGTTCAGGGATGGCTAAATATTGGTCGTTCAAATTTGAGTCTGTAGACATTGATTTAGTGTGGGTATAGGTATATAGTGATTGTTTTATTTGAGTCTATAAGCATTAACGTGGTTCAGGGATGCTAAATATTGGTCCTTTAAATTTGAGTCTGTAAACATTGATTTAGTTTGTGTATAGGTAAATATTTATTGTTTTATTTGAGTCTATAAGCATTGACGTGGTTCAGGGATGGCTAAATATTGGTCGTTCAAATTTGAGTCTCTAAACATTGATTTAGTTTGTGTATAGGTAATATGGATTGTTTTATTTGAGTCTATAAGCTTTGTCGTGGTTCAGAGATCGCTAAATATTGGTCGTTCAAATTTGAGTCTCTAAACATTGATTTAGTTTGGGTATAGGTAATATGGATTGTTTTATTTGAGTCTATAAGCATTGACGTGGTTCAGGGATGGCTAAATATTGGTCGTTCAAATTTGAGTCTCTAAACATTGATTTAGTTTGGGTATAGGTAATATGGATTATTTTATTTAGTCTATAAGCATGAACGTGTTTCAGGGATGGCAAAATATTAGTCGTTCCAATTTGAGACTCTAAACATTGATTTAGTTTGGGCAAAGGTAAATATTGATTGTTTTACTTGAGTCTATAAGCATTGACGTGGTTCAGGGATGGCTAAATATTGGTGGTTCAAATTTGAGTCTCTAAACATTGATTTAGTTTGGGTATAGGTAATATGGATTGTTTTATTTGAGTCTATAAGCATTGACGTCCTTCAGGGATGGCTAATATTGGTCGTTCAAATTTGAGTCTCTAAACATTGATTTAGTTTGGGTATAGGTAATATGGATTGTTTTATTTGACTCTATAAGCATTGACGTGGTTCAGGGATGGCTAAATATTGGTCGTTCAAATTTGAGTCTCTGAAGATTGATTTAGTTTGGGTATAGGTATATAGTGATTGTTTTATTTGAGTCTATAAGCATTAACGTGGTTCAGGGATGGCTAAATATTAGTCGTTCCAATTTGAGACTCTAATCATTGATTTAATTGGGGCATAGGTAAATATTGATTGTTTTATTTGAGTCTATAAGCATTAACGTGGTTCGGGGATGGCTAAATATTGATCGTTCAAATTTGACTCTCTAAACATTGATTTAGTTTGGGTATAGGAAAATAGTGATTGTTTATTTGAGTGTATAAGCATTGACGTGGTTCAGGGATGGCTAAATATTGGTCGTTCAAATTTGAGTCTGTAGACATTGATTTAGTTTGGGTATAGGTATATAGTGATTGTTTTATTTGAGTCTATAAGCATTAACGTGGTTCAGGGATGCTAAATATTGGTCCTTTAAATTTGAGTCTGTAAACATTGATTTAGTTTGTGTATAGGTAAATATTTATTGTTTTATTTGAGTCTATAAGCATTGACGTGGTTCAGGGATGGCTAAATATTGGTCGTTCAAATTTGAGTCTCTAAACATTGATTTAGTTTGTGTATAGGTAATATGGATTGTTTTATTTGAGTCTATAAACATTGACGTGGTTCAGGTATGGCTAAATATTGGTCGTTCAAATTTGAGTCTCTAAACATTGATTTAGTTTGGGTATAGGTAAATATTGATTGTTTTATTTGAGTCTATAAGCATTGACGTGGTTCAGGGATGGCTAAATATTGGTCGTTCAAATTTGAGTCTCCAAACATTGATTTAGTTTGGGTATAGGTAATATGGATTGTTTTATTTGAGTCTATAAGCATTGACGTGGGTCAGGGATGGCTGAATATTGGTCGTTCAAATTTGAGTCTGTAGACATTGATTTAGTTTGGGTATAGGTATATAGTGATTGTTTTATTTGAGTCTATAAGCATTAACGTGGTTCAGGGATGCTAAATATTGGTCCTTTAAATTTGAGTCTGTAAACATTGATTTAGATTGTGTATAGGTAAATATTTATTGTTTTATTTGAGTCTATAAGCATTGACGTGGTTCAGGGATGGCTAAATATTGGTCGTTCAAATTTGAGTCTCTAAACATTGATTTAGTTTGTGTATAGGTAATATGGATTGTTTTATTTGAGTCTATAATCTTTGACGTGGTTCAGAGATCGCTAAATATTGGTCGTTCAAATTTGAGTCTCTAAACATTGATTTAGTTTGGGTATAGGTAATATGGATTGTTTTATTTGAGTCTATAAGCATTGACGTGGTTCAGGGATGGCTAAATATTGGTCGTTCAAATTTGAGTCTCTAAACATTGATTTAGTTTGGGTATAGGTAATATGGATTATTTTATTTAGTCTATCAGCATGAACGTGTTTCAGGGATGGCAAAATATTAGTCGTTCCAATTTGAGACTCTAAACATTGATTTAGTTTGGGCAAAGGTAAATATTGATTGTTTTACTTGAGTCTATAAGCATTGACGTGGTTCAGGGATGGCTAAATATTGGTGGTTCAAATTTGAGTCTCTAAACATTGATTTAGTTTGGGTATAGGTAATATGGATTGTTTTATTTGAGTCTATAAGAATTGACGTGCTTCAGGGATGGCTAATATTGGTCGTTCAAATTTGAGTCTCTAAACATTGATTTAGTTTGGGTATAGGTAATATGGATTGTTTTATTTGAGTCTATAAGCATTGACGTGGTTCAGGGATGGCTAAATATTGGTCGTTCAAAATTGTTTCTCTAAACATTGATTTAGTTTGGTTAGAGGTAATTATTGATTGTTTTATTTGAGTCTATAAGCATTAACGTGGTTCAGGGATGGCTAAATATTGATCGTTCAAATTTGACTCTCTAAACATTGATTTAGTTTGGGTATAGGAAAATAGTGATTGTTTATTTGAGTGTATAAGCATTGACGTGGTTCAGGGATGGCTAAATATTGGTCGTTCAAATTTGAGTCTGTAGACATTGATTTAGTTTGGGTATAGGTATATAGTGATTGTTTTATTTGAGTCTATAAGCATTAACGTGGTTCAGGGATGCTAAATATTGGTCCTTTAAATTTGAGTCTGTAAACATTGATTTAGTTTGTGTATAGGTAAATATTTATTGTTTTATTTGAGTCTATAAGCATTGACGTGGTTCAGGGATGGCTAAAGATTGGTCGTTCAAATTTGAGTCTCTAAACATTGATTTAGTTTGTGTATAGGTAATATGGATTGTTTTATTTGAGTCTATAAGCATTGACGTGGTTCAGGTATGGCTAAATATTGGTCGTTCAAATTTGAGTCTCTAAACATTGATTTAGTTTGGGTATAGGTAAATATTGATTGTTTTATTTGAGTCTATAAGCATTGACGTGGTTCAGGGATGGCTAAATATTGGTCGTTCAAATTTGAGTCTCCAAACATTGATTTAGTTTGGGTATAGGTAATATGGATTGTTTTATTTGAGTCTATAAGCATTGACGTGGGTCAGGGATGGCTGAATATTGGTCGTTCAAATTTGAGTCTGTAGACATTGATTTAGTTTGGGTATAGGTATATAGTGATTGTTTTATTTGAGTCTATAAGCATTAACGTGGTTCAGGGATGCTAAATATTGGTCCTTTAAATTTGAGTCTGTAAACATTGATTTAGATTGTGTATAGGTAAATATTTATTGTTTTATTTGAGTCTATAAGCATTGACGTGGTTCAGGGATGGCTAAATATTGGTCGTTCAAATTTGAGTCTCTAAACATTGATTTAGTTTGTGTATAGGTAATATGGATTGTTTTATTTGAGTCTATAATCTTTGACGTGGTTCAGAGATCGCTAAATATTGGTCGTTCAAATTTGAGTCTCTAAACATTGATTTAGTTTGGGTATAGGTAATATGGATTGTTTTATTTGAGTCTATAAGCATTGACGTGGTTCAGGGATGGCTAAATATTGGTCGTTCAAATTTGAGTCTCTAAACATTGATTTAGTTTGGGTATAGGTAATATGGATTATTTTATTTAGTCTATCAGCATGAACGTGTTTCAGGGATGGCAAAATATTAGTCGTTCCAATTTGAGAGTCTAAACATTGATTTAGTTTGGGCAAAGGTAAATATTGATTGTTTTACTTGAGTCTATAAGCATTGACGTGGTTCAGGGATGGCTAAATATTGGTGGTTCAAATTTGAGTCTCTAAACATTGATTTAGTTTGGGTATAGGTAATATGGATTGTTTTATTTGAGTCTATAAGAATTGACGTGCTTCAGGGATGGCTAATATTGGTCGTTCAAATTTGAGTCTCTAAACATTGATTTAGTTTGGGTATAGGTAATATGGATTGTTTTATTTGAGTCTATAAGCATTGACGTGGTTCAGGGATGGCTAAATATTGGTCGTTCAAAATTGTTTCTCTAAACATTGATTTAGTTTGGTTAGAGGTAATTATTGATTGTTTTATTTGAGTCTATAAGCATTAACGTGGTTCAGGGATGGCTAAATATTGATCGTTCAAATTTGACTCTCTAAACATTGATTTAGTTTGGGTATAGGAAAATAGTGATTGTTTATTTGAGTGTATAAGCATTGACGTGGTTCAGGGATGGCTAAATATTGGTCGTTCAAATTTGAGTCTGTAGACATTGATTTAGTTTGGGTATAGGTATATAGTGATTGTTTTATTTGAGTCTATAAGCATTAACGTGGTTCAGGGATGCTAAATATTGGTCCTTTAAATTTGAGTCTGTAAACATTGATTTAGTTTGTGTATAGGTAAATATTTATTGTTTTATTTGAGTCTATAAGCATTGACGTGGTTCAGGGATGGCTAAAGATTGGTCGTTCAAATTTGAGTCTCTAAACATTGATTTAGTTTGTGTATAGGTAATATGGATTGTTTTATTTGAGTCTATAAGCATTGACGTGGTTCAGGTATGGCTAAATATTGGTCGTTCAAATTTGAGTCTCTAAACATTGATTTAGTTTGGGTATAGGTAAATATTGATTGTTTTATTTGAGTCTATAAGCATTGACGTGGTTCAGGGATGGCTAAATATTGGTCGTTCAAATTTGAGTCTCCAAACATTGATTTAGTTTGGGTATAGGTAATATGGATTGTTTTATTTGAGTCTATAAGCATTGACGTGGGTCAGGGATGGCTGAATATTGGTCGTTCAAATTTGAGTCTCTAAACATTGATTTAGTTTGGGTATAGGTATATAGTGATTGTTTTATTTGAGTCTATAAGCATTGATGTGGTTCAGGGATTGCTAAATATTGGTCGTTCAAATTTGAGTCTCTAAACATTGATTTAGTTTGGGTATAGGTAAATATTGACTGTTTTATTTGAGTCTATAAGCATTGATGTGGTTCAGGGATGGCTAAATATTGGTCGTTCAAATTTTATACTCTAAACATTGATTTAGTTTGGGTATAGGTATATAGTGATTGTTTTATTTGAGTCTATAAGCATTAACGTGGTTCAGGGACGGCTAAATATTGGTCGTTCAAATTTGAGTCTCTAAATATTGATTTAGTTTGGGTATAGGTAAATATTGATTGTTTTATTTGAGTCTATAAGCATTGACTTGGTTCAGAGATGGCTAAATATTGGTCGTTCAAATTTGAGTCTCTAAACATTGATTTAGTTTGGGCATAGGTAAATATTGATTGTTTTATTTGAGTCTATAAGCATTGACGTGGTTCAGGGATGGCTAAATATTGGTCGTACAAATTTGAGTCTCTAAACATTGATTTAGTTTGGGTATAGGTAAATATTGATTGTTTTATTTGAGTCTATAAGCATTAACGTGGTTCAGGGATGGCTAAATATTAGTCGTTCCAATTTGAGACTCTAAACATTGATTTAGTTTGGGTATAGGTATATAATGAATGTTTTATTTGAGTCTATAAGCATTGATGTGGTTCAGGGGTGGCTAAATATTAGTCGTTCCAATTTGAGACTCTAAACATTGATTTAGTTTGGGAATAGGTATATAATGAATGTTTTATTTGAGTCTATAAGCATAGACGTGGTTCCGGGATGGCTAAATATTGGTCATTCAAATTTGAGTCTCTAAACATTGATTTAGATTGGGTATAGGTAATATGGATTGTTTTATTTGAGTCTGTAAACATTGACGTGGTTCAGGGATGCCTAAATATTGGTCGTTCAAATTTGAGTCTCTAAACATTGATTTAGTTTGTGTATAGGTAATATGGATTGTTTTATTTGAGTCTATAAGCATTGACGTGGTTCAGGTATGGCTAAATATTGGTCGTTCAAATTTGAGTCTCTAAACATTGATTTAGTTTGGGTATAGGTAATATGGATTGTTTTATTTGAGTCTATAAGCATTGACGTGGTTCAGGGATGGCTAAATATTGGTCGTTCAAATTTGAGTCTCTAAACATTGATTTAGTTTGGGTATAGGTAATATGGATTATTTTATTTAGTCTATAAGCATGAACGTGGTTCAGGGATGGCAAAATATTAGTCGTTCCAATTTGAGACTCTAAACATTGATTTAGTTTGGGCATAGGTAAATATTGATTGTTTTATTTGAGTCTATAAGCATTGACGTGGTTCAGGGATGGCTAAATATTGGTGGTTCAAATTTGAGTCTCTAAACATTGATTTAGTTTGGGTATAGGTAATATGGATTGTTTTATTTGAGTCTATAAGCATTGACGTGCTTCAGGGATGGCTAATATTGGTCGTTCAAATTTGAGTCTCTAAACATTGATTTAGTTTGGTTAGAGGTAATTATTGATTGTTTTATTTGAGTCTATAAGCATTAACGTGGTTCAGGGATGGCTAAATATTAGTCGTTCCAATTTGAGACTCTAAACATTGATTTAGTTTGGGTATAGGTAAATATTGATTGTTTTATTTGAGTCTATAAGCATTGATGTGGTTCAGGGATGGCTAAATATTGGTCGTTCAAATTTGAGTCTGTAAACATTGATTTAGTTTGGGTATAGGTAAATATTGATTGTTTTATTTGAGTCTGTAAGCTTTGACGTGGTTCAGAGATCACTAAATATTGGTCGTTCAAATTTGAGACTCTAAACATTGATTTAGTTTGGATATAGGTAATATGGATTGTTTTATTTGAGTCTATAAGCATTGACGTGGTTCAGGGATGGCTAAATATTAGACGTTCAAATTTGAGTCTCTAAACATTGATTTAGTTTGGGTATATGTAAATATTGATTGTTTTATTTGAGTCTATAAGCATTGACGTGGTTCAGGGATGGCTAGATATTGGTCGTTCAAATTTGAGTCTCTAAACATTGATTTAGTTTGGGTATAGGTAATATGGATTGTTTTATTTGAGTCTATAAGCATTAACGTAGTTCAGGGATGGCTAAATATTGATCGTTCAAATTTGAGTCTCTAAACATTGATTTAGTTTGGGTATAGGTAGATATTGATTGTTTTATTTGAGTCTATAAGCATTGACGTGTTTCAGGGATGGCTAAATATTGGTCGTTCAAATTTGAGTTTCTAAACATTGATTTAGTTTGGTATAGGTAAATATTGATTGTTTTATTTGAGTCTATAAGCATTGACGTGTTTCAGGGATGGCTAAATATTGGTCGTTCAAATTTGAGTCTCTAAACATTGATTTAGTTTGGGTATAGGTAAATATTGATTGTTTTATTTGTGTCTATAAGCATTGACGTGTTTCAGGTATGGCTAAATACTAGTCGTTTAAATTTGAGTCTCTAAACATTGATTTAGTTTGGGTATAGGTAAATATTGATTGTTTTATTTGAGTCTATAAGCTTTGACGTGGTTCAGAGATCGCTAAATATTGGTCGTTCAAATTTGAGTCTCTAAACATTGATTTAGTTTGGGCATAGTTAAATATTGATTGTTTTATTTGAGTCTATAAGCATTGACGTGGTTCAGGGATGGCTAAATATTGGTCGTTCAAATTTGAGTCTCTAAACATTGATTTAGTTTGGGTATAGATAAATATTGATTGTTTTATTTGAGTCTATAAGCATTAACGTGGTTTAGGGAACGGCTAAATATTAGTCGTTCCAATTTGAGACTCTAAACATTGATTTAGTTTGGGTATAGGTAAATATTGATTGTTTTATTTGAGTCTATAAGCATTGATGTGTTTCAGGTATGGCTAAATACTAGTCGTTTAAATTTGAGTCTCTAAACATTGATTTAGTTTGGGTATAGGTAAATATTGATTGTTTTATTTGAGTCTATAAGCTTTGACGTGGTTCAGAGATCGCTAAATATTGGTCGTTCAAATTTGAGTCTCTAAACATTGATTTAGTTTGGGTATAGGTAATATGGATTGTTTTATTTGAGTCTATAAGCATTGACGTGGTTCAGGGATGGCTAAATATTGGTCGTTCAAATTTGAGTCTCTAAAGATTGATTTAGTTTGGGTATAGGTATATAGTGATTGTTTTATTTGAGTCTATAAGCATTAACGTGGTTCAGGGATGGCTAAATATTGGTCGTTCAAATTTGAGTCTCTAAACATTGATTTAGTTTGGGTATAGATAAATATTGATTGTTTTATTTGAGTCTATAAGCTTTGACGTGGTTCAGAGATCGCTAAATATTTGTTGTTCAAATTTGAGTCTCTAAACATTGATTTAGTTTGGGTATAGGTAAATATTTATTGTTTTATTTGAGTCTATAAGCTTTGACGTGGTTCAGAGATCGCTAAATATTTGTCGTTCAAATTTGAGTCTCTAAACATTGATTTAGTTTGGGTATAGGTAAATATTGATTGTTTTATTTGAGTCTATAAGCATTGACATGTTTCAGGTATGCCTAAATATTGGTCGTTTAAATTTAAGTTTCTAAATATTGACTTAATTTGGGTATAGGTAAATATTGATTGTTTTATATGAGTTTATAAGAAGTGACACGTTAGAGTTTAGGTAAATATTGGTCGTTCATATTTTAGTCTCTATTGGTTCGATTACAGGTAAATATTAGTGTAATGACAAAAGTACGCAGATGTAGGCTTTGAGCTATTTTTATTCTACTGTGAATACAAGTTTTGTGTATAGTGTACTTTTATAATCACAGTAAACATGAATAGTTCTCTCTTGATTATTCATACCAAGTTTATTGGGGTTTCATTTTTAAATGTTATTTTTTAGCCGCCTCCACACACAGAGGCAAATTGTACTTATGTGAACTCGTCAGGACTACATACAGACTTGAGGTATTATGGTGATTGTAGTAAGAATGGTAAATAAGGATGTGTTGTTTTGGTGTATGGAATACTGTGGTATGTTTGGGTTGCTAAAAGTGGCTAGCTAAGTTTAAGATGGGGCAAAATGAAGTCCAGCCTTTACCTACCTCCCTCGTTACGTCATTGTACCACATTTTTCTATTAAAACAAAATAAATATTATTTTCCTCTATGGTACTGTAGTGACAAATGTACACAGCTGTAGGCTTTTAGAAAGCTTTATTCAACTGAAAATATACCTTTCGCGTATTGTGTCTTTTTATAGTCCCAGTAAACAGAAATACCTGTCTCAAAGAGGAGAGTAACAGTACAAGGGATGACCACTTTTGATTATTCATAGCAGACATATGTCGTCTCCAAGTAACCCAAATCAAAGAAGTTGATATTTTTTTTTTTTTATCGGAGATAAATAGAAGAAATTAAGAGCTTTGGAAGCAGATAAATAATATTGAAATATATTCTAAATAAAAGTAGCGCGTCCATTGACATTTGAGGAACAACCATAGTATGCCCATCGCAAGTTGACATTAAAAACTATCAATAAAAAGAGATCATTCCCCGTAAGACAATTATGTTTTGAAAAACTTGGAAGACGTGCAGCATTTTCGTGTTAGCATACGACACCGAAGGACTTATTTCTAAAGCTGCTGAAGATGATGAATCACAGTGTGTGCCTTCAATTCGACACAATCGACATTTCAGTCAACGTAATATTCCAAATGATTAATTATTTATTTTTAGATGAATACGTTGACTACCGGAGGTCAATGACGAAATCTGTCTTCAAACGCCAAACTTATCTATAATAGCCAACTTAGACAATAAATCATTTTTATCGGTTCATTTACAGCTTCGACTGAAGTCTTAATCTTATTTTCACACTAAAAGTATCACTGTGAATTGAACTTGTCGTTGGCTCCTGCTGATGGATCGGAAAAACCTTGAGAAAGCAGGCAGTCTGCACGAGATAACTCGCGTTCAGTTACATGATAAAAGCTGCCAACCACTCCTGATTGGCAGTTAATGTTTTAAATCATTTTTATTATTTCATATTATTGATTCCCAAAAAAATTTCCGTCTTATTTTATGCTAAAATTGTGTTAAAATTTATTTATCTGATATTTGTCTTGACATTTTAAAAGAATTTACAAGAAATCATTAAATATAACCAAAAATTATTCATAATTTTTCGTATTATATAAACATTTACATTTTTACTTATTTATTTTACTTCAATGATTCAATTTGAATTATTTAATTATTATATATATATATATATATATATATATATATATATATATATATATATATATATATATATATATATATATATATCTTATTTTTATCTTTTACTTTTATTTTTTCTATTTCTTTAACGCTCATCGTAAAATTCAAATTTGTTCAATGGAAAAAAAATGCCAATGCTCAAATGTTAAAAGGCTGTATTCAGTCTGTAATTATTCTATATTTAATTTTTCTAATTTTATCGTTAGAAAATTTATTGGTTCAAAAATACTTATGAAAATAATCCCGGCAAATACACTACCGGAAAATAGTCCTCAAAATATTGGAAATGTTTAAATTAACGTAATGTTCGAAATTACTGATTATTTTCTGTTATAACTCACACCGAGAGGTTATAATATTATGTCGTGCTCAGGCTACTCGCCGGAACATCATTAGAAATTCTCCTCGACTGACTGCGACGAACTGGTATTTCGCCAGGCTTCCCAACTACAATGAGATCTGACAAAAGGTCGCGTTTGATGTGGGGATCCCGAGCGCGTACATTCGGGCCAATGGTCAAAAATTCACACAGACCCCGCAACCAAGGTATCGGGAATATGGCATTGTCTATCCTTCTCAAACCGAGTCACCGTCCGTTGACATAACCTCGACTGAATCGTACTCTGCCCGAAGACACAGAACTTGACAATCGCAGCGGACTGACTGACTCCTTTCGCCTGGTATTTACCGGTCGCCCCACTGTGGGCTAGATGCAACATAAGGGAATGTTTACTGTAGGATACCCGAGCGTTAGTACCCGGGCCACTGGTCAAATTTTACCCAGCCACCATAAAAGCAAGCACGAGTACAGAAATAGTCTGTTTTTTTTTCTCTATCCGAAGACAGCGCCCGACTGAGTCATCCTCCGCCCGAAGACGGAAGTATTGTCACTTGCTGCCCGAAGACAAGAAGTCTTGTCTTGTCGCGAACCTGGGACAGACTACGACTGACTGGTAAGGCAGGATTTGGCATAAGGCTGATTCTTATGTGGGGCGTATCCGAGTCCGTAGGCTCTGGCAAAAATTTCCCGTAGACCCCGTATACACGGGGTCGGGTTTGTCTCCATTCCCAGACGGGACTCTACCCGTAAGCATAGCCTCGTCTAGGTTCCTCTCTGTACGCAGAGAGTTCGATAAGTCAGTCGCGAGTCTGGCAGCGAACTGCCGGACTGCGACGGATTGATATTTACCAACCTCCCCACAAGTTAGGATGTAGCAAAAGGCCGATTTTTATGTGGGGCAATTCCGAGCCCGTAGGCTCTAGCAAAAATTTCCCGTAGACTCTGCATAAACGGGATCGGGTTTGTCTAACCCCACCACCCAAACAAGACTCTGCCCGTAGGCATAGACTTGTCTAGGTTCCTCTCTGCAGACAGTTCGACAAGCCAGTCGCGAACCTGGCGGCAAACTGCCTTTGCTACGATGAACTTCCCCGGATTCAATTTGAGTTCTTTATTGAAGGCGTCTTGCTTAGTTCATTTGTGTTACCGGGGTGTCTTATTTGCTTCACATTTTCATAGGCAAGTAAACTTGTATATATATATATATATATATGTGTGTGTGTGTGTGTGTGTGTGTGTGTGTTAACATAAACTACTGATAATGCAGAATGTTTTGTTCGTTAATTTATTTCTAGTTCTTCTCTTGACTTATCTGGAGTATATTTGCTTGATTTTCACTTAGAACTGACTCCCTGTTGAGTGACATGCATATTACTCCCTCTATGCTTTCTGCTATCATCTTTAAACTGAATCACCACAAAACATGCTAACCTGATGGTAACCCTGAATTAGTGTTTAAGAAACGTAGTCCTGAACTGGCTCCTGATCTCTCTAAGCGCTACGATAAATGCATGACTGCTTCCTGCTTTCCTTCTTGTTGAAAATAATCTTCTGTAGTTCCAGTTTATTGCTGAAACAGTCTGTCAAGCGTTAGATAAGAAATTTTTGAAAAAACAGGATGTTGCTTTGAACTTCTCGAAAACATTTGACAAGGAATGGTATACCGGTCTTCTTCACAAGTTGAAAAGCTATGATATTTCTGGATGAATTTTTTAACCTCATAAAAATCTCGAAATGAAAGTTGCTTGAATGGCAACTCTTCTAGATCTATTTGCATCAATGCAGGCGTTACCCATCGCTCTGTCCTTGGGCCTACATTGTTGCTAAGTATCCTAAATAATGTTCCAGATAGCTACAATTCTCAACTCGGTATCTATGCTGATGATAAATCCGTTTACTTATTTCTCGACAGTAAGTTTGGTCGGTTTGATAATGTCAAATTGGCTCTTATTCTCGAAAATGACATACAGTCTGTTGTTAACTGGGACAATAAATGGATTGCAAATTTTAAGGCTTCGAAAAATGCTCTTTGTCAATCAACTGAGAGGCCCCGTTTTATGCTAATCCCCAGGAGAGTGACTCGTTACGCCGTCAAGGGCTAACATTCTCTGCTGACATCAAGTGGAAAGATTATATTGAATCAACTGGTACGTCTGCTGCTAGTAAATTTAGATCATTGTATTGTGTTAGACCTTTTGTTTTTCTCTCTAGAATCCATATTACACATTTATAAATTCACCTTACGTCCATGCTTTGAATATTGCTGCCATATATGGTCTGGTTCTCTTGCTATATATTCAGAGATTTTTGATGAAATCCAAAGAATCTGCAATGCTATTGGTCCATCACTGGCATATCGGCTTTAGTCATTTTCTCACAGCCCTAATGTAGCTTCCTTTTGCTTTCCTATAGGTAATTTCATGTTAATTGTTTTGATAAACTTTACACTATGGCATCTAGATTTATCAATTTAAACACTGTCCTAGATTGACAAGGCCTCGTCAAGCTTAACAGAAGTACCTTGTCACTCGTCTTTAATAAAAACTTGTATTAAAGAGAGATAGCTACCCATATGCACAATTATATATATATATATATATATATATATATATATATATAAAGGGTTTTCCAATAACTTAGACCGATTTTAAATGTGAATTAAATTTTAAGCGTCTAATGATATTTGTGTGTTCCAATTGTGACACTATTTAGCGGTTGCGTGAAAATTAAAAAAAGCGAGAAATATTTAAGGCCAGAAGAAGCTATCACGAAACACATAGTGATCGATGTTTTTTTTAACAAAGAAATTTGGTAAAGATTTTATATTCATTTGCGAAGAAAAGTATTTTTTTTTTTCGCGAAAATAGGAAAATCGTAAGATCTCGAATCTGTCGGAATTAATTTATGCTATGACGCGGCGAATAAAAGATAACAATCTGCACACGGCAATAATGAAAATTTCAAATTGGTCAAGTGGCCTACAAAACATAATGCTAAAAGATAATCAAATTTAGGTCAAGTACCGACCGAGAAAAAGATCAGCTGAGGCCACCCCAGAGAAGAAGGAAGGGAAAAGAGAAAAAAGGAAAGAATAAACCATTAACTATCTTTCGGAGATATCATTTGGTTTTGGGAAAAGACACATGTTTTATGTCCAGACCTGGACATAATACAAATTTGTTACCGGGACAGATAATTGGCGACAGGGTGCGAAGACGTTCGGTTGACCACCCATTTAACGCCTGGCGAAAATCTCGTTGACGAATTCCAGATGACATCCGGTTAAGATAGAGATTAAGGACCACACTACGAGTCGTAGGGGTCTGGTCGAGGAAAAGAAAGAAAAGAAAGAAGGAGGATAATTTTTTTTCTTTGAGCGATAATTGTAAACTGAGGCCAGGCTAGCCACATCCACGCTACCGAGCGTTCATTGGCTGAGGGGTGTCGTGAGCGGTGGGCGAAGGTAAACATATGAGAAGGAGAGGAGGCCTGTTGCCGCCTCTGAGGGGATTGGGGTGAGATACCACTATGAGAAAGAAGGGAAACCTTTTGACGCCCTCTGAGGGGATTGGTGTGAGATAACAATATGAGAAAAAAAGAATTTGGAAGAACAATTCCCTTAAAAACCCCTCTAAAACAGAAAATAATGGACTTCCAAAAATGGAAAGTGATAAATTTTCCTGTCCGAAAACAAAGAAAATCCCTATTGTGGATTTGGAATTATCGAGGAACCCAAACCACGACAAGCCCACACCCGGTTTTGGTTGGCGTCCATATAAACAGAGTTGCAGCTGGAGAGACGCAGTTCCGAGAAGACAGAGACGCAGACTGAAAGATCCACGCATTCCGACTTAGACTTCTAACCAAAAACAATTTATTTTTGAAGAACGAGTTAGACTCACACCACCAAAACAAGTTTTATGAATATCGCCTGAAGATACCAAAAACCAGTTATTGAAAAACTAAAGATATTAAGACTCGCCTAACAAACGCAAAGTGTCACGTAGCCATAGAAGCGGTTTGGGAGAAAGACGCAGTTCTGTATTCAGAAACCAGATATAAAAATATTTGTTATTCTTTTTTTAACACATTTGAACCTTTCGAGTTGTTACTTTATTTTCTTTTACATATACTTGTGCGATGTCACCTTTGCTCGAATTCGGCTTGCACTACGGCCCGACGACTGATTGATTTCGTCTATCTAAGATCAAATCACAACGTGGGTAGGTTAGACAAAGCAGTTACTTCGGTAATCAGACGTTGGAGGCGAACTGGAAACGACAAAGCTGATACCGAATCTAACCAGATTCCCATCCGAATCAGCCAAGGGTTAGAACGTCACATTTGGCGCCGCGACCAATACCATGTCACATTAGTCGTTACAGGATAACACTTGGACCGATTTTAAATGCAAATTAGGTTTAAGTGTCAAATGATTTTTTCTTTTTCTTTCAGAATTAGTGAACATTTGGCCAATATAATTTTTTACGCATAATTGCCATGACTTAAATAACATGATCCAATAGAGAAATAAATAAATTTTCACAAATAACACTGATTTATTTACTGCTGAGTTTGATCCCCTTTAATGAAACACCCTTATATATAATCCGTCTTAATGAAACATCCATTATATATGTGTGTGTGTGAGAGAGAGAGAGAGAGTGAGAGAGAGATATTCTTTACTAGTATTTGTCTTTCTGCTGATTAGGCAGTGTTAACGGTAATGTCTATCTGACCGTGACTAATCTTTGCCAATGCGCCAATAACTGCGCGTGTGTGGGTTTCCAGCACGATCAGACAGTTACTGAGCAGCTTTTGTTATTTGGGGATTTTTTTTCTTCTTCTGCGTCCCTCCGTGCGAGCGCCCTCCCGCTTGCCCGCCTTCCAACCGCTTTTTGATTTTTGTCGCGCGCCGATTTCACTGATCAATGCCTGAGCGGCTAATCCGCTTCGACAAAATGACCACTAAAAACGCACCGACAATTTCACCACAGCTTCGCAACGGCAATTGGCAACGAAGTGCGTTAATTGTATAGCGGGACGACGTCAGACTTGTCATTAAGCTTTAGTTCATGAATAGCGCGGAAGAAATAGCAGAACAATTACTGTATCAGTTAGAGACGGGTTTTTGATTTTCAATCAGCGATAAGCAAAGCAGACGACTAATGTAGAGATTTGAGGTTCGCCCATCACAGATTGGCTTTGTACCGAAATGCTTTACTCGTCCTGTAACTACAAGGTGTCCATAATGACTCAATCTTCATAACATTGTCTCATTATCTTTTTTTATTAGCAAAAGATAAGTAAACAATGATTGATATTCTAATTTGGCTAATGGCTAGTGAAGCGAGTTCGATCCTAATAAATTTGTTTAGTTAGCGGTATATATATATATATATATTTAGCGGTATATCAACACCTCTAACAGAGGGGCAACTGAGGAAAATTATACTGAATAGGTGCCCAGAAATCATTGCGCAAGAGGGAGGGATCGGTGCTCGCACCGAGGCCAGCGCAACCGACGGTTGCGGCGGCAGAGGGGAATTTTTGATCCTGCCCGAGTGTACGCGTTCGGCTCCCCACATTAATCCGACCTTGTGTCACATCTCATTCTCGTGGGGGAATGAGTAAACACCGTATATCAATAACTCTATGGGTTATTTAATACTGAAATCTAAATATGAAAATTCAAAATTTATTCTTAATTCAAGAGAATGACATTATTTCATGATTAAATTTAATTACTTAACTGGATTTTTTTTACAAATAATCTTGCAAAATCAAACGAGGAATGAAAATTGTTTCTTCTTACAAAAAATGAGATTAGTCATAGCAAATTATTATTATTATTATTATTATTATTATTTATATTTTTGAAAATGTATGTAGTTTCTTCAATTTCACTATGTAATGTCCGTCCTGGATATGACGATAAAACAACCGTGTCCTGGGTAAGACGATAAACTACATCCGCGTCCTGGATAAGACGATAAACTACATCCGCGTCCTGGGTAAGACGATAAACTGCGTCCGACAACAAGGTCTTTGATCAGATGGTTTTGAGGAACGTGGAACCACTTCTTAATTGCTAGTGTTCCCAGGTCTACCCTGACCGGGATGTCTAGCACCTGTTAGGGCCCCATCTATGGGCAAATAGTTAACCCCCAAACTATAAAAGTGTAAAAATAGGTTTTAATACCAGAAATACTTTCTTGTAAAAATTATGACCAGAAATACATTATTACCAGCAATACATTTTTGAAACAAAATATTAAGAGCAATAAAGAAAAAAATGTCGGCATTAAAACATCCATTGAGGTTGATATACCGTAAAACGAAACAAACCAAACCAAACTATAAAATGTATTGTTGGTCATTTTGCTATAAAATGTATTGTTGGTCATTTTACTATAAATTGTATTGTTGGTCATTTTACTATAAAATGTATTGTTGGTCATTTTACTATAAATTGTATTGTTGGTCATTTTACTATATAATTGTATTGTAGGTCATTTTACTATAAAGATGTATTGTAGGTCATTTTACTATAAAATGTATTGTAGGTCATTTTACTATAAAGATGTATTTTACTATAAAGATATAAAGATGTATTTTACTATAAAGATATATTGTTTACTAATGCAAATCAGTGAATTGTAGGTCATTTTACTATAAAATGTATTGTAGGTCTTTTTACTATAAAATGTATTGTTGGACATTTTACTATAAAATGTATTGTAGGTCATTTTACTATAAAATGTATTGTAGGTCATTTTACTATAAAGATGTATTGTAGGTCATTTTACTATAAAATGTATTGTTGGTCATTTTACTATATAATTGTATTGTAGGTTATTTTACTATAAAATGTATTGTAGGTCATTTTACTATAAAATGTATTGTTGGTCATTTTACTATAAAATGTATTGTAGGTCATTTTACTATAAAGTATATTGTTGGTCTTTTTACTATAAAATGTATTGTAGGTCATTTTACTATAAAAATGTATTGCTGGGCATTTTGCTATAAAAATGTATTGTAGGTCATTTTACTATAAAATGTATTGTCGCTCGTTTTACTATAAAAATGTATTGTTGGTCATCTTACTATAAAATGTATTGTTGGTTTGTTTGGTTTTTTATAAAAATATATTTCTCTTAATATCACTTCAAAAATCTTTCGTTTGGCTTATCTAAAAACTTGGGTATAAATCCGACCCCATATCTATCTTTTTTTTAGTCGAATGTAAAATAGACCTATACGTACTTTTTTTTAAAAAATCTAGCATAAACCTGACCAGTGTCTTCTTTGTGGCCTCTGGTATAAACTGAATCTACGTCTTCTTTTGAACCATAGTTTAAACTAGAGAAAAATACCGCTCTTTAGATTTCAGTGTAAACTAGATTCAGGTGTCTTTTTGACTTTAGTGTAAATGGAACATGTGTACTATGTTTAAACTTATATATGCTTTTTGACTCTTGTACAAATTTACACCTTTTTTTTTTTTAGTGTAAACCACACTTATTTGCGCCTTTTTGACTCTTGTCTAATCCGGATCGATGCGTGCCTGTTTGACCTTAGTGTAAACCGGACTCATGTGAGCCTTTTTAACTCCAGTGCAAACCGGACCCATTGGCGCCCTTTTAGCTGTCGTGTAAACCGGACCAGTGTGTGTCTTTTTTACTCTAGTGTAATTTGTGCCTTGTTGACTGTAGAGAAAACCTGATCAAAAACTTCTTTTAGGAGCCCCTAAGTTTAGACCAAACCCCTATCTGCCCCACTGTTGATTTAGTTTAAGGTATGTATGCTTTTTTTTACTCTAGTGTCTATGTTCAACTTTTTTTATTCTTGTATAAACTGTACCCGTTTCAACATTTATGGCTCAAATTCGTCTATATTATTTAGTACTTATTAATTTTCCACTTCATTACAGAACGGAGGAATTGTTGACTGATTGGCTGATTTGTTTTTTATGGCTTATCAACCCTTTGTGGATTATTTATAGCCTAGATATAATATGGATAATATGAGGCTACTTTCACTGTCCTGTGTCCCTAAATACTGACCAGACTCGACGTTGCATAACTTTGGTAACCGAACCTTGCTATCAGTTCCAAAAACAGTCGAGTTCAATATATTCACTTCAGCGCAAATACGCATGGAAAAGGTACGAATCCACCTCTTTTTCCACCCCGTCTATGGTTTAAATAGATTTGTATCTGAAAATTATTATATTAAAAAAATGTTTCATAAAATATTCGCTTGCAAAAATGAAATCAAAATTATTCTTTCAACCCGAAAAATATGCTTCGGCATTAAATAACGTAATAAAAAAAAAAGTTTGATTTGTTTATTTTTCCTTCCGCTTGTGCTGTTAAGCGTCGGGGGGAGACACAGTCGTCTGTCAACGGCAAGGTGATTGGATTGGAGGAGAGTGTCTGCCACTGAGTCGCTCTCGCTCTCCAGCCAGAATACCTGAGGCTGATTAACGTCTATGCTGACCCTGCTAATGCAAATCAGTGAATTCAAATATCTCGGCAGCGTATTTACTGAAAACGGCAAACTAGACAGAGAAATCGAGACCAGATGATCAGAAAGCCAACACAGTCAGTTACCAACTTGCTCCTCTTCTAAAACATCTTAGCATTTCCATGAGCACCAAAGCAAATCTCATCAACGCCATTTTACTTACCAACACTGACATACCAGTGCCAGACATGACCCCTAACAAAACCCTTGAGAGGAAACTGACCACTTAAAGATGAAATGTCTGAAGAAAGGAGTGAACAAGACCAAGCGAGACAAGATCAAGAATGTGGCAGTATTAGATATGGTAAGAGCAATAGCAATCATACAACACATCAAACGACAGAGGATCAAGTGGCTCGGACACTCGTATGCCTATCAACCTACTCTGGCTGACAAAATGTTGATAAGCCGTACAACAAACCAAAAATCAATCAATCAGTCTATATAATACTAAAAGTCTGTGACTGCGTACATGCTTCTGTGGTGCGTGGGCCCGGCGCATAATAATTTAAGTTAATCTGATTTAGAAATATTTTAAGTGAATTTTAAGTGAATAAGATTTAAAAATACAAGTTGTTTATACTGCATTTTTATTTTAACTTTCTTCACACACACAATTTCTTTTTATTAAAATGGTTAAAGACAAACGCAAAGAGCCCCCGCTTTGCTGTTTCGTTCAGTTGTTTGTAGAATAATTAATTGTTTTAGCTTTGTTTAAACAAACAATATTTTTAAAAATGTTTTGATTAAAATGGTTAAAGGCAAACGCAAAGAGATCCCGATTTGCTGTTTCGTTCAGTTGTTTGTAGAATAATTAATTGTTTTAGCTTTGTTTAAACAAACAATATTTTTTTTAAACTTTTGATTAAAATGGTTAAAGACAGACGCAAAGAGATCCCGCTTTTCTGTTTCGTTCAGTTGTTTGTAGAATAATTAATTGTTTTAGCTTTGTTTAAACAAACAATATTTTTTAAAAAATGTTTTGATTAAAATGGTTAAAGACAAACGCAAAGAGATCCCGCTTTTCTGTTTCGTTCAGTTGTTTGTAAAATAATTAATTGTTTTAGCTTTGTTTAAACAAACAATATTTTTTAAAAAAAAGTTTTGATTAAAATGGTTAAAGACAAACGCAAAGAGATCCCGATTTGCTGTTTCGTTCAGTTGTTTGTAGAATAATTAATTGTTTTTGCTTTGTTTAAACAAACAATATTTTTAAAAAAAGTTTTGATTAAAATGGTTAAAGACAGACGCAAAGAGATCCCGATTTGCTGTTTCGTTCAGTTGTTTGTAGAATAATTATTTAATTTTTTAGCTTTCTTTAAACAAACAATATTCTAAAAAGTTTTGATTAAAATGGTTAAAGACAGACGCAAAGAGATCCCGCTTTGCTGTTTCGTTCAGTTGTTTGTAGAATAATTATTTAATTTTTTAGCTTTCTTTAAACAAACAATATTTTAAAAATATTTTTGGCACATTTAAAAATATTTTCAATAGAATATGATTTTAAAATATTTTTTTCATATTAAATAATATTTTTAATTTAATCTGATTTTAAAGAATATTTTAAATGAATAAGATTTAAATATACGAGTTTCTTTATTAAGTAATATAACAAATCCCTACGTATTTTGTACAGGTGTTCATATATATCATAAATAAATGCTGTTAGTGGAGCTGAAGTTTTTCACGAGGTTCTATTCCTATTAAATGCTGTGAACAATCCGTAAAACGTTAAACACGAACTTGTGAACCAGACCAATGATGGCAATAACGGATTAAAAAGTTTAACTGAATCATAATAAAACTAACATTCATGTCAAAGGAATATTGAAATCATCTTTCAATGTTTTATAAACTGGACCGTCAGTGACTCAAAGGGTCACAGAGAGTCTAGTTCAGTAATAATAGTTGATTCTAAGATCGGACATTATTTACCGAACAACCTAACATATTACGTAACACGCCCGTGATCTATAAACGTACCATTGGTTACAAGATAAAAGTTTATTTAATAACCTATTCTTCGTTATTAATATGGAAGTTCAGCTAAATCAAAGAAACAAATATTTCTCCCCCGGTTTCTCGTACATCTCTTTCTATAAAAGCCAGCATGTGTGTGTGTGTGTGTGTGTGTGTGTGTAACGAATGCACGGACGCAATTTTCGACGGATTTGCACCAAAATTTACATGCACATGCTCCAAGTAAGAGGAAAAGGCCAAGACCGACTTTGCATTTCCCAACTCCCCTTGTTAGTGGAAATAATCGATTTTTTCATAACTAGCATGTAAAACAAAAAATCGATATTCGTCCCAATTGGGAAAAATTTAAATCTGCATGGCACTTTACTCCAATTGGCACATTCGCTTGCTTAAACTCAATGTTGATTCTGATTTCGCAGAACTGGGTTGGGCGTGAAAAAGTATTTGTTGTTAACATTCTTTTTTCATTCGATTATTCCAGTTACGAGTCCTTTTTTAAAGCTGATCATTTTGTGTTCATTTTGTTTAGTTCTTTTTTTCGTAACAGATTTAATGTTTAGTATAGAGCTTAGAAAAAATTCGCAATGTGAGATAGGCAAGAAATAAGGCATGTAGCAACATCAGCACGGCAAAGGGCATTCCTTTAAAGGCAAGGAAGGGCAAAAATATTTTAAGTCAAGTGATAGCGATTGCTGTATGAGTCGTACGATTTTTGAATCAAGCACGGGCAACGCCGGGCCATGCTGCTAGTTTTATATAAAAATGTTCACCGAAAACAAGGCCCAAGAGTAGTCTAGTCAATCATAACATTTGGAAGGATTTTTGAGGAAGTACGATAATGATCAAAATGAACAGGAACATTGATGAGATTGTCACGTCAATGCTGACAGCTGTAGATGTCTTCGAAATTGGCAAGTTTATTGAAGTGATTAATGAAATATTTGACAGCGGCGAAATAACGACGTCTAAGGGGATCAATTTCCATGGTGCTGCCGAAGAAACCAGATGTGAAATGAATGCAAAAACTCCATTGAACTAGAAACTTGGTAAACTACATACTAAAAGCAACGATTAGAATTGTAACGACGAAGAATCAAACAGGATACGTGGCGAAATAGTCAAGAGGCTGAAACAAGACGTACAGTTTTTCTTAGACATGATGTCATCAAAACAATCAATGGAAAAGCAGACACAGAGACCTTTAGCTCTCTTACATAGACTACACAAATAATAACGACTAGCACCCATAACCAGCTGGTCGATCAGAAAAAGCGTTCAATTAGAATCATTTTTAGATGTAACAGAGTCTATCTTCTTCAATTACTTTAAAGTAATTTTATTTAAAATGATTTTGAATTAATGCAGTTACTGATATAACAGAAGAGGCACGGTAGTGTAATTGAATAGCGGCTCGGATTGAGGAATCAGAGAGCCGATTTTGGATTCTATTGAAATTCATTACGTACTAATACTCTTGTAAAAAGCATGAATCCTTTTCTTCTTCCCCTCTCCCAAAAATGGGAGGAAAGTTTTACTTC
Source organism: Acanthosepion lycidas (assembly GCA_963932145.1). Lineage (NCBI taxonomy): Eukaryota > Metazoa > Mollusca > Cephalopoda > Sepiida > Sepiidae > Acanthosepion > Acanthosepion lycidas. The sequence goes on along the minus strand of OZ010600.1, from coordinate 28,836,422 downwards.
TTAGAAAAGGGTTTATATATATATATTAGGTTGGTGCAAAAATAATGACTGTTTCAAAAGCAAAAGTTGTTTACACGAATGATCTTCCGTAGTGAAAATCGCTAATGGTTTAAAATCCTGTCGGACGTTACTTTCCCCGGAATTTTACAAAATTCAAGAAACATTGTAGTATCTTGGTGCAAAAATAATATCGTTTTTTTGACGTTAAAAAATACGTCAAAAAACGATATTATTTTTGCACCAGCCTAATACTTAATCCTTGTTTATGCATGTGATTACGTATGAGAGAGTATGTGAGTGAACAAGTGAAAACGAAATAAAACATTTTAAGAAACGTTATTTTCCTTATGAAATTAAACATGCCATTCAAACAGAGCAAACGGGCAGCAGTTTGACCCTGACTGACCTATATCATAGCTCCCCGTCATCACCAGTACACTACTCTCGGAAGGGGAGGCAAGAACACTGTTTTCTGTTAGTAGAATAGTTTGAGATATAGTAAGGAATGCTTAAAGGATTAGGGACCATTTCTTTACAGCTGTGCTTGTAAACAGGTAAAAGACAGTCACAGAAGAGGTTAAATAAATTAGGGCACTGATTTCCGCCTTGTCATATTACTGATGTGGATGGAAATCATTCAGTGTCGTGATAGTGCAACTTGAAGAAGTTCTTGAAATTTTAGGAAAGCTTGATCTACCTAGAAAGGAGCTTCGAATTTTTTTTGTTTTGTTTTGTTTTCTTTTTCTTTTTCATTGCGAACAAACGGATTGTTTACACCTGGTTTGAATGAATGAATGAATAAACGAAGAAGTGCCCCATACCTTTCTGCTAAGAGAGAAACTGAATTTGTGAGAGAAAGTGTTTTACACACAAAGAGAGACCGAGTATATTTTGGATATCAAACAATAAGTGGAATTCCGTGAGGTCTTGTCTTTAAAGCCGAACTGAGACAGGCTTGTAAGTCAAAAGGAAGACTGTCGAGAGAACGGATGAAAAATGAGTAAAGAATGAAAGATAAGCATGTTAGACAGTGAGACAGAGACAAGCTAAGAAGCTGGTAGCGCCAGATACTATTTCCCCTCTTCATCTTCTCTGTCGCAGAAATCGGTACTTCCTTATTTTGTTTTATTTATTTAAACCAGAATACTACAATATTATAGGCCCTAACCTGGCATCTCGGTTTCAGTCACTTTCCCACCGCCTTAATATACCTTTTTATACTTTTACTATAAAGACTTTCAGAGTATTGTTCTGAAGACCATTTCTCTTTGATGAATCGACTTTACAAATGTAATCGCAGTACTAAATTGGCAGCTAGGACTTTTTTTTTGCAGTTTCAATAGACAGAGGTAACCGTAAGTTCTATGTTAACAGTTTCTTCTTTCGCTTGTTATACTCTCTTCAGGCGTATTGCATGCAAGTCAAAAGATATCCTCAAATGTTTAAATGCAATCTCAATCGTTATCTTCTGTCTTCTTAATGCTCATTCTTTTATTGTTCTCTCTCCTTAATAATCTCTTTCTAGTTTTCTATTATTCTTTCACACTCAGTCACCGCTTTTGTCTTAGTGGCTTTATTTCCTTGGTCGGGGTGAAATAATCAAACAAAAAGAAATACGAAAAGAGAAAGATAAGTACAATAAAGACGTATACCCCTACCTTATTACCACAGTGAGATGATTTGAATAGATTAACCGGACCAATCTGGATTTATTTTAGGCGAAGGTAATCTTAACAGGGTACGATACGCAGATGACACTATTAATAGCAGATTCAAAAGAAAGTGTCGCCTATGAAAGGAAACAGATGAACTAATTGTATGAAGACGGCATGCATAATGGTTAGTAAAAGGGTCAGGTTCTGTTGTGAGTTACACAATGAGGACGTCAAAATCAAGCAGATGCGGAAATTCAAAGAACTAAGATGCGTCACAAGAAACTACAGATATTAGTAAATGCATAGGAATAGTCAAATGTAGTTTCCAGTAAATGATTGTAGGGATACGGAATGTGCATATCTCCCTTTGGTGGAGATACGACAGGTGGGCCGCCTGACAGCTGTTTTGTGACGTTGCACAAGGCAGTGACGAAAGCGACAGTCAAATACAGTTTGTTTACAGCAGCCACCACCTTAGGTTGCTTTCTTTTAGCCTGAGCTAAGGGGCACAGGCTGGTGCTGAATTTGCCTCCACAAGCAGCTTACAAGCACATGGGGCTTTCCCAGATCTAGAATGAAAATCCAGCTCGCAGTCCACAAATTAAGGAAAGCCCGACATTCACTGTTGCCCGTTCGTGGAAGATGTCCCTGCCAGGGACACAGATGAATCTGGCTCATTTGAATCCGGAGTCCTAAACATGGCTTCTCCAGACAGTAGTATATCCATATATGTAAGACACTTTTTGTTTCTCCTTACACTCAGCTTTGCTGTGTAGATAAATGTTATTTTCTCCCCGTGTGACACGCGTGTATATGTATATAGTGTTTTTTTTTTGTGTGTGTGACTGAGCGATATAAAAGTCTGTTTGAGAACGAAGCGTGTTTGTCATTGTTTTTTTTTCTTTCAGCCATTCCGTTCCGTCTGTGAATTAGATTTGTTATTTTATCAAAGATATGATAATGCCCATAATAGGGAAAATTCAAATGGGATAATATTAGGTTGGTGCAAAAATAATATCGTTTTTTTACGTTAAAAATGAGTCAAAAAACGATATTATTTTTGCACCAACCTAATAAATCTTTCTTCCTTAGTTCTGTCCCGTTACACGATTAAGGCATTGAATGATCGAAGAATAACTTGGGAAAGAAATAGCAGAGGAGCGCCATATTGTTATACAATATCCAATATTGTGTGGTGCTTAGAAATGGACAGTTTCGTCCGAAAGCGCAGAGAAGCGATATCGAAGTTGAGTAAAACTGGTAAGTATTATATTGACATGAGATATCGACGAAGCTTGAGCAGCGCGAAGAACTATCGACCCATCACTGTGGATTGAATAAAAAATTCGATTCAAATTTCTGTGAGGGTTGCCAAGTGCGACAGGCACCTGATAAAGGTAGGAGGAAACAAATGTTGAAACGTCGTGATTCCAGTTAAAAACGAGAGATACAAAACCGATGTGGGTTGTATATAATACGGATAATTGTTTCTTTTAAAAAATCCTCATCGAAAAAAAACAAAAAAAAACAAAAAGTTATTATAATGCAAAAAGTGAAAACTGGAGATTAATTCTGACGTCTGGGAAGAAGTTTTCAAAGACAAAAATCAGTGTTCCTTTCATTGGATTCATATAATTTTCTCCTATTATTTTCTCATGGGAATCCATTTTTCTTATGAATAATACGAATATTATAAAGATAAAATTAACATATTTAAAGGGCAGATATCTTTTTTTATTATTTTCTTATCTTGGTTTAAAGTGGCGCAACAATAATGTTAATGATAATAGTAGCCATTTAGCTACTATGAAACATTTGGAATTCATTGACCAAACAGCCAGTGTTGCTCGAGTTACGCTTTTCTCCACTCCCTGACAATTGTGCTTGGAGCAAAGAGTAGTATCTGTTCCCTTCGGTTCTAATAGTAATAGTAATATTAACCGTTTTCCTACAAGGAAACATTTGGAATTCATTAACCGAGCCACCAGTGTTGCTCGAGTTATGCTTTTCTCTACTCGCTGACAATCGTGCTTGGATCAAAGTGTAGTATCTGTTTCTCTCGGCTCTAATGATAACAGTAATATTAACCGTTTCCCTACAAGGAAATATTTGGAATTCATCGACCGAGCAGCCAGTGTAGCTCGAGCTATGCGTTTCTCCACTCCCTGACAATCGTGCTTGGAGCAAAGGGTAGTATCTGTTCCCTTTCGGTTCTAATAGTAATAGTAATATTAACCGTTTTCCTACAAGGAAACATTTGGAATTCATTAACCGAGCAGCAAGTGTTGCTCGAGTTATGCTTTTCTCTACTCACTGACAATCGTGCTTGGATCAAAGTGTAGTATCTGTTTCTCTTGGCTCTAATGGTAATAATAATATTAGCCGTTTCTCTAAAAGGAAACATTTGGCATTCATTGACCGAGCAGCAAGTGTTGCCAAAGGTATTCTTTTCATCACTCTCTGATAATTGTGCTAGGATCAGAGTATAGTAGCTGTTCTCCTTGGCAATAATGGTAATAGGAATATTAGCCGTTTCCCTAAAAGGAAAGATTTGGCATTCGTTGCCCAATTACCCAATACTGTTTTCGGTTGAAATTTATAAAATTTTTCTCTTAAAACTTTTTTCAGGAAATCAGTTTTCTCCCATCCATTAGCTGTTATATCTCTTTCCAGTATTGATGGAAGTTTCCTTCCTAACCTTTTGTTTGAATTAATTTGGAATGCTAACATCTTGATTATGTCATTATTTTCTCTTTGAGTTACATGTGCTATCCATTTTAGTTGTAGCTGCTGTTGGTAGTCCTCAAGTGATACGGTTTCTGTTGTCTGGCACCGTTCTTTGTGATTCTGTAGCGCCAATCCACAATTTAAGGTGCCTTGACAGTCATGCCAGCTACTTTCCAGGGCTGTTTATATTTTACTGACCACGGCCATATATTACGTTGAAACACTGGTTCTCGTAAGATCATTGAAGTTATGTAAATGGTTAGTAACCTTATGGTGGATAACTTGGGATCTTTGTCAAGACCCTCGAAGAATTCGCTGAAAGCCTTTTTTCGCGATTGATCTTATGAAGTGGTTATTTATACAGCTGAGTTTTAGATATTCCGGAACCGGTTTGCAAGGCACTTTTTTTAGCCATCACTCAATGTCGTGTAACCAGATGTCGGACAGGTATCAAAAGTACACGTAAAAGCTTCCAGATGTATATCTGCTAAAAAAACAAAAAAAAAAAAAAAAAAAAAACAAAAACAAAAAAAAATCACTGACAGACGTACAATTACAAAAAAACAGGATATCTGAGATAAGTAGTTGCATGGGTACTGCAATGGCCACAACATTGTCAATGCCATCCACCAGCCAGTTAAAGAGTGATAGGGTAGTTTTTGTGATGTCAATGAACGCTCATTGCCACTTTTGTAATGTCAACGAATATCCGTTGTCACTTTCGTAATGCTCGTTGTAGTAGAGACTTTGTAATCTCAGATACAACTACAGTAACGCCGTTGAACAATACTGGTGTCTGACGCCTTCGAATATAACTCGCACTAATAGTACTTGCTCGATAATGCTCGCTCGAATAGTAATCACTGAATAGTAATCCGTATAGAGAAATAGTATAGTTAATAGTATAGAGAATAGCCATCCGTATAGTATTAGAGGATAGTCTAAAAATAGTGATCAGTTAGACACCACACTAATTCCTATATATATATATTTCATTTACCATCACGTGTTTGCACTCTGGTGATCTGTGTTCAAACTTTAGTGTCGATAGTGACACTTTATTCCTATATAACAGTAATAGAACGTATAATATGGTTCAACGTCGTCAAAATAATTATATGAGGATGGCTTACTACAGGGTTGTATGATATTCCCTGTTTTTAGCTTCAGAAGCACGGGCTCATATTATACTCAAGTAGCATTATTCAAGATTGTTTACATTTTACTGGCTACTTTAATAGAATTATTTATGGCCATATATTACGCTGAAACACCGGTTCCCACCAAATCAGCGAAGTTAAGCAATTGGTTAGTACCTTTATGGTGGACCGCTTGTGATCATTGTCAAGACCCACAGTTAATTCGTTCAAAGCCTTTTTTCACGATTGATCTTATGAAGCGGTTGTATAAATCTAAAAGTTTTAGATATTTCTAAACGGGTTTGCAAGTCATTTGTTTTTGCGCTTTCATTCGCATTATATACAGGGAAAAACGGTAAATGTCAATTTTATTAGGCGTGTGAAACGGTTTTATTAAGTAATCATTATGTTGTGGGAATCAACACTTTGGATATTAAATATTTATGGGTTCCTGGAGCATTTATCCCGTAAACAATATTGGCGGACTCATGTGTGAGTCCAGGTAAAAATAGAGCAAACAATCAAAACGACAATGGATGTTATGAACAAAAGGAATTACATGTGTGCACAAGTGTAATGAAAGGAAACTAATTATCAGGAGAATATTTGTGTGTGTGTGTGTCTAACAAGCGTTTGTGACAGAAACATTTGCGCATGTGCATTTGTGAGAGAGTTCAAAAGTCAACAGTGGTTCTGAGTGGCAGCGTTCTTTATCGCCGTCGACTACATCTGGAAGCAAGTGTTTTTTTGTTGGTTTGTTTTTTTTTTTGTTTTTTTTTGTTTTTTTTAAATAAGCTAAAATAAAAGAAAGAAGGGAGAGCGAGAATATGGTTTCCCTTTTTTTATAGGCTTAAAGAGCACCTCCTAGCGAGGGCTCTTGGCAAAGCCAAGGGGAATAACCCACAAGTTTCTGGCGTTTTTGTCAAAAAAAGAAATAACGATTTTCCACCTTGAATTTAAATTTCGAGTTTGAAGAAATATGAAGCTGAAAACTTTCGTAGACATCGAATATAATTTTTGATTTTCATATAATAAGCTAAACTAATAATAATAATAATAATAATAATAATAATAATAAAACTACAAATTTAGACCTTGATATCAACAACAGGATGAAGGAACTAGACCAAGATGGTGCATACAAATATTTCGGAATTAATGAAAGAGACGGCATACAACATTCGATTATGAAGAAATGATCAGAAAAGAATATTATAGGAGAGTGCGTTTGATACTAGAAAGCGAACTAAATGGGGACAATAAAATGAAGGTTATCAACACCTTAGCTATATCCTTAGTAACATAAAGCTTCAACATTATTAAATGGAACCTGAATGATATTAAAAGAATGGACGCCAAAACCAGATAAATGCTTACCGAAATGGGGATACACCACCCGAAATCCGATGCTGATAGCCTGTGCGTACCAAGAGCTTTAGGAGGCCGACGTCTTATCCAACTTCTAAAAACTACAACAATTGAATTGGAAGCCTACCTTACAAAAACAAATAACACTCTCCCACAAAAAGTAAAACACTAAAATCCACCCCATTAACAAAGAAGCCGCGCTATTCATGAAACAGCTTAATGTGCCTGAAACCCTGCCAACAAAAAACGAAGCGAATACCATCTACGCCAAACGGGTAAAAGAAAAAGCAAAACAACTTGGCCAAATGGAATTACAAAACAACTGATGACGGAGAAGTCGTTGCATAGCAAATACCAAAAAGAACGAAAGAAGCAGATGTGGATCAACAGAAAACACATCAGTGGCTGAGGAGCACCGGGTTGAAAGCTGAGAGAGAAGGCCTAATGATTGCCGCTCAGGATCAAAGCCTCGCAACCAGATCCTATCACTGTCGCATAATTAAGGACGGAACTAAACCAAAATGCCAGATCTGCGGAAAATGTGATGAAACTGTCGACTATATTATCTCAGAATGTACGGAACTAGCAAAAAGTGACACAGTAATAAGACGGTAGCGACATATGTGCACTGGGAGATATGCAAGAAGCACAAAATCGAAACCACTGAGAGATGGTATGAGCACCAACCAGAAACAGTTACCCAAAATAACGATGTAACTATACTCTGGGACATACCATTTTAAACTGACAGGGAAATAAAAATCAAAAGACCTGATATTATTCTAAAAGACAAGAAATTCAGGAAGTGTATGCTTATTGACATAGAAGTACCATCTGAAACAAGCACCTCCATGAAACTATCGAGAAATTGTCCAAATACAAGGAACTGGAGATCGAGATTAAGAGGATGTGGCGAATAAAGACCCAGACTGTACTAATAGTAATCAGAGCTATCGGCCTCATGAGAAAAGGAACGGGCAATTTTACTAATAGTGTCCCGGGTAACATCAACATACAAGTTGCCTAGAAGATCGCCCTACTAAGAAAAGTGCCATCAATTAAATGAAAATTCTTCTATATGGCCGAAGGACCATAGTTTGGAGCCGGCTCTACAGGATACAAGGCATGAAGCATAACATACACAAATAATAATAATAATAATAATAATAATAATAATAATAATAATAATAATAAACTAACCACTCTAATAGAATTCTAGGAATCAAACGTTTTCCCGTACCGGAAATCCACATTGAGAATACTATTTCAATGCTTCCATATTTTTAATCTTTTGTATTTAGAGAAAAAGCTGTATGGGGTGTATGGTCAATGGCAGTAACTTTGCAGCAAAGCGGTCGACCCAGCTTTACTCAGGTGAACAGAGATACAGAACTGTACTGGTGCGCGGCCTCCACCCAACTCTCACACATGGCTTCAAGAAGTTGCATGGGCACTGCGTCAGTCACACCCCGGACAACGGCATCGCCCTGGTAACCCTTAGTTTAAGCGTATATTAAAAACTCGCTATAATAGTGATTTTTTAAGCGTTGCTTAGATGCGACACAAGGCCGGAGGTATGGAGCACCCAGTGAGGATCGAACTTACTACTCAAAAAAAAAAAACTGGCTATAATAGTGATCTTCCAACCGCAGCTTAGATGTGGTACAAGGCCGAAAGCACGGGGCACCCAGTGAACATCGAGCTCACTGTTCAGCCGTAATTGTTATAGCAAGACAAGTTTTCTAACCATTACCCCACCTCGAGGTACCCCCAAACTGGGTATAATACGACGAATGTTGAAAGTAAAGTGTGTAATACTCGATTATATCATCTGAAAATGTATGGAAATTGTATTCTTTATGTGTTCTTCGAATATTAGGGATATTCTACGACTAAATACCTGTTTCAGAACTGTACTGGTCTACGGCCCACATCCAACGGTCACACATGGCTTCAAGGAGTCGTATGGCACACACCCCGGACAACAGCATCGACCAGCCGGCTAAACCGTATGAGTGTATTCGAAACGGTTTTCCGACCCGACAGATGAAGGGGAACGCTTCTCCCAACTTATTTGTCCCAAGCGGTCATCAGCCAGCCGCCAGCCTGGGCGTATATGTTTGCGCCTCAGAGAGCTTTACCAGTGGACGGAAGAACTTCTGAGAAGAGGGACGGTAAACATCAACATCTCCAGTGCAAAAGGAACGTGCAAGCCATTGCTGTATTTTATCTTGAATAACAACATGAACCACAGGGGACTGGTGGTCACAGAGGCGCAAACAGCACTTAGATAAAATGGTTCAAAGCTTAATATAACAATTGGACATGCTGCTGTTACACCTGGTATGTACGTAAAAGTAGGTTTCAGGACGTTTTCAGAATCTCTGTATCAGTGGTACTGAGGTGAATTGGGATGTGGAAATGTATTGGCCCACAGCCTACATCCGAATCTCGCACATGGCTCCAAGAAGTCGCAGGGGTACTGCGATGTCCAGACTCCGGTCAACGACATCGCCCTGCCGACCCTTCGTTTAGAACTGGCTATAATACGACGAATATTGAAAGTGAAGTGTGTAATACTCGATTATATTAGGCCTTCAGTAATGAGACCAACTTTTATACTCTGACTTCCATCTTCAAAATTCATTCAAGAACCATTAAGAGAACGGAGGATAAATTTAAAAAAGAGGGAACCGTAGATAGAATAACTGAATCAGCAAGAGGGATAATCATTTCAACTTAGATCTAAATACTTTCTTATTGTTCAAAGTAGAGTCCAATAGGGTAATAAAAGTCTCGGCGAATTCCAGTAAGATAGCTTTAATCATTTCTAAGATACAACGGTTCAAAGCTTAATCTAACAATTTGACAATTTTGTTGTTACATTTGGTATGTACGTAAAAGCAGGTTTCAGTCCGTTTTTAGAATCTCTGTATCAGTCGTACTGAGATGAATTGGGATGTGGAAATGTATTGGCCCACAGCCTATATCCGAATCTCGCACATGGCTTCAAAAAGTCACAGGTGTACTGCTATGGCCACACTCCGGTCAACGGCATCGCCTTGTCAACCCGATAATATTCTTTATGTGTTCTAGGAATATTAGGGATATTTTCCGATTAAATACTTTAGTATTACTTAAAGACAAAACTGGCCATGATTTCGTTTTAAAAATGCTTAGTAGAAAAAAAAAATGAATGCTGCCAATTAAAAGAAAATAGCTAAAAGTAAAATTAATAAAGAGTCTATGAATTGTATCGTCAAGGTAGTACCTTTGCACCGAAGCGGTCGACCCTGCTTTACTCAGGTGAATTGGGATGCGAACCGTACTGGTCCAAAGCCTATATCAAACTCTCACATATGGCTTCAGGGAGTCGCATGGGTAAGCGTGACGCCCACACCCCGGTCAATGGAATCGATTTGCCGGATAAGCTGTGTAAGGATAGTCAGAAGGGTTTCCCGACCCGACCGTGGAAGGGGAATGCCTCTCCCCAACCCATCTGTGCCAAGCGACCATTGGCGGTCGATAGCCAGGGCGTAAGAGAAGCGCGTCAGAGGTCCGCGGTTTTACCAGTGGGCAGTGTGTGTGTGTGTGTGTGTGTGTGTGTTTAATCTCAACTTCCACGGAGCAAAAAAAAATGCAATTGAGCCTCCTTCTTCCTTATGTGCAGTGTCGCCCCAGGACGCAGGCGATCATGGCTCTCCACATTTTCCCGTCCCTTGTAGCTTTTAATAAACACTGCCCTTCGGTTATTTCTCCTAAGTCCTGTCTCGCCACCCATTTACTCAAGCTCATGTTAGGTGTTGTTTTCCTGTGTCCCTATTTGCCCTCTATAAACCCTGTGGGTATTAGATTTTCCAAACTCCCCTTCCTCATTATATGCCGCGGAAACTTTAACTGTCTTTTCCTGATGCGAAGTTTTCTTTCCATGTTCGCCAAAACTTCGTCGTTACTCATATGTTCGGTCCACGGTATCCTCAACATCCTTCTGTAGAACCACATTTTGTTGCTACTGGCCAAGACACTACAATATAGTGCCTTGAATTACACAGTTACAACAGAAATAGGGTTAGTGCTGACCACAGCGGCGCTAAATGGGAAAAGTGAATGAATGAATCTATGATAAGACCAGGAATACTCGGCGTGTGTCATCTTGCTGTTTTCCTATTAGTTTCATTGTTTATTAGGACACCTAGAGTTGGTGTAATGGTTAACAAGCTTGTCTCGCTATAATAATTATGACGGAGTAGTGAGTTCGATCCTCACTGCGTGCCCCACACTTTCGGCCTTGTGCCACATCTGAGGTACGTTTGGATTATCACTAGTTTCATTACGTGGGAATGGAGGTTATAAATTTCAGGCAACAGCGAGTTCTTTTTCTAATCTCTTAGTGCGTGAGGAATATTAACTTCTATCAAAGAAAGCTTATAGAACATTGTGTTTACGTGAAACAGAGGATAATTGGTAACGTTAAGGATTACGAAAAGAAAGAAGATCTAACTAAAAAAGAATATAGCGGCGCCATAGCGGCCTGCGAATTGAAGAATCAACAATTAACGAGAAAGCGAAATTTACTGTTAAAATAGGCGTATTTTTTTTTTCTTCCAGGTGAGAATTTCCGCCTTTGGGTGATCGTGGGTTTGAAAATACTAGAATCGATATGTTTTTCTCACTCACTTCACGATCTCAGTTGACGAAATTTCCCTCCTAGGGACAATAAATGTAGACAATACGTACCATATGCGTTGTTCTGTTTAATATTGGAAAAAATGCTGAAAATAAAACGGCTGATTTGACTTTTAATTAAAAAACAAAAACAGTAAGACTTTGTTGTATTGGGCAAAAGACAGCCGTGGAGACACAATCGATACAGCCTTTCAGGGGAAAAAAGTGGCTGTGATCGCCAAATACAAGTTCGAGGCACGTATTTAATCATATATAATGTCATGACGTGCCGCACCTTCTCCCATAATGAATAGTGAGTTCTGACCCTCATCTACTATTTCATCAGTGTAATATTTTGTATTAACAATAGGGAGATATACACAGCGGTGGTGCGTGGGGTCAAAGTTAGTTGGTATTCAACAGCGTAGGTGTGTTACTTCAACAGTGATATTTGAGACAAACTCACTAACAGCCTTCTAATATACAAGCAAACTAAAGGGTCTGCGAGAGATGAGCATCTATGTTACTTCAAGATGTGGAAAACTCGAAGGACGCACGAGATTGATGTCTATTGGAGACCATTTAGATTTTTCGTCAGTCACCGGTAGAAAAAAAAAATATATATATATATATCACATACAGGGAGTGAGTGCTGGTGTTACTAAAATAGTGCTTGATGTAAAATAAGAGAGCTATAAATTATATATTAATAATAAATACATATACATTTTTCCTCACCGAAGGAAAACATTATATATATTATATTATATAATATATATATATATATGTGTGTGTGTGTGTGTGTGTGTGTGTGTGTGTGTGTGTGTGTGTGAAAAGTGTATGTAATAGTAATTTTTACCTATCAGAATTTTACACAAACCTCACCACACGTATATACATACATGCGAGGAAATATTCAGCGGAAAAATAAAAACTATGACATGTATACATTCATGAGAAATTTTCGCTACACTTTCAATCTTTGAATTTCAACATACAAATGCGTATGTATAGACACAACACCACCCTTATATATACATATGTCATATCCGAAACTGCCCGCATATGTTTATATATGTATGAGTCCCGACGGACGACGAAGTATGTATGTGTCTGCGTACTCCATTAGGCGTATGAACATACATCGATGTTTGCGTTAGTACGATGACACCACGACGACGTTTTCCCCACCACTTCCATAATAACACCAATACACACAATCTACATAAACCCAAAATTTAAAAAAAAATAATCAGTTTTTATGGCGATCGCAAAAGCGTGAAACTCAGGGTCACAAACTCACATCAATCCAATCTTATCTATCTATATATATGTTGAACTATACAAATGTTAAAAAATCAAAATCTTCACACGAACTGAGTTGTATATTAATATTCTTTCGTTTTTATTAATTTTTCAGTTATATTCCTCGACTAGTTTCGGCCAACATGGCCATCATCAGGAGAAAAACAAAATCTTTTTGCTGGTACCAGTGAACTACAGAAATGAATGTCTTGATGGAGAAAATGAACTTTTGTCTGTATTTTTCATTTGCTTTTTTTTAATTTTTTGATCATGAATTTTGGTCAGACCTTGTGTTAGTCAAACAGTCTCTTTAAGTTTTATGTAAGATAAGGGCTGGATAGATTCATGCTGCTCTGAATTCCCTTGGTCATTTTGACAGTTTTATTGGTTCGTGGAAAGGGGTGTGTCTCTGTTAAGTGTGTGTGTGTTATTTGGTTCTTAAGGAGTGAGTGAATATGATATAATCATGTATATTATATATATATATATATATATATATATATATATATATATATATATGTATGTGTGTGGAAATAGATAGATAGATCCGTTCGTATACATACATACAAATGTAAATTTTAAAGTATTCATATATATATATATATATTAATTTACTTTTTAAAAACTATAACTCTGTCGGTGTGAAAAAAAGCAGGTAATACAATTGGTAAAAAAATATTACACAAACATATATTTGGAAAAAAAATCAAGAAAAAAGAAGAAAAGAATAAAAACATTCATAGTGCTTGAAATAAATCAACCATCACTGCAATATCTAGCCAAAAAAAAAAAAGAAAAACACCGAAAGAGTATAAAAGTTGGACGTAAAAATGTTCAATACACTAAGTAGAGCAAAATTAAAATGCCTAAAGAGCCTTCACCTATCTACTAAGGTTTCACCTAGGTTGATAGATGAAGGCTCTTGAGGTATAAACTGGCAACCGCTGTCGAAAATCAGTGGCTAATTGGGACAAGCAAGTGCCTGTAAATTTTAACGCCTCCAAGACAAAGCTGCTCTTTTTTAATTACCATCGATGACCTTTTCTGCCTGCCATTAGCATGGCTGATGCTAACCTCCAGGAGAGCAACAGTTCGCATTTTCTTGGGCTCACGATTTCTTGTGACGGGAAATGGGGTGATTATATTGAATTAATTACCATGTCTACAGTTAGAAAAGTTGTTTTACTGTGTCGGACCAGAAAAATTTTTCTCGTCAGAATCCATCTTTTGCACATTTATAAATCTGCCATTCGTCCGTGCATTGAATATTGCTGCCATATCTGGTCTAGTGTTCCTATTCTATATCTCGAGATTATTGAAAAAAAATCAATGATGGGTCTGTTATTTAATTTATGGCATATAGACTTCAGTCTTTTTCCCAACAACGTAACATGGGTCACTTCTGTCTTCTCTACAAGTATTTTCATGGAAATTGTTTTTCGGTGATTCTTACGACAAATGGTGTCAAGATTGCGAAACGTCTTACCTGAAAACATGTACAAAAGAAACAATGAGTTTAGTGCTTTTCGCTTCTTTTTTTAAAAACATTTTGCAGGATGGACGATTTTGCTGTTACACGATTTGGACAATTTCGTTGTTACACCTGGTATGTATGCAGCCCACCGACATTTCAATGAGATATCTTCGTTTTTATTGGACACAAATAATTTTTATTCTAATGCCACAATCAATTACTCCCGTCTTAGTAGAAATCCCGACAAGTCCGATAAATTATAAAACTGGCAACTGCCCTTGAAAATGACCTTCAATCAGTAGCTAATTGGGACAAGCAAGGGCCTGTAAATTTGAACGCCTCCAAAATAAAGCTGCTTTCATTTAATCACCATAGATAACCTTTTCTGCCTGCCAACATCTCGGTATCTATGCTGATAACACAATTATTTACTCCTGTCTTAATATTACGTCTGATCGGTTCGATATGGTCAAATAGGCAGCTGGTCTAAAAGATAACAATATGTTGTTAAGTGGAGCAAAGAAATATGGCTTGTTAATTTTTAACGGCTCCAAAACGAAACTTCTCTCTTTTACTTGTCTGACACAACATTTTTTGCTTTCCATCAGTATGGCTGATGCTAACCTCCTAGAGTTCAACTCTTTGTGCCTTCTTTGGTTCACGTTTTCCACTGATATGAAGTGGAGTGATTATATTGAATTAATTGCCAGGTCTACTGTTAGGAAAGTTGCTTAACTGTGTCGTGCAAGACAATTTTTTCTCGTCAGAATCCACGTTGCACAATTATACATCTACTATTTGTTACAGTTTTTTGTGTATATATATATATATAACTAGTGAGTTAATCCAAATGCCTGGACTCATTTTATAGTCCACCAATAGAAGGTTAACCAATCAGAAGACGTAGAACATTCAATTCGTCGTGTATAAAGGCGGCCATCTTTGTTTACCCTACGGAAGGACCAGTGCCAACTTGACCAGGTGAAGATGATAGAAGGAAGAACTACGCTCTGCTACTTTGCTACGATATCCAATGCTAACCTGAACTACGCCTTCCTACTGTCTCCGAAATATTCACTGCTAACCTCTGGATTCTATACTCGAAGACGACCGTTATCTGAATAACACTATTTGTCCGCGCATATAATACAAATATCTGGTCAAGTGTTCCTAATATACATCTCGAGATTCTTGACAAAATTCAAAGAAAGAAACTGTAATATAATCGATCTTGACATGGCACCTCAACTTCAGTCTCTTTCGCAACAGCGTGACGTGGTTTCCCTCTGTTTTCTCTACGAGGATTTTCAGAACAACTGTTTTGATGAACTTTCCCCCTTGGTCTCTTCAACTGCATGAATTTAAGTGCGCTAGGGAATTATCAACCGGGTCTCAACATTTTATTGTTGAACTAGCTACAGGCAACAGTCTGTTACTATTCTACCACTTCTCGCCTGAGGAACTCCGTTTCCTGCTGCCTTGCCAGCTACAATCATCCTGGAACTGGTACTTTTATTGCCCTTCCTCCTCACTTCTCCTCACTAAATTTTTATCATTCTTTTTCACTCCCAGTATCCCATTGCACTTTAGAACCTTTCGGCCGCTGTACGCTCCGGCCTTCTTCGGGTGATTGGAATTTTAAATTGGAGCCTTTACGCCGACCACCGGGGTAGAATGTTCTAGTTCCACGTGCCATGTCTCTCCGGATATCTCATTTATTAGTTATCTCCCTTTTAACTCAACTCTCCAAGTTTTTGTTCACCACTGATGTAGCCAAGTATTGAACTCACAACTCTTTGGGTCAGGGCACTGGATTCAAGAAACACTTTTATCCACTGGCCATGTTAACAAGACTTGTATGGTTTTCTTTAACACATGTCTGTAGCGGATTATGTGTGGGTAAAGCGAATCTACAAATTTAAATACTTTTTTATTATTTGAGTATTGAGTATTATTTGAGTATTGAGTAATACTTGAGCATAATAAGCAAATAAATAATCGAATCTACAAATTTAAATACGTTTATTATTTGAGTATTAATATTGAGTATTATTTGAATATTGAAATTTTGGGTATTGAGTATTTTTTAGCATTGAATTTTTGAGTACAGACATTATTTGAGCAATGGAATTTTGGGTACCATTTAAATATTGGAATTTTGAATATTGAGTCTTGTTTGAGTATTGGAATTAGGGGCTTTGAGTATTATTTGAGATTTGAAGCTTTGGGTATTAAGAATTATTTGAGTATTTTACTTTTGGGTATTTGTGTATTGGAATTCGGGGTATTCGGTATTTAATGAGCATTGAATGTTTCGGTAGTGAGCATTATTTGAGTGTTGGAATTTGGGTTATTGAGTATTATTTGAGTATTCGAATTTTGAAGTTTTGATATTATTTGAGTATTGAAATTTTGGGTATTGAGTATTATTTGACTATTTGAATTAGGGATATCAACTATTGGAATTTTGGAAATTGCGTATTATTTGAGTATTAGAATTTGGGCATTGAGTAATGGAATTTTGTGTTTTGAGTATTGTTGTGCATTAGGATTTTGCGTGTAGAATATTAATTGAGCATTGAATATCATTTGAACATTGGAATATTGGGTATTGAGTATTATTTGAGTATTGAGATTTTAAGCATTTAATATTATTTGAAATTTGAACATTATTTGAGTGTTAGAATTTTGGATACTGAGTATTATTTGAGTATTGAAAGTTTGGGTATTGTGCATTATTTGAGCTTAATAAGCAAATAAACGAGATTATTTACAACGTTAAATACTTTTTATTAATTAAGTATTGTAATTTTGAGTATTGAGGATTAAAATTTATTTGAGTATTGAAATTTTGTGTGAGTATTGAAATTTTGACTAATGAGTATTGAAATTTTGGGTATTGTGTATTAATTGAGTATTGCGTATTTGAGTATTGAGTATTGAAATATCAAATTGAAAGAAATGAATTACAAAGATTCTTTGCAAAGCAACTTCATGCAAAATGTCTTTTTGCGGTCAGTCGTTTATGTGCCATGCGAGATACACGCTTAGGCGAACATGACTGACGAAGCATATTTTTCCCCCACAGTAGGTTGCCATTTCTTTCTGCAGTAGACCAATTGCCATGCCAGACAAACCCGGTCTGTCCTGCTATTTACCCATAGCTGTGGGGTGGGAAAAAGAAGATGATTCATTCCTTTCCTAAGGGTATTAGCACGTTAGTGAACGTAATAGATTCGACTGGAATTTGAACTCGGCTCTCCGATTTCTCAATCTACGCCGTCATCCATTACTCCACCGTACCTCCCCCTTTTTCCAGTACAACCAAATATAGTATAGAACAAACCGATTGCATCTACATGTGAGAATGAATTTGACACGAATTTACTTTGTTTTATGTATGCGTATAACTGTAGCTGTCATCAGTGTGAATAAGCAGGGAACAGTTTTATTACTTAGTGTACATGTTTTTTATGTGTCAATATTGATAAGCATTTTGTGTAATATCATATAATTGAATAAACATCCACAGATGCGAGTAATTAAATAAGTGCGAGAATTTGAGTTTTGCATAATAAACGAACGACTATCCTGGTGAAAGGTTAATGAAAAACTAATTAGCGTACAAAAATTGATCATTTTGATAATGAAACATCGGCTCTAGAAAAAAAAGAAAAAATTAGATTTATTTATCTCAAGTAAATCTCTGTCTATAAAAGGCAGGATGCGCGCGCGTGTGTGTGTGTAACGAATGCACGGCCGCAATTTTCGACGGATTTGCACCAAAATTTACATGCACATGCTCCAAGTTAGCGGGAAAGGCCAAGACCGATTTTGCATTTCCCAACTCCCATCGATAGTGGAAATAATCGATTATTTCATGCTTCTACGGCAGTTTTCATGTAGTTTGTGGTCATTTTGTACTGGCCAGAGTGAGAGCCAATAGCTGGCTGCCACGAATAGGCAGGAATATTCTATTAGCAAGCATGAGAGCCAACAGCTGACTGACACAAATGTTAACTAACATGCTAGCATGCAAAAAAAAATCGATAGCTGCATTCGTCACAAGTGGGAAAAATTTAAATCTTCATGGCACTTTACTCTAATTGGCTCATTCGCTTGCTTAAACTCAACGTTGATTCTGATTCCGCAGAACTGGGTTGGGTGTGAAAAAGTATTTGTTGTTAACATTCTTTTTTCATTCGGTTTTTCCAGTTACGAGTTCTTTTTTAAAGCTGATCGTTTTGTGTCCATTTTGTTTAGTTCTTTTTTCGTAACAGATTTAATGTTTAGTATAGAGCTTAGAAAAAATTCGCAGTGTGAGATAGGCAAGAAGTAAGGCATGTAGCAACATCAGCACGGCAAAGGGCACTCCTTTAAAGGCAAGGAAGGGCAAAAATATTTTAAGTCAAGTGCTAGCGATTGCTTTATGAGTCGTACGATTTTTGAATCAAGCACGGGCAACGCCTGGCCATGCTGCTAGTATAACATATTCGAGACTTGTCAACGTGACATAAAACATCTGCATCGATTCTCGTTCGTCCATACAAAGAGGATGGCTACGGCGTTTGGGCTTGGGTTTTGACCCACATCTATCAATATTTTCTGTCTATTGGTCACGGTCGCCATTGAATGGATTGTCGAGATAGGCAACTAGCAATTTGAATATGAATTGTCAAGAAGGAAGGAAAATGTTGGATCTGAGTTTTCCGCTTATCAGATTATTAGTTGTTTTTGTTTAGCGGCATATCAACACCTCCATGGGTTACTTAATACCGAAATCAAAATATTTTGAACACAATTTTATGGCTTCAACTAAATATATTTTGAACGCAATTATATGCTATCAATTAGAGGTAAATAGGTGTTGTTGGTAATTTTCTTTGATATAAAAATTTGTTGCAGGTATTTTTACTATGAAAATGTATTATACTTTCATAGTGTTTTGTTTTTCTTTGTAGGTTCATTATTTTCCCATTGCTGGGAACCTAACAGGTGCTACCACCCGGGGTCATGCTGGAACTGGGAAGAATAGAAATTAAGAGGTGTTTTCACACATCTCAAAACTTCCCGCGAAGAGGCCTTGCTGCCAGATGTAGTTTATCGTCATACCAAGGACTGCTAGTCAGTTAATAAATATTTTGCCAATTTTTAAATATCCGTCTTAAGGAGGAAAAATATTGTTCATCATACTCTGAAGTGATCTCCTGGGATTTTGTAGCAAACAACAAATATTTATTGCTGGCGAACTCAAAGAATAAGAGTAAGTCTCATAAAATATCGCTGATTGATTAATATCGATGAATTAGTTTCTGTGTGAGTCGGCTGTTTACAAAAAATGAGTTTCCAGCAACAATATTTAAATCTGTAACAATTTCTACAATTTTGTAACGGGGCTCCACATTTTGCCTTGTTCCCGGATGCCCCTTCTGACACTCCTTATCCTTTAAAAGGTGATATCTACAAATATAACCAAAAGAAAAAAAAAAAATCATTACAGGCTTGTTTATACGAGATCGGGAAAAAGTTGACTAATACATGAAATAAGCGGACTCCAGAAAAAAACAACAAAATCTGTAATCCCTGGCGTGCTTAATAAGCTACCGCGTATCCATTAACATGCAGCATGCCAACCCCTCCGTGTGTGTGTGTTTGTGTGTGTGTATAAGACATTTTTATGTTTCTACATTCTTTTTATAAATACAAATAAAATACTAATACAAGTAAATGCTCTGTTTTATAATAAACAGTATTAAACATTTACCGGCCTGAATGTCCGAGAAAATAAACATTTTATAAACATAAAAATGTCTTAAAATAATCGTCGGACTTTGTCCATTTCATAATGTGTGACGTCATTTGTTTACATTTGGATACGCTTTGAGCAGATATGAATGAATTTGAGTAAATCATGAAGAATTGTGTTTAAAAGCAGTAAAATCAACCTAGCTAACCGAACGCTTAAGGCACGTCAGACTATATGACGGTTCCGTATATGATTCCGGTTAGAAGACGCATATTTTCTATTTAAATTTCTCGGAAATTCAGGCCGGTAAATGTTGTATAATACTGTTTATTATAAACAGAGCATTTACTTAAATATTTTTATCTAGAAAAAGAACGAATAAACATAAAAATGTCTTAAAATGATTGTTGGATTTGTCCATTTCATATATATATATATATATATATATATATATATATATATATATATATATATATATAAAATCGACTCTCCCGTCGAGATTCAAAGTATGAGGGTCAAGCAGATCAGTTTCCAGGAAACCGGCACATGAGATTTGATTATAGTGGTGCAGGACCATGCACACTTTTTGGAGGGACGAATACAGAGACCTGGTGCACCGAATGCCAAAAGGTTCCCAAACGACCCTCCGCAGGTTTTGAATTCAGAGTTGTCCTTCTCTTAGACCAGTTGCCATCCAAGGCTATAGAACCCAGTCTGTCCTGCTATTTTACCCATAGCTGGAGGAAGAGGATTCATACCTTTCCCAAGGTATGAATATATATATATATATATATATATATATATATATATATATATATATATCGTCATTCATAAAACGCGTAACCGAAAACATCTCGGTGTGGGAGAATCCACATTGTTTTCGCGGGTCTCAGAAGAAAGGCTGCTATCATGAAATACCCATGACACAGTTACACCTCAAAAGACAGTTATGAAACAATTAACAACAAACCCTCTAAAAATGAGTAAAGAAGTGGCCGAAAGCGTTTGAGACAATAGACACTAAGGACAATTTTCACAATCAAAATTTCCTAATCTCTAATATTCAAGCATGTTTGTAAAAAGGTCGCTTCCCAAATGCATATATATATCCAGAGGCTTTGTTCGATTTCCTTAAGGCATGTCTCAAGAGTCAACTGATGAATTTTGAGTCGCTGATAAATTAAAGCAAAGACGTTGTCATCGATGGCAGAGGTGGAGGTAAGGACACTATCGAAGTGTTCTTTCCATCGTGATATATTTTCCTTCTTGCCTGTGTAGAGTGTGTTACCGTCAGACGACAGAAGAGGTGAAACTTCGTTTTTTTTTTTGGCCCCTACATCTTTTTAAGGCCTTTATAGAATGCTTTGGGATCTTTTCTGTCAGCTGCCGCCTTGAATTCCACAGCCTTACCAGACAACCTGGACTCTTTCATTTTTCTGAGAGTATTTTACACTTCCCGCTTACCCTGTTTATGTATGCTTTTTTTTTTAGGGACAATTATTGATGTTTATGAATATTTTGTGCGATTCGTGTATCTTCCTGATGAGACATTCAACGTGAACATCATTTACATCGAATCAGTCCTGATGCTTGCTTATGGGAAGTCCTAGAAATGGAGTTGGGATAAATGGCATCCCTAAAAGATTTCCAGGAGAATTCAATGTCTTCTGAGATCACAAGGGAATCAAGCCTGAAATCCGATGTCAGAGAGTTCTTTCTTCTTAACACCAGAATTCAAGGGTGTGATGTTGATTCGTTTAGGAACCGTAGTGCTAACGAGGTTTTTCTTGCGTACGAGTCGAAAGGATGCTTTGGTACGTAGTAGAGCGGGTGATATTGAAGTTTTTCGCGTCACGTTTCTTGGAGATAATGTAATCAATCATATGTCAATCTTTGAATGTGGTTTTGTGATGATCAGACTGCCGATGACGTGTGTTGGTGAAAGGTGAGATCGAATTCTTGGCAGAGAGAAAGAAGTCGTAGCCAAATGGAATTCATACTTTCAACACCGTGAGTGCCAAGGACACCAATGCCATGTCTTATGGTCAGCACCAACCCGTGCATTAAAGTCTCCCATACGGATAAGTTTGTCTCTATGTAGAACTGTACAAATGACTGAACATAGTTTTTCATAAAGGTCATGAATTTCCAACATTTATATATATATATATATATATATATATATATATATATATATATATATATATATATATAGGTTAGCGCATAGCAGCAACTGTCTGTTTCTTGCTTAAACGCAATCGATGGCCTGACGATTGCATTTAAGCATGAAAAAGACTGTGCCCGCAGCCTCAGTGCCGACTTTTATTATTACATACGCTCTATCCCTGATATTGAGCACTTCAGACTATAAATATAGCATACCTTAAAAGTATATTATTATCACACACACACACACACACATATATATATATATATATATATATATATATATATATATATATATATTTCAATAAAGGTGCAATTAATTTATAAATTCATGAATTATTCATACAGAAAACAAATACAGAGGTTAATGATTTAATTGGCGAGAATCCATCGTCGCTAACAATTCAAATAAGATACATAAACCCTCGTTTATAAATTTCAGTTGCATAAGGTCTTTTTATTTTTACAAGCTTTCGTCTGTTCCTACAGACATCCTCAGGTATGGAAATAGATTTTGTTCTTGTTTTTACTCTCAGTAATAAGAGGACAATGAAAATAGAGATATAATCCGAAAAAACAAGAACAAAATCTATTTCCATACCTGAAATTTATAAACGAGGATCATATCATTCATGTACAGGTTCGGGGTTTATGTATCTTATTTGAATTGTTTGCGACGATGGATTCTCGCCAATTAAATCATTAACCTCTGTATTTGTTTTTTGTATGAATGATTCATGAATTTATATATATATATATATATATATATATATATATATATATATATATATATATATATATATATATATATTCAGGCTGGTAAATATTAATACTATTTACTATAAACAGAGTATTGCTTAAATATTTGTTTGTATAAAAATAGCACATAAACAAAAAAACAGAATAATACACACACACAAACACATACACACACACACACACACACACACATATATATATATATATATATATATATATATATATATATATGGAAACATAAAAACCCATAAAACAGGATACCCGCTACGACCAATTATTTCCCAGATACCAACACCGATCTACGAACTATCAAAATTCTTGAACATCATCACTCCATACCTGCCTACCAATTACAGCATCACATCCACCGACGAATTCCTGCAAATTTGAAAACTCCAAAAAAAAAAATACAAACCAAGGTATAATAGCGTTACTTGATGTTGAAAACTTCTTTGGAAACGTCCCCGTCGACCAAACTCTTGACATTATGCTCAATTCTGTATATACTAATAATTTAATCCCTCCGCCATCTATTAAGCAATCCATCCTAAAAAAAATTACTACATGCTTTGCACAACCAAAGTTCCATTCTATGACCATAATGGCAATATTTACACCCAAACTAATGGTGTTACTATGGGAAACCCACTCGGTCCATACTTCTCCAACTATTACATGTCCTACGTAGAAAATACGATATTTACACAACCACATGCTTATCCAGACGTCTTACGTTACACCTATCTGATCACAGCTCCATTAGAACGCATTTAAACACACATTCACAGATTTACCCCATTCCATTAGGAACATACTAGTAGAAAACACAAATATATTCAATGCATCCACCTGTAAAAAAAAGACTAAAAATAATGGAAGCTTTAATAATAAAAAAGAAAAAGTAAACTCTTAACAATATTAACTACGAACAAAGCCACAATGTGATAACCGTATTCGGAAATTAAAGACATCCCTACCACACGCTAAGACATACACAGAACTCATACACTCAATTAAGCAGAAAAATCGAATCATCCTTGATAATGGCTAAAGGTATAGCCGAAAGCGCTCGGAAATGTAAAACATTTGGACAGTTCTTACACACCCTTTGTCCAGAAAAATAAGCTCTTGTTAGAACACAAGAAAAATTAAATAAAAAGCTTAACCATAGTACCTTGTCTGTCGTTTTTAATGAAACCTGCATAAAGGAAGGATTGCTGCCAAAATATACAACTATATATATATATATATATATATATATATATATATATATATATATATATATCAGGCGGCCTGACGATTGTGACTAATATTATTTATTATAAACAGAATATTTACTTAAATATTTGTATGTATAAAAATACCGCATGAACAACAAATATTAGAATAAAATACATACATACATATATATATATATATATATATATATATATATATATATATATATGATCATCTAAAATTGTAAACACGCTCCCTCGTGACATGACTATAAATAATCATTTATTTCGAAAATAAG
Source organism: Acanthosepion lycidas (assembly GCA_963932145.1). Classification (NCBI taxonomy): domain Eukaryota; kingdom Metazoa; phylum Mollusca; class Cephalopoda; order Sepiida; family Sepiidae; genus Acanthosepion; species Acanthosepion lycidas. The sequence continues at coordinate 28,811,902 of OZ010600.1, read as the reverse complement.
TGTCGCAACCTTTTCGACAAAATTAGCTTCTTGTAAGTATTTCAAAACTGCTTCTTTTTTAGCCGGAATGTATAAACATTTAAGACCTTTTTTTCGCAACTTTCCATCACTTACTGATATATATATATATATATATATATATATATATATATATATATATATATATATATAGAGAGAGAGAGAGAGAGAGAGAAAGAGAGAGAGAGAGAGAGAAAGAGAGAGAGATAGATAGATACTGATTTCAATTCGTATATATTCTTATTGTATTTTATGACTTCCTCGTGCGATTCACACATCGAATACGTCATGCACGGCGTTATCGATATCATCACGTTCTAGCAATGAAAAAAGACGAATATAAATAATATTTTCACAATCTTCCAACATTTTTCTACAAAAAAAAAAGCAGTATCATCCTTAATCCATTAAAAATTACGAATGGATTCCAGAAATGTATTAGAGAACCTCAAGGTAATTTTAAGCACAGTCACTTATACACACACACACACTCTCTCTCTCTCTCTCTCTCTCTCTCCCTCTTTCTCTCTCTCTCGCACGCAGGCACACACACACATACAGGGTGGGTGAAAAGTAAGTTGGCTTTAAAAATTGGTAATAAAATCCATATTGCTATTACAAATTTATCATTGAAATAAATGATACGTTTTCTTTCTAAGATGGGAAAATGGAAGTAAATCTTCATATTTCAATGTAAGTATAATTAGCGTCAACCAGTTTCCTTAAACAGCCAGGGATAGAATAAATAACATTCAGAAGGACGTCATCTGATATATCATTGAGAACCTACGTGTCTATAAGTCCTCCAGTGTGCGAGGTTTTGTCTTCTACTTCTCCTCTTTTGTGTAACCCCCAAAGGTAAAAAAATCACATGGAGTGAGACCTGAACTTCCTTAGGGTCATTCATGAGCTCCACATCGTCCCATCCAATGTCCTGGGAAATATTTGGTCTAACCACGCATGCACAGTAATAACAAAATGGGATGGTGCAGCATCCTGCATGAATATCATGTCACCAATTTTATACCAGCCAAACACCGGGGGTCAAACGTAATTTTCCAGGATCGGAAGATATCGGTTCTTATGCATGGTGTCAGGCAAAAGATATAGGCCGACGGCTCTTGTTGGCGTCATTCTGCACAAAACAGTTACTTTTGATCGCACTTGGATTGTGTATTTGGGTGGCAGTCCCTCTTTTATACAAGTTACGTTAAAGACGACTGACAAGGTACTGTTTTTTTTGTTGTTTTTTTTTTTCTTGTTTTTCTATGAGGTTTTTTTTGGTGGGGGGACATAAACTGTGTAAAAATTGACCAAATGTTATATTATCCACTAGCTACGATATTTTTTTCATTTTTTATTTGTAGCTGAATGTGTGTATATATATATATATATATATATATATATATATATATATATATATATATATATATATATATATATATATATGTTTCTAGACTGATGTGAATGATTTTTGTTTTATTTTCCAAACATGGTTATCAAATTGTGGCTGTGTTCATCCTTGATGTTATTAAATGTTGTTGTTTTTTATTATTAATACTTTCATTATTTTTATTAGGTTGGTGCAAAAATAATGTCGTTTGCTCATATATGTTACTAATTGAGAAAACGACATTATTTTTGCACCAACCTAATAGTTTTTTCTCACATATGAATGAGGCTATTGTACTTTTATTTTCTGCACGTATGTTTCGGGTGGAATTCTGTAGGATTCCGTGAGTGTTTAAGTGCATCCTAATTGAGCTGTGGTCTGAGAGGTGTAAAGTGAGTCATCTCGATAGGCATGTAGTTGTATGTCCAATATAATTATTCATGAATTTGATTCAAGCAATAACGCAGTTCTTTAAGGGACATAAATAACTTGGTTTTCTGCAATTTATTTATTTCCCTTAAAAAAAACTACGTTGCTGCTTGAACCAAATACATTAATAATTATATTGGACATACAACTACATGCCTGTCGAGAAGGCTCACGTTACACTTCTCTGGCCACAGCTCAATTAGGAGCCATTTAAAATTTAAAAACACTAAAGTTTTAAGGTTAGAACTTTTAAAAATTTTAATTAATTTAATCAAATAATTTTATTAATTTAAAACAGCTAACCTATGTTCGCTGTTTTACATTTTTTTCATAGAAGATTATTAATTTATTTATTTTAATTATTAATTATTTATTATTCAATTATTAATTGATTTAATTTTCTTATTCTAGTCGACAGGGGTCGTATATTTTTTTATAATGTTTTGAAAAGAAATTCCATCTTTTGTATTGTTAACACGTGTTTGACTTTTATAGAAAGTGTTAATGTTATTTTCTTTTATTTGTATCTTCACTGTTGCTACTGTTTACCTTAGAAAGAAATCTAATTTGATGATCTATTAGATAGGTCGGAAAAACTTTAACTTGCGTCTGTTTCACGTTATTAATTATTTTAAGGAAAGGCAGACGAGAAGTTGAATTTGAGAGCGATCTCTTGAGGAAACTTTTTATAACGCCGATTTTATATTTAAGTGGACATTCACTCATAAAATTAAGTTGGCAAGAGTTTCTACTAGTGGTTTTAATATATATATATATATATATATATATATATATATATATATATATATTTATTAAAGACATTTTATTTTTTATGTTTAACGTTCTTTTTATAGATACAAGTATTTAAGTAAATGCTCTGTTTATAATAAACAGTATTAAATAACATTTACCGGTCTGAACGTCCGAGAAATTTTCATAGAAAATACTCGTCCTTTGACAGGATTCGAACCTGCATCCTATACGGAACCGTCATCTACGCTGACGTGCCTTAACCGACTCGGCCACAAATGAGGCAAAGTCGAATTTACTGCTTATAAACTTCAATCTTCCATGAATCTCGTACATTCATAACTGCTCATGGCGTATCAAATGTAAACAAATGACGTCATACATTAAGAAATGGACAAAGTCCGACAATTTATTTATTAAAGACATTTTTTTTATATTTCTCGGACTCGGAAAGAAAGGAATGAAGAGGCTCATGAAAGAAAGCTGTTTCGGTATGAGGGACTGGTGGCTGAAGTCCATGAGAGAGGATACGGCTGCACCCTTGTTGGCTGTAGAGGATTTCCTGCTGCTTCCTTAGAGAGATTCCTCAAGTGTGCTGGTATCCAAAAGCCGAATAAGGTGATAAAGACTTGTGGCGAGAAAGTGGTGTAAGGCAATGCATGTATTATCCGGAAATTCGTATTGAGCCGCGTTCAACTAACACCATAGACAGGTTTCAACGTAAAAAATCGTCCAGCTGTTGCGGGGCCACTATGTAGCGAGGTACTTAGCTTAATGGGCCGAAACTTTGCTGAAGCTCAGCTGAAGATTGCACATGATGTGTACATGTTATATATATATATATATATATATATATATATATATATATATATATATATATATATATTGTGTATATTTAGTCAGCAATTTTTTATTAATGTATGTTCCATTAAATAATATAGACAAGTTTTGTCTATTTATTTTAAATAAGTTCCTTTCATATTGTCTAATAAGCTTAATCACATTATCGTTGAAAGACGAAAGGAAAACAACATAAAAAGTAACTGTAAAAAACAAACAAAAAAAAAGCTGCAAGGTTTTAATTGATTATGTCAAGCATTAACCACTAAATTAAATATGTCTGTCAAATAGCCATATAACCTCTTTGGCAATATAAAAAAATGCGCTGAAAATTTTGACGTACATCCATTTTAGCAAGACATATTCAGGAATTTTTTTTAAGCAGGTAATTTTTTTTTAAAGTTACAGACAGAACCACTTTAGCTAAAGCAGAAAACATTATTCTATATAAAAAGCAATCTAGCAATACAGGTGGTTTGGTTTGGTTTGTTTTACAGCATTGGATGCCGAAATTTATTTTTTTTTAAATAAAGTCTTGTGTTTAAACAGATAAATTTTATTTTAAATAGAATGAATGCTGTTTCTTGCGGTTATTTTGTTATATATATATTTTTTAAATCAGTTTAATTTCCCTTAGGAACAGTAATATGTAAAATGAATCAGTATTTGGGGCTGAACTGTAATTGCTTTTATATGTACAGCAGCAAATGTTAACACCTCTTATCTAATGAAAGTAAGCCATACTTGACTGAATTAAAATTGCTGCAATTTGTTAGTCTGTGTTTTATAGTGAACGGTTCTTAGCATGCCACACATAACAGAGGATCTTTCTTCTTTTAAAGATATCAGAGGAGTGGGAGAAAAGAAACTCTTAGCATAGAACATACGGCCTCAATCAGCCAGCTCACATCTAGAGATCTAGACGCCAGCTTGGTTTGGTTTGTTTTGTCTTGTTTTACGGCATATCAACACCTCTATGGGTTATTTAATGCATACAAGATTTTTTATTGCTGCTAATGGTTTTCTTAAATGTATAGCTGGAATTTTTTTTCAAACAATGTATTGCTGGTAAAAGTTTTTTGACAAAGTATTTCTGGAATTAAAACCTATTTTTCACACTTTCCTAGTGTTTTCACCCAAGTTTGGGGGTTAACTATTTGCCCACAGCTGGGATCCTAACAGGAGCTAACACACCGGGTCAGGGTGGACCTAGGAACACCAGCAATAAAAAGGTGGTTCCATGCTCATCAAAAGCTCCTGAGCAGAGGCCTTGCTGTTGGACTTAGATTACCGTATCACCCAGTAAGGGGATGTAGTTTATCGTCTTACCCAGGAAGGGGATGTAGTTTATCGTCTTACCCAGGACTTGGATGTAGTTTATCGTCTTACCCAGGACGTGGATGTAGTTTATCGTCATACCCAGAATGGGGATGTAGATTATCGTCTTGCCCAGGAAGGGGATGTAGTTTATCGACTTACCCAGGAAGGGGATGTAGTTTATCGTCTTGCCCAGGAAGGGGATCTAGTTTATAGTCTTACCCAGGACGTGGATGTAGTTTATAGTCTTACCCAGGAAAGGCATGTAGTTTATAGTCTTACCAAGGAAGGGGATGTAGTTTTTCGTCTTACCCAGGAGGGGGATGTAGTTTATCGTCTTACCCATGAAGGTGATGTAGTTTATCGTCTTACCCAGGAAGGGGATGTTGTTTATCATCTTGCCAAGGAAGGGGATGTAGTTTATCGACTTACCCATGAAGGGGATGTAGCTTATCGTCTTACCCAGGAAGGGGATGTAGTTTATCGTCTTGCCCAGGAAGGGGATGTAGTTTATCGTCTTACTCAGGAAGGGGATGTAGTTTGTCGTCTTAACCAGGACGTGGATGTAGTTTATCGTCTGGCCTTGGAAGGGGATGTAGTTTATCGTCTTGCTCAGGAAGGGGATGTAGTTTATGGTCTTACCCAGGAAGTGGATGTAGTTTATGGTCTTACCCAGGAAGGGGATGTAGTTTATCGTCTTGCCCAGGAAGGGGATGTAGTTTATCGTCGTGCCCTGGACGTGGATGTAGTTTATCGTCTTACCCATGAAGGGGATGTAGTTTATCGTCATACCCAGGATGCGGATGTAGATTATCGTCTTGCCCAGGAAGGGGATGTAGTTTATCGTCTTGCCTAGGAAGGGGATATAGTTTATGGTCTTACACAGGACTAGGATGTAGTTTATCGTCTTGCCCAGGAAGGGAAAGTAGTTTATCATCTTGCCTAGAAAGGGGATGTGGTTTATCGTCTTGGCCAGGAAGGGGATATAGTTTATCGTCTTGCCCAGGAAGGGGATGTAGTTTATCATCTTATCCAAGACGCGGATGTAGTTTATCGTTTTGCCCAGGAAGGGGATGTAGTTTATAGGCTTACCAAAAAAGGGGATGTAGTTTTTCGTCTTACCCAGCAAGGGGATGTAGTTTATCGTCTTACCCATGAAGGTGATGTAGTTTATCGTCTTACCCAGGAAGGGGATGTCGTTTATCATCTTGCCAAGGAAGGGGATGTAGTTTATCATCTTACCCATGAAGTGGATGTAGCTTATCGTCCTACCCAGGAAGGGGATGTAGTTTATCGTCTTGCCCAGGAAGGGGATGTAGTTTATCGTCTTACTCAGGAAGGGGATGTAGTTTGTCGTCTTAACCAGGACGTGGATGTAGTTTATCGTCTGGCCTTGGAAGGGGATGTAGTTTATCGTCTTGCTCAGGAAGGGGATGTAGTTTATGGTCTTACCCAGGAAGTGGATGTAGTTTATCGTCTTGGCCAGGAAGGGGATGTAGTTTTTCGTCTTACCCTGGACGAAGATGTAGTTTATCGTCTTACCCATGAAGGGGATGTAGTTTATCGTCATACCCAGGATGCGGATGTAGATTATCGTCTTGCCCAGGAAGGGGATGTAGTTTATCGTCTTGCCTAGAAAGGGGATATAGTTTATGGTCTTACACAGGACGTGGATGTAGTTTATCGTCTTGCCCAAGAAGGGAAAGTAGTTTATCTTTTTACCGAGGAAGAGGATGTAGTTTATCGTCTTACCCATGAAGGGGATGTAGTTTATAGTCTTACCAAGGAAGGGGATGTAGTTTTTCATCTTACCCAGGAAGGGGATGTAGTTTATCGTCTTACCCATGAAGGTGATGTAGTTTATCGTCTTATCCAGGAAGGGGATGTCGTTTATCATCTTGCCAAGGAAGGGGATGTAGTTTATCGTCTTACCCATGAACGGGATGTAGCTTATCGTCTTACCCAGGAAGGGGATGTAGTTTATCGTCTTGCCCAGGACGGGGATGTAGTTTATCGTCTTACTCAGAAAGGGGATGTAGTTTGTCGTCTTAACCAGGACGTGGATGTAGTTTATCGTCTGGCCTTGGAAGGGGATGTAGTTTATCGTCTTGCTCAGGAAGGGGATGTAGTTTATGGTGTTACCCTGGAAGTGGATGTAGTTTATCGTCTTACCCAGGACGTGGATGTAGTTTATCGTCATACCCAGAATGCGGATGTAGATTATCGTCTTGCCCAGGAAGGGGATGTAGTTTATCGACTTACCCAGGAAGGGGATGTATTTTATCGTCTTGCCCAGGAAGGGGATGTAGTTTATAGTCTTACCCAGGACGTGGATGTAGTTTATAGTCTTACCCAGGAAAGGCATGTAGTTTATAGTCTTACCAAGGAAGGGGATGTAGTTTTTCGTCTTACCCAGGAAGGGGATGTAGTTTATCGTCTTACCCATGAAGGTGATGTAGTTTATCGTCTTACCCAGGAAGGGGGTGTTGTTTATCATCTTGCCAAGGAAGGGGATGTAGTTTATCGACTTACCCATGAAGGGGATGTAACTTATCGTCTTACCCAGGAAGGGGATGTAGTTTATCGTCTTGCCCAGGAAGGGGATGTAGTTTATCGTCTTATTCAGGAAGAGGATGTAGTTTCTCGTCTTAACCAGGACGTGGATGTAGTTTATCGTCTGGCCTTGGAAGGGGATGTAGTTTATCGTCTTGCTCAGGAAGGGGATGTAGTTTATGGTCTTACCCAGGAAGTGGATGTAGTTTATGGTCTTACCCAGGAAGGGGATGTAGTTTATCGTCTTGCCCAGGAAGGGGATGTAGTTTATCGTCGTACCCTGGATGCGGATGTAGTTTATCGTCTTACCCATGAAGGGGATGTAGTTTATCGTCATACCCAGGATGCGGATGTAGATTATCGTCTTGCCCAGGAAGGGGATGTAGTTTATCGTCTTGCCTAGGAAGGAGATATAGTTTATGGTCTTACACAGGACTTGGATGTAGTTTATCGTCTTGCCCAGGAAGGGAAAGTAGTTTATCATCTTGCCTAGAAAGGGGATGTAGTTTATCGTCTTGGCCAGGAAGGGGATGTCGTTTATCGTCTTGCCTAGGAAGGGGATATAGTTTATCGTCTTGCCCAGGAAGGGGATGTAGTTTATCATCTTATCCAAGACGCGGATGTAGTTTATCGTTTTGCCCAGGAAGGGGATGTAGTTTATAGTCTTACCAAAAAAGGGGATGTAGTTTTTCGTCTTACCCAGCAAGGAGATGTAGTTTCTCGTCTTACCCATGAAGGTGATGTAGTTTATCGTCTTACCCAGGAAGGGGATGTCGTTTATCATCTTGCCAAGGAAGGGGATGTAGTTTATCGTCTTACCCATTAAGTGGATGTAGCTTATCGTCCTACCCAGGAAGGGGATGTAGTTTATCGTCTTGCCCAGGAAGGGGATGTAGTTTATCGTCTTACTCAGGAAGGGGATGTAGTTTGTCGTCTTAACCAGGACGGGGATGTAGTTTATCGTCTGGCCTTGGAAGGGGATGTAGTTTATCGTCTTGCTCAGGAAGGGGATGTAGTTTATGGTCTTACCCAGGAAGTGGATGTAGTTTATGGTCTTACCCAGGAAGGGGATGTAGTTTGTCGTCTTGGCCAGGAAGGGCATGTAGTTTTTCGTCTTACCCTGGACGTAGATGTAGTTTATCGTCTTACCCATGAAGGGGATGTAGTTTATCGTCATACCCAGGATGCGGATGTAGATTATCGTCTTGCCCAGGAAGGGGATGTAGTTTATCGTCTTGCCAAGGAAGGGAAAGTAGTTTATCGTCTTACCGAGGAAGTGGATGTAGTTTATCGTCTTACCCATGAAGGAGATGTAGTTTATAGTCTTACCAAGGAAGGGGATGTAGTTTTTCGTCTTACCCAGGAAGGGGATGTAGTTTATCGTCTTAACCATGAAAGTGATGTAGTTTATCGTCTTATCCAGGAAGGGGATGTCGTTTATCATCTTGCCAAGGAAGGGGATGTAGTTTATCGTCTTACCCATGAAGGGGATGTAGCTTATCGTCTTACCCAGGAAGGGGATGTAGTTTATCGTCTTGCCCAGGAAGGGGATGTAGTTTATCGTCTTACTCAGGAAGGGGATGTAGTTTGTCGTCTTAACCAGGACGTGGATGTAGTTTATGGTCTGGCCTTGGAAGGGGATGTAGTTTATCATCTTGCTCAGGAAGGGGATGTAGTTTATGGTCTTACCCAGGAAGTGGATGTAGTTTATGGTCTTACCCAGGAAGGGGATGTAGTTTGTCGTCTTAACCAGGACGTGGATGTAGTTTATGGTCTGGCCTTGGAAGGGGATGTAGTTTATCGTCTTGCTCAGGAAGGGGATGTAGTTTATGGTCTTACCCAGGAAGTGGATGTAGTTTATGATCTTACCCAGGAAGGGGATGTAGTTTATCGTCTTGCCCTGGAAGGGGATGTAGTTTATCGTCTTACCCATGAAGGTGATGTAGTTTATCATCTTACCCAGGAAGGGGATGTAGTTTATCATCTTACCCAGGAAGGGGATGTAGTTTATCGTCTTGCCCAGGAAGGGAAAGTAGTTTGTGGTCTTACCCATGAAGTGGATGTAGATTATCGTCTTGCCCAGGAAGGGGATGTAGTTTATCGTCTTGCCTAGGAAGGGGATGTAGTTTATGGTCTTACAGAGGACGTGGATGTAGTTTATCGTCTTACCCAGGAAGGGGATCTAGTTTATCGTCTTACCCATTAAGTGGATGTAGTTTATCGTCTTACCCAGGAAGGGGATGTAGTTTATCGTCTTGCCCAGGAAGGGGATGTCGTTAATCGTCTTATCCAAGACGTGGATATAGTTTATCGTTTTGCCCAGGAAGGGGATGTAGTTTATCGTCTTACCCAGGAAGGGGATGTAGTTTATATTCTTACTCAGGAAGGGGATGTAGTTTATCGTCTTATCGATGAAGGGGATGCAGTTTATCGTCTTACCCAGGAAGGGGATCTCGTTTATCGTCTTGCCCAGGAAGGGGATCTAGTTTAACGTCTTACACATGAAGGGGATGTAGTTTATCGTCTTGCTCAGGAAGGGGATGTAGTTTATCGTTTTACCCAGGAAGGGGATGTACTATATCGTCTTACACATGAAGGGGATGTAGATTATCGTCTTTCCCAGGAAGGAGATGCAGTTTATCGTCTTACCCAGGAGGTGGATGTACTTTATAGTCTTACCCAGGAGGTGGATGTAGTTTATAGTCTTACCCAGGACATGGATTTAGTTTATCGTCTTACCCAGGAAGGGGATGTAGTTTATCGTCTTACCCATGAAGGTGATGTAGTTTATCGTCTTACCCAGGACGTGGTTGTAGTTTATCGTCTTACCCAGGAAGGGGTGTAGTTTATCGTCTTACCCGGGAAGGGTATGTAGATTATCGTCTTACCCAGGAAGGGTATGTAGTTTATCGTCTTACCCATGAAGGGGATGTAGCTTATCGGCTTACCCAGGAAGGGGATGTAGTTTATCGTCTTGCCCAGGAAGAGGATGTAGTTTATCGTCTTACCCAGGAAGGGGATGTAGTTTTCGTCTTACCCAGGACGTTGATGTAGTTTATCGTCTTGCCCAGAAAGGGGATGTAGTTTATCGTCTTGCCCAGAATGGGGATGTAGTTTATCGCCTTGCATAGGAAGGGGATGTAGTTTATCGTCTTGCCCAGGAAGGGGATGTAGTTTATCGTCTTGCCCAGGAAGGGGATGTAGTTTATCGTCTTGCCTAGGAAAAGGATATAGTTTATGGTCTTACACAGGACGTGGATGTAGTTTATCGTCTTGCCCAGGAAGGGAAAGTAGTTTATCGTCTTGCCTAGGAAGGGGATGCAGTTTATCGTCTTGGTCAGGAAGGGGATATCGTTTATCGTCTTGCCTAGGAAGGGGATGTAGTTTATCGTCTTGCCCAGGAAGGGGATGTAGTTTATCATCTTATCTGAGACGCGGATGTAGTTTATCATTTTGCCCAGGAAGGGGATGTAGTTTATCGTCTTACCGAGGAAGGGGATGTAGTTTATCGTCTTACCCATGAAGGGGATGCAGTTTATCGTCTTACCCAGGAAGTGGATGTAGTTTATCGTCTTACCCATGAAGGGGATCTAGTTTATCGTCTTGCCCATGAACGGGATGTCGTTTATCGTCTTGCCCAGGAAGGGGTGTAGTTTATCATCTTACCCATGAAGTGGATGTAGTTTATCGTCATACCCAGGATGCGGATGTATATTATCGTCTTGCCCAGCAAGGGGATGTAGTTCATCGTCTTGCCCAGGAAGGGGATGTAGTTTATGGTCTTACACAGGACGTGGATGTACTTTATCGTCTTGCCCAGGAAGGGAACGTAGTTTATCGTCTTGCCTAGAAAGGGGATATAGTTTATCGTCTTGGCCAGGAAGGGGATGTCGTTTATTGTCTTGCCTAGGAAGGGGATGTAGTTTATCGTCTTGCCCAAGAAGGGGATGTAGTTTATCGTCTTATCCAAGACGTGGATGTAGTTTATCGTTTTGCCCAGGAAGGGGATGTAGTTTATCGTCTTACTGAGGAAGGGGATGTAGTTTATCGTCTTACCCATGAAGGGGATGTAGTTTATCGTCTCACCTAGGAAGGGGATGTAGTTTATCGTCTTACCCATGAAGGGGATGCAGTTTATCGTCTTACCCAGGAATGGGATGTAGTTTATCGTCTTACCCATGAAGGGGATGTAGTTTATCGTCTTACCCTGGAAGGGGATGTCGTTTATCGTCTTGCCCAGGAAGGGAAAGTAGTTTGTCGTCTTACCCATGAAGTCGATGTAGTTTATCGTCTTGGCCAGGAAGGGGATGTCGTTTATCGTCTTGCCTAGGAAGGGGATGTAGTTTATCGTCTTGCCCAGGAAGGGGATGTAGTTTATCGTCTTATCCAAGACGTGGATGTAGTTTATCGTTTTGTCCAGGAAGGGGATGTAGTTTATCGTCTTACCGAGAAAGGGGATGTAGTTTATCGTATTACCCATGAAGGGGATATAGTTTATCGTCTCACCCAGGAAGGGGATGTAGTTTATCGTCTTACCCATGAAGGGGATGCAGTTTATCGTCTTACCCAGGAATGGGATGTAGTTTATCGTCTTACCCATGAAGGGGATGTAGTTTATCGTCTTACCCTGGAAGGGGATGTCGTTTATCGTCTTGCCAAGGAAGGGGATGTAGTTTATCGACTTACCCATCAAGGGGATGTACCTTATCGTCTTACCCAAAAGGGGATGAAGTTTATCGTCTTACCCAGGAAGGGGATGTAGTTTGTCGTCTTACCCAGGACGTGGATGTAGTTTATCGTCTTGCCCAAAAAGGTGATGTAGTTTATCGTCTTACCCAGGAAGGGAATGTAGTTAATCGCCTTGCTTAGGAAGGGGATGTAGTTCATCGTCTTGTCCAGGAAGGGGATGTAGTTTATCGTCTTACCCAGGAAGGAGATGTAGTTTATCGTCTTGCCCAAGAAGGGGATGTAGTTTATCGTCTTGCCCAGGAAGGGGATGTAGTTTATAGTCTTGCCTAGGAAAAGGATATAGTTTATGGTCTTACACAGGACGTGGATGTAGTTTATCGTCTTGCCCAGGAAGGAGATGTAGTTTATCGTCTAGCCCAAGAAGGGGATGTAGTTTATAGTCTTTCCCTGGACGTGGACGTAGTTTATCGTCTTACCCATGAAGGGGATGTATTTTATCGTCATACCCAGGTTGCGGATATAGATTATCGTCTTGCCCAGTAAGGGGATGTAGTTTATCGTCTTACCCATGAAGGGGATGTAGCTTATCGGCTTACCCAGGAAGGGGATGTAGTTTATCGTCTTGCCCAGAATGGGGATGTAGTTTATCGCCTTGCATAGGAAGGGGATGTAGTTTATGGTCTTACACAGGACGTGGATGTACTTTATCATCTTGCCCAGGAAGGGAACGTAGTTTATCGTCTTGCCTAGAAAGGGGATATAGTTTATCGTCTTGGTCAGGAAGGGGATGTCGTTTATTGTCTTACCTAGGAAGGGGATGTCGTTTATCGTCTTGCCTAGGAAGGGGATGTAGTTTATCGTCTTGCCCGGGAAGGGGATGTAGTTTATCGTCTTATCCAAGACGTGGATGAAGTTTATCGCTTTGTCCAAGAAGGGGATGTAGTTTATCGTCTTACCGAGGAAGGGGATGTAGTTTATCGTCTTACCCATGAAGGGGATATAGTTTATCGTCTCACCCAGGAAGGGGATGTAGTTTATCGTCTTACCCATGAAGGGGATGCAGTTTATCGTCTTACCAAGGAATGGGATGTAGTTTATCGTCTTACCCATGAAGGGGATGTAGTTTATCGTCTTACCCTGGAAGGGGATGTCGTTTATCGTCTTGCCAAGGAAGGGGATGTAGTTTATCGACTTACCCATCAAGGGGATGTACCTTATCGTCTTACTCAAAAGGGGATGAAGTTTATCGTCTTACCCAGGAAGGGGATGTAGTTTGTCGTCTTACCCAGGACGTGCATGTAGTTTATCGTCTTGCCCAAAAAGGTGATGTAGTTTATCGTCTTACCCAGGAAGGGAATGTAGTTAATCGCCTTGCTTAGGAAGGGGATGTAGTTCATCGTCTTGTCCAGGAAGGGGATGTAGTTTATCGTCTTACCCAGGAAGGAGATGTAGTTTATCGTCTTGCCCAAGAAGGGGATGTAGTTTATAGTCTTTCCCTGGACGTGGACGTAGTTTATCGTCTTACCCATGAAGGGGATGTATTTTATCGTCATACCCAGGTTGCGGATATAGATTATCGTCTTGCCCAGGAAGGGGATGTAGTTTATCGTCTTACACATGAAGGGGATGTAATTTATCGTCTTGCCCAGGACGTGGATGTAGTTTATCGTCTTGCCCAGGAAGCGGATGTATTTTATCGTCTTTCCCAGGAAGGGGATGTAGTTTATCATCTTACCCAGGAGGTGCATGTAGTTTATCGTCTTGCCCAGGAAGGGGGTATAGTTTATCGTCTTACCCATGAAGGTGATGTAGTTTATCGTCTTACCCAGGACGTGGATGTAGTTTATCGTCTTGCCCAGGAAGGGGATGTATTTTATCGTCTTACCCAGGAAGGGGATGTAGTTTATCGTCATACACAGGACGGGCCAGTCTAGTAATACCTGCTCTTAAATTCAAAATCTCTGGGCACCATAGCAAAAGCGCTCATCCGCACAATTACCATGAATGTATTTTGAGGAAAAATAGACAGAGAAGCAACCTTAGGTCGATGGGGAAGTAACCGGAACCGAGCCGCCAGATCAGGACCATTAATATTGCTGAATCAGCTGTAAATCTCCAGCTGCAATGCATCTCGGCTGTTTTCATTTTCCCACCGCCGTATTATGGCTTCTCTCTTTTTTTGTTATGGTAATTTATCCGCGCACGCATGAACTCTCCCACCTATAAACAGGAGCAGGTACTGCCTTTTGAGAGAGGTAAGTTTCCAGCAGTCAGCTCTGACAGTCAAACCGAACATTCTTGCTGTAACACTCACGTTTGCATATGTTTCTATTACTCTTTCTGTTAATATATTTGTTTAACTCAATTTCTCTCTTTGTGTCTTTATTTCTTGCCCCTAACCATGCCACAACATCTTGGCCACGAGGACCCTTAAGATCCCTTGAGGATCCCAAAAGGACTACGTGGAAATTGTCAATATTGGTTCTACTCAACCGAATTTGTCAATACAGAAAAGGAAAACGAACGGAAAAAAAGTGTAACTAAATTACACCGAACTTTCTGAGAAACTTATGTCTCAGAGAAAAAAAAAGCACTCGTGATTATATATATTTCATGGTAATTCACCCTCACACGCATGGACTCTCCAAGCTATAAATAGGAGCAGGTACTGCCTTTTGGAGAGATAAGTTTCCAGTAGTCAGCTCTGACAGTCAGACTGAACATTCTTGTTGTAACACTCTCGTTTGTATATGTTTGTATTACTGTTTCTGTTCATATGTTTGTTTGACTCCATTCTTCTCTGTGTCTTTATTTCTGACTCTAACAAGGCCACAACAGTTTTCTATAGGTATTTTCATGTCTGTTGTTCTAATGAACTCTTCTCTACGGCAGGAATTTAAGCCTACTACTAAATGTAACAGTAAGTTTTATTCTAATAGCTTCTTCTCTTGCACTTCCCAACTGCGGAACTCCCTTCCGATTTCTTGCTTCCCTGACACCTACAATTATGAAAACAGATAAATGCAGCTTCAATGATCAGCATCGTTTCTTCATGAATCCTGTTTTTTTGTGCCCTGTCTCTTCACTAATGTTTTTTTCTCGTTCGTTTCCACTCCCAGCAATCCCGTTACGTATAAGTGGCTTTATAGCCTTGCTGGTGGGGGGATGACTCGAAAAAGCACATCCAACTACACGTGAACCGTAACAGGATGTATCGTTCTGTTGAGCGTCATTCATGGAATGATTAGACGTTTCCATATAGACAACTTTCTCAGATCCATTGATAGTGAACATTGATTCATTGAAAAGATAGCGTTCCTCTCGTTTGAAATTCATTAAAAAAAATCCATCAAAAAACTTTTTCATGAAATATACGTTTCTCAAGGTCACTGTTCTCATGCTTTAAATTACTGCATATATATATATATATATATATATATATATATATATATATATATATATATATATATATTCGTATGTATGTATGTATGTATGTATGTAGATAAAAACTGCAGAGGGTCGTTTGGGGACCTTGTGTCACTTAGTGCACCAGGTTTCTGAATTCGGCCCTTCATAATGTGTGGATGGTCCTGCACGAAACCCTCACCACTATAATCAAATCTCATGTGCTGTTGTCGGGCTGTCGGTTTCCTGGAAACTGACCTGCTGGATCCTCATACGTCGAATTCGACAGGAGATTTGAGTATATATATATATATATATATATATATATATATATATATATATATATATATATATATATATATATATATATATATATTAACCTCAGTAAATATTTCATTCACCAGTTCGTGTCTGACAACTTTAGAAAACCATGAAACTTTAAGTTTCACTACAAATGTAGGTATATATATATATATTATTTCATATATACTTCTTAGCTCTGTCTAACTACACTGAGCACTGTTTTGTTTGCACCTTATATTAAATTAAGTAGATATTTATTCGCTTATCCGTGTATGCACGCTAACGTAAGTTTTTACAGTTCCTAATAGCTAAGTATTTAGTTTACGCACACCCACACACACACACACACACACACACACACATATATATATATATATATATATATATATATATATATATATATATATATATTTATATGTATATATATTTATATATCCTCTAAATTATGTAAAAATGAAAATAATACTGAAATCGCAATTTAACAAATATATTCACAAAAATTACACAAAAATATTTTGATATACTAAAATCGACATTGGCTTTAACCGCGGACTCTAGACGACTTCGGAATCTCCTGTAAATCTTCTGGAGGATCTCTTTGTTTAAGTTAATAAATCTTGCCATAATCCTTACCCGTGGTTCATTTTTGGTATTAAAAGGAGTTTTGATAATCTCTCACTCAACTTTCCCTCACATGTAATCATCAAGCTGGTTGCAGTCTAGGGAGGGGAGTAAGTAAGTATTGATGTGGTCACAGAAATTGTCGGACATCAGTGACTGGTTTCTACTTGTGTGGCATGGTGCAGAATCCTTTTGCCAGACACAGGGTCCTCCAACAGTCACTCTCTTGGTCTCCGTGTTGAGTGCCAGGCTCTCAACAAGAAATTTGGGTGTTCTTTTCTTATCAGAACGACCAGAGTGAGTTTTACGAGCTGACGTATCTTCGTAATCGCCATTAAACTCTGCACTGTTCTCACATTGACAGCCAAGCCCTCTGAAATGTTGGTATCGGAACTTCCGGTGTGAATGCCAAGCATTTTAGCATGCCGTTTCCATATTTCTGGTGGAGTGAATTCCGTTATGTTGCTCTTTTTCTCACAGATGGTTACCAAACTGACCCTACTATACTGTACAGTCGATAAAATCAAAAACAAATTTAAAATATAAAAACGTGCGAAAATTTACCTATCGCTCCCTGTATATGCTATCAATTGGTAACAACAGAGAACTGATTCCCCACTTTAGAATCAATAGCATCAATATTTTTGGTAATTTTGTTATGTCAATATTAACCATTTCATTATCAGGAAGAATTTCACTTTTACTGAACGAGAAATTTATAAACTCCTTCTTTTACCATCGTTTTGGTGAATTCCCAAAATATTACAAAAACAAGCAATAGAATTTTTTTTTTCCGTTTTGAACGCCATATTTGTTCGAAACAAGCTTTTCAGCAAGAAACAAAATTAAAAACAAAAATCGATCACGACTAGAATCATTAGTTTAGATTGTTTTTTTTTTTTTTTACATTTGCTTCAAAACGTTTTACATATGTCTTACGGAAAAAAGGTCTCATTCTACAGAAGTGATTTTCAACCAGTGTGCCACGGCACACAGGTGTGACATGAGAAGATCTTAGGAGGGCCGCGAAAATTTTTTAATGGTCATTAATTAAATTATTTTCTAAAGATGTCCAAAGCACAATAAGTTGATATTTCAAAATTAAAACCCCTTTAAATTGATTATTTGTTATAATAAATAAACTTATATATAATATATAAAGTGGTTTCAAATATTACAAAAACGAGCAATAGAAATACTTTTTCCCTTCTGAACGCCATATTTGTGCGAAACGAGTTTTTCAGCAATAAACAATATTAAACATAAATTAAAAGAAATGAAAAATATAAAAAGTACAAAAATTTACCCATCGCATCCTGTATATGCTGTCAATTGATAAAAATTAAAAAAAAACTGATTCACCATTTTAGAATCAATAGCGTCTTATATATAATAGTAATTTTGCTATGGCAACAATTTCCATTTAATTATCAGGAAGAATTCCAGGTTCACAAACCGAGAAATGATAGTGTCGTTTGAAATTTATAAAAGCCTTCTTAAAAAAAAAAAAAAATTGGAACAATAGACTTCTCAAGCCAACTATTATTGCTCTTTCTGGCATTAATGATGGTTTCCTTTCTAACTTTTTGTTTGTAGTAGTGTTGAAAGCCAGCATCTTGATTATCTGTGTTACCGTCTTAAATTCGTCAACAACCACCATGATGTCCGCCAAAATAAAGCAAGTCAAATATTAGGTTGGTGCAAAAATAATGACGGTTTTTGACGTTAAAAAACACGTCAAAAACCGTCATTATTTTTGCACCAACCTAATAACACTGTCAACTGGCTTTTGTACTTCTACTCTACAGATATAAACCGTTAATAATAATAATATAGGTACCTCCACTGTTTTTCGATACCTTGGATTTAGAATGAATTAAGAAATGAATTTATAAATGAAAAAGCTTTCATTTTAGCTTTAATTGAATTTACACTTTCCAATAAGCTAAATACTTTGGTGTATTTCAAACAGAAATTAAAATCTTTTCCAAAATAGCTGATTAGTACCCTTTTTTAGTCATCTGTCATTGCAATGTAATTCTCTGTATTAAAAAATCTTTCAAAAATAAAATATACTTTTCTGAAACTTTATTTAAGGAATATTAGCTAATTTTAAATATAATTAATCTGATTTGAAAAAAACAAAACAAACATTATTTAAGTTTAAAATAATACAGAAATGTATTTTTAAAGCAAACAGTAGGTTTGCTTTTAAGCAACATCGCCATGTTTTACGTATTTTCCTTTCGCGTTACAAATGCTATCCATTTTAGTTGTTGCAGCTGTTGTTAGTCTTCAGGTGATGTGGTATCTGTTATTTGGTACAGTTCTTTGTGATTCTGTAGCGCCAATCAAAGAGGTTCAAATTAGTATGGTCCTGGATAAAATCTACAGGCGATAATCTTACTGATTTGTCGTTATCAATGAAAGTCTAGAACCTGACACTATTTTAACAATGTCTGGTGGCAGAAATTATTGTAGAATTAGTAGAATTAATGTCAAACGCAGCTGATCTTGCAATTATAATTCAAAAGCTGGCCATCGGATTAAAATCAAAGTGTCGCTTCTCTGCTCGTCTTAATATTTACCTTTGACTCCCCACTGAGCCAGGATGCGACACAAGGCCAGTTTATTTTAACGTGGGGAACCCGAGTGGAAACATTGATCTTGTCTCGTCTTATCTAGTTATAGCCAGTCAAATACCACGGGAAAGAACAGATCCGAGGAATCTTTCCAAGCAGCGAGGAAAGGCGGGCGGGTGGAGGTTTAGGACCCGGCACGGAACAGATATTACAACAGCAACTCCTCCGCCCCACATCTCTCTCATCTCGTCACCTCCTCTGTTCTCCTCATCTCTAATGGCAATTTTAATGGTAATATTTTTTTTATACAGAAACGTTCAGCACCAATTGACCGAGCAGCCACTGCTACTTTCGGTTGAAATTTATCAAAATCTTTCTATTGAAATACTTTTTCAGGAAAATAGGTTTTTCCAGTTCAGTAGCTTTTCAGTATTGATGGGGGGTTCTGATATAATGGAATATGCGTACACCTGTGTTTCCCCTCACTAGAATTGGACATGGATTGGCTGGTGTCCGTCATAAATACAGACGGGCGTGTAAGAGAGCAAAAGAACCTTAGTCTGAGAGCTAAGTCTATAACGACGCCCATTGGACTACGCCATTGATCTACACTTCTTACCTGCGACTACGACACGTACCAATCGATTACTGCTACCGTATTCTACTTGGTCATAGTGGCCAAAACCACTTAGCTACTTCGTTCAAATATATCCCTTTCCGGGACATCTATCTATCTATCTATCTATCTATCTGATATAATGGAATATGCATACATCTGTGTTCCCCCTCAATGGAATATGATTGGCGGGAGTCCGTCATAAATATCGACAGACGTGTAGGAGAGTCAGAAGGAGAGGGCCTTAGTCTGAGAGCTAAGTCTATAACGACACCCATTGGACTATGCCATTGATCTACACTTCTTACCTGCGACTACGACGCGTACCAGTCGATTACTGCTACCGTATTCTACTTGGTTATAGTAGCCAAAACCACTTAGCTACTTCGTTTAAATATATTCCTTTCCGGGACATATTAGTTTCCTTCCTAACCTTTTGTCTGAAATATTGTGGAATATCAAACTCTTGATTTTACCATTATTTTCTCTTCGGGTTATATGTAATATATATTTTAGTTGTTACTGCTGGTTAAAGCCTTCAAATGATGCCGTTTCTGGTTTGGTTTGATTTACGGTATATCAACCTCAATGGGTTATTTAATGCCGACAAGATTTTCGATGCTGGGATTTTTTTTTCAAAATGTATAGCTGGTAATAATTTTTTTTTTTTTCAAAAATGTATTGCTGGTAACAAATTTTCTTCAAAAATTTATTGCTGGTAAAATTTTTTTACAAATTATTTATGGTATTAAGACCTATAAGACATATCACGGTGCTTATCATTATGGTATTAAGACCTATCACGGTCCTTTGACCCCAGTTTGTGGGGTCACCTATTTGCCCATAACTGTGACCCTAACAGTTGCTACCACCCCGTTTCAGGGTGGACCTGGGAACAAAAGCAATTAAGAGGTAGGTCGACGCTCCTCAAAACTTCCTGATCAGAGGCCTTGCTGTCGGATGTAGTTTATCGTCTTACCCAGGACGTGGATGCAGTTGATCGTCTTCCCCAGGACAGGCTGTTTTTATTATACTCATCTCAATATATCATTGCACATTTTCTTTTTCATGTTGTTTTTTTAGTAATACTAATTGTAATGGCAGTATTAACTGTTTCTCTCCAAGGAAACATTTGGTATTCACTGACCGAGCATCCAGTATTGCTTCCGGATGAAATTCATTAAATCTTTGTTTTAAATCTGTTATGGGGTCCTTCCCTTTTTCATATAAGTTGACTCGACCAGGGTGTTACTTGGACAGCTGCCGTTAAATACCCACAGTCAGTCAGAATATACAGAGATTGAGAGAGTTTGGGAGAGTGAGCAGAGATTGTGATTGAGTTGGAGGTAGAGTAATAGTGTGAGGTAACCGCTTGTAGAAGTCTCAGTTACAAACTCGTAGACTCTAAGGAAGTCCTACTTCGAGACTGTATATATATATATATATATATATATATATATATATATATATATATATATATATATATATATATATATATATATATATATGTATATATGAGAAGTGTAACTGTGTGCGATATGCATAACATCATTTCTTGGGTCTAAGTTTCATTCATGACTTGGAACAATACAATTACACTGTCATTATCATCAAGCCTTATTATAAAAGATTATAATAAAAGCATATTGAAATCGTAGAGAAAAGCTTTCATATTTCAATATTTTGATTCTAACAAATTGTTGCCTCTTTTCTGAAAGAAAGTAATTTGTAATTTTTATAAATGGATGCTGAGAATACTATGGACTGAGCATGTGATCAATGATGAAGTTTTAAAGAAAATGAAAACAAAAAGAAAATTTATAAAAAGAACTCCCCCCACCCATTTTTTTTAATATTAAGCAAGGAAAAAAGAGATGAAACTTAGACCCAAGAAATGATGTTATGCACATCGCACACAGTTACACTTCTCATATATATCTATATCTATATCTATATATCTATCTATATATATATATATATATATATATATATATATATATATATATATATATATATATATTATTGCTACTAACAGTGTTCCTGGATTTACTAACGGTATTACCTTTTGTATTATTGTATAAATACATTAATTTCTCATATTTAATTATTAGGTTTGTCATTCATTGCAGACCGAATTTCATTTTGGAATCCACAACAAAAACAAATTTTCAGGAGAATATGTTATTAAAATCAAATACCTGCAATTGCACTTTCCAGTAATAATAGGATTTTCCTTCCTAACCTTTTATTTGAAGTGGTGTGGAACATCAACATCTTGATTATGTCTTTTCTCTCAGTATCTGTCTATATTTCTGAGATAAGGTATTATCTACACTATTTACATTATTCGGACTATTGTCCTCATGTTTGACGGCATACAACATTATTACAACGTCGCCATACAATATTATTACGACGTTTCGGCCGTTGTACACACCAGCCTTCTTCAGGCGGTTGGAATGTCGAACTGAACCCTTTATTTTGCTCGCTGGGGTAGACTGTTCTAGTTCCACGTGTCATGTTTAATGGATGTCAGTTATCAGTTATCTCCTGTTAATTCCCCTCTCCAAGTTCTCCACTGCCTTAACCGGGTATTGAATTCACACTTTTTGGGTCTTGTCACTGGATCTAACTAACGCCTTTAACCACTGTGCCATGTTTCCTTTCTCTCCTTGTTACCTGTGCACTCCATTTTAGTTGTTGTGGCTGTTGTAACTCATCTGGTGATATATTTTCTGTTATCTGATATAGTTCATTGTTTATGGGATTCTTAGCGCCAGTTTCCGATATTCGATGATGGATTTTCCTCTCTCAAACGTAAGATGGTGTAGATGGTGTACATAAAAAAGCAGAATTTAGATTAATTATTGTATCCACTGTATTCCAAGATCATGACAGAATTCTCATTTTCTCACAATACATCCTGGTACCATTTCTTTCCCAATATAAATATGCAGACATATCCGAAAGAGGAAACATCAGTATTTTTCCTGCGGAATCAAAGTTCTCTTTTTTTATGCAAAAACAGACTCCAAAAATATACAAAACATTATTGTTACGTTTCCATTATTTTAGCAATAACAGCCAACAAAATGAACGCTATATTTGACCAAAATATATTTTTAACCAACGTTACGTTACAGACGTAATTCTTACGTCTAATGTCTTATTACTTTCTGAATAACTCAGTCTAGATATCCAATCTGTGTACATTTTACTTTACCTGTTACTCAATTTCGACATTTTTCAACATTTTTCAAATCTGAATTATATATATATATATATATATATATATATATATATATATATGTGTGTGTGTGTGTGTGTGTATATATATACATATATAATAAAAAGGCTTAAACACTAATATTCCTTGGTCATAATTTATTCCAATGGAATAAATTATGACCATGGAATATTAGTGTTTAAGCCTTTTTATTATATCCTTACTCTGTCCTGGACATTGAGTTCTACCTGGATTCTATCCTCTCGGAATTTTTTATTCAAAAAATATACATGTGTGTATATGCACCTGTGGATTTTGCATATATATGTATATTTACCACTAATATTATCTATATATACATATATATATATATATGTATATATATATTAGGTTGGTGCAAAAATAATGACGTAATAATGTCGTTTTTTGACGTATTTTTAACGTAAAAAAACGACATTATTACGTCATTATTTTTGCACCAACCTAATATATATATATATACACTGCGTGCGAAATTATTATCGACATAACTTTTTTCTAATATTTCAAAAACCATCCAATCAATTCCCACAAAATTTTCACACAATGTTGGCAACACTGACTTGCGCAATCATTCGTACTGATCTACGAAATGTAAACAAACTGGCGCCATATTTGTTATCAGCACGGTGATTTGAGCGTGCCAAATTATTAGAAAAGAATTTAGTGAAAAGATGGGCCGTAAAAGCAGTTTAAGTGATGCAGAACTCTCAAAAGGGAAATCTACCCTAGAAATTTCTAAAATGATAGGAAGGTGTCATCAAACAGTGAAAATGTTCACCGCCGACCCTACATAAGTACACAAAAGGGCAGATAAAGGCAAGCCGAGTGTTATTTCACGTCGTCTCATATCACGACTTAAACGAGAGGCCATGAAGAACCCTGGACTTACCAGTCAAGAGCTTTTCAGTTGCATTGGGGATCCTACTGTGTCTAAAAGTACTCGGTGTCGGTATCTGAGGGAAATAGCAACAACAGTCAAACCTGTATCGAAGCCTCCGTTGACGAGAAATCACATTAAAAATCGATTGAAATGAACCGAGGACAAGAGGAAGATTGACTTCTCTAAAGTTTTGTTCACAGACGAAACTCGAGCAACACTTGATGGGCCAGGTAGATGGTGCAAAGGCTGGGTAATGAACGGAGAGAATCGCCATCAGCATTTGAGACGCCAACAAGGCGGTGGAGGCATAATGATCTGGGGTGGTATTATTGAAAAAACATTTAGTAGGCCCATGGAGAGTACCAGATGGCGTCAAAATGACTGCTGATGCATACATAGCGTTTATGAAGGAGCATCTTGAACTGTGGATGAAAAGGCAGAGTTGCCTTCAAAAGGGCCATTGTTTTTATGCAAGATAACACTCCCCCACACGCTGCTCACAAGACTACTGAATATTTGAAACAGTTAGACTTCGATGGACCTCGAAAAATGAATTGGCCAGCAAATTCTCCAAATTTGAACCCAATCGAAAACCTTTGGAGCATCATGAAGCGAAGACTGTACGCCAACGGACGACAATTCAGGAGCAACTCTGAGTTGTGGGAAGCAATTCTTGACATACCTTGCGGCATTACAGCAGATGACATCCTACAAGTAACAAATTCTATGGATCGTCGACTTTTTCAAGAAATTTCAAAACAGGAAAAGCAAATTCCCTATTAATTTGTTTAAAACTGTGTCTTTGTTTATATCTGTTATTATTTGTTTGATTATCTTATTTATTAGCTTCTTTTGATCATAAACATTCACGTGCAATATTAATAAACGTTTTGTTTGCTCAATTCTGGGAATTTTACTAAACCTTTCTAATAATTTGGCATGCTCAAATCACCATGCTGATAGCAAATATGGCGCCAGTTTGTTTACATTGCGCAGATCAGTACAAAAATTTCAGTGATTGCGCACGTTAGTGTTGCCAACATTGTGTGAAAATCTTGTGTGAATTGATTATATGGTTTTTGAAATATTAGAAAAAAAGTTATCTCGATAATAATTTGGCACGCACTGTACACACACACACACACACACACACACACGCACATACATATATATATATATATATATATATATATATATATATATATATATATATATATATATATTATGAACTGGACAAAGTCCGACAAGTATTTTAAGACATTTTTATGTTTATACATTCTTTTTATAGATACAAATATTTAAGTAAATGCTGTGTTTTATAATAAACAGTATTAAACAACATTTACCGACAGCCACTGATCTGTGGAAACGACTCCCAAGAGGATGTTTCCCCGATTACTACAATCTTTAAGTCTAGGGTTAACCGTTATCTTCCCCGTTATCCGTATAAACTGCCTCTTAATGTAACTCTTTGCCTTGAGTGGCTCCCGGGCCTTGTACAGGGTGAAACCACACTGTAAAAAGAAAAGGAAAAAACACACACACATAAAAACGTGTAAATTTAAATAAACGCCGAAATGTACTTGATATTTTTTATTTTATTTTTGAATGAATTATTTCAGCTGCTATTTTACCAGAAAACAATTTAATACTAGTTGTGTAGAATGAGAAAAGAAGAATAAGTGAGCGTGGGTGGTAAGGAAATGGGTTGTATTGTCATTGTTAGAAGGAAGAATCTTTCTTGTTCTGAAATTTAAGAATGTGTGACCTTACGACTTTATCTGTGTTATCGTCTTCAACTAGTCAACAGACACCATGATGCGTGAGAAAGTAAGTCAAGTTAAATAAATAACAACGTCAATTGGGATCTGTACTTCTGAGACAAGATATAAGGTTGGTGCAAAAATAATGGCGTAATAATGTCGTTTTTTGACGTTAAAAATACGTCAAAAAACGACATCATTATGTCATTATTTTTGCACCAACCTAATATATACGATACATATATAAACGTTTAATAATATTAATAATAATAATAATAATAGGTAACTCCACTAATTTGTGATACCACGGGTCTAAAATGAATTTTAATAAATAAAAAAGCTTTCTTGAACCTTTATTTTAACTTCAATTGAAAGCTAAAGGATTAAATTTACTCTTTCCAGTAAGTAAAATACTCTGGTGTATTTCAAACAGAAATTATATTGTTTGGAATTGGTTTATAAATTTTTTTTTCCTAAAATAGCTGATCAGCGCCCTTTTTCAGTCGTCTTTCATTGAAATGTAATTCTCTGTATTAAAAAATCTTCCAAAAATGAAATATACTTTTCTGAAACTTTATTTAAGGAATATTAAAATATAATTAATCTGATTCATTTACTTTAATTTTAAAATAATACAGAAATACATTTTTAAATCAAACTGTAGCTGTGTTTTTAAGCGAGATCGGCATGTTTTACAAATTTGTTTATTTGTGAATAAGTCCTGAAAGTTTTATTAAAATCTGATAATTATTTGATTTTTGCAAGAATTTTTAAATCAATGAGTTTTTCACCGGAAAAGAGGGCGCTAAAATACAAATCATAAATATGTCGAACGCTGACTTTTTAACGAAAATTTCGAACTTACGAAAAAGGATTAACACATTGAATAAGATAATAATAATAATAAAATACTTTGGTCTTTACACTTACTAATAACATAAACATTTTAACGATAAAATTTTGTTTTTTGTTAAGTTGGGAACATTTTCCCATCATTCTTTCAGAAAAATGTGGAAGTACCTATAATAAAACAAAAGAATATATTATATATTCAATCCACTACATATTTTAACACCAAACGCTTAGGACTATTACTTTAAGTGTAGTTCGA
Source organism: Acanthosepion lycidas (assembly GCA_963932145.1). Lineage (NCBI taxonomy): Eukaryota > Metazoa > Mollusca > Cephalopoda > Sepiida > Sepiidae > Acanthosepion > Acanthosepion lycidas. The sequence continues at coordinate 28,785,364 of OZ010600.1, read as the reverse complement.
TTATAAAAAAAAAAAAAAAAAAAAAAAAAAAAGATGTTCCGCTGCCAACTTTTTCACTGACTTGACAAATAACCTCAATATTATGACTTCATTCTCGCTCGCATCGGGGTGCATAAAAGCTGAGAAAAGGTCCATTGTGTGTTCACAAGGAAAACGGAATGAGGCAATTAACGTCACGGTAAGAAATCAAAACTCGAATACTGTTTCCAAGATATTTGTTTCTTCAGGTATTCAATCACTCGGCCTGGTCTTTGTATGTAGGTGATAGTTGGAACAATGCTCGTGACTTTTGTCGTGACTGACAAACGGATCAGCGTTTCCCTTCAACCAGAGAGAACTCTGACACTATCTTACTACCCATCAGTACATCTATACATCACAATGCGTGATTGGCAGAATCGGAACTGTACTTCACTGATAATGATAATAGTGGACAAGAATTACAAATCTAACTGTGGCTGTTCTTATGAGCCTACAAATGGAAATCTCTAATATCCGTTCAAGTATCACTTGTTCCCAAAACTTTCATTTATATATCTATAATTTTAGTCTCTTTTGGTCAAGTGGGTGTCTGCTTTCGAAGATCTAATTTTATAGTCTTTACTACCTGTCACAAAAACACAAAACGCTAAAAATTGAGATAAAATAATTTGACATCTTCTTCTATGTGAGAATCTTGCGTACTTCCATTTTTTTTTCTATTTCCGGTTTATTTTTACTAATCGAACATTGTTAACAGAGTGTCTTTTATTGAACTGTTATGTAATATCGGTCTTCCTATATGGAAGTGAATGCTGAAAGGTCTCCTCACAGATGATGAAGAGACTTGAAGCGGCAGAAGTAGGTTTTTACAGAAGGATGCTGAGAATAATATGTAAGCAACAACGAATTTTTAGAGAAAATGGAAACGAAAATGACACTCATACTTAAGAGAACATAAGGAAAAGATGGTTCTAATATCCAGGGCACATACTGAGGAAAGAGGGTTTGGAAAATCTGACACTCACAGAACATACTGAATGCAAGAGGGGAAAGTGGAAAACTATGCATAACGTACTTAGTGAGTTTAAGTAAATGGACAACGGAGTCAAGGTTTAGGAGAGATAACAAAAAGAAAATTTATTAAGAATTACAAGTGGTAGGAAAGTCATAGGAGGAGGAGGAAGGAAGGAAGGAAGGAAAGAAGAAGAAGAAGAAGAAGAAGAAGAAGAAGAAGAAGAAGAAGAAGAAGAAAAGAAAGATTAACTATACGAAAAGGCAGTAAACAAAAGCAAGGAGGTGGGTATAAACATTAACTGTAGGAAGGAAAAACGCCTCTTGCCAGCAAAAGTGACAACGTAAGGTGTGAGCTATATACCTGTGACGTCAAACTGAAGTAGAAAAAAAAAACCTATCTCAGCATCTTTAGAATAGACAAAGATAAATGTAAGATAGAAACCAGAATGCGCACAGCAATATCAAAATATGTCACCACGAAATTGAGCAAAATATAAATAGATAATTAAAACTGAGTGATTTGTTTTTGGGGGGCTTTTTTTAAATGGCTTTGTAGGTTATTTAAATCCAAAACATATTTTGGATTGTAAGAATAATAATTTTCGTTTTTTCGAGTGAACGATTGTGTAATAATTATGATAACGATAAAAAACGACAACTGACTGTTTATCGTTTTTGAATTTTTGACGGCTTATCAACCCTTTGTAGGTTATTTAAAGCCGAAACATATTTTGGATTGTAAGAATAATATTTTTTTTTTTTTGCGAGTCAACCATTGTATAATAATTATAATAAAGACAACAACGACAACTGATTGCTTATCGTTTCTGAATTTTTGACGGCTAATCAACCCTTTGTAGGTTATTTAAATCCAAAACATATTTTGGATTTTAAGAATAATAATTTTTGTTTTTTCGAGTGAACGATTGTATAATAAGTATGATAACGATAACAACGACAACTGACTGCTTATCGTTTCTGAATTTTTGACGGCTTATCAACCCTTTGCAGGTTATTTAAAGCCGAAACATATTTTGGATTGCAAGAATAATAATTTTTCTTTTTTCGAGTGAACGATTGTATAATAAGTATGATAACGATAACAACGACAACTGACTGCTTATCTTTTTTGAATTTTTGACGGCTTATCAACCCTTTGTAGGTTATTTAAAGCCAAAATATATTTTGGATTGTAAGAATAATTTTTGTTTTTTTGCGAGTGAACCATTGTATAATAATTATAATAGAGACAACAACGACAACTGATTGCTTATCGTTTTTGAATTTTTGACGGCTTATCAACCGTTTGTAGGTTATTTAAAGCCGAAACGTATTTTGGATTGTAAGAATAATATTTTTTCTTTTTTTGCGAGTGAACCATTGTATAATAATTATAATAAAGACAACAACGACAACTGATTGTTTAGCGTTTCTGAATTTTTGACGGCTTATCAACCCTTTGTAGGTTATTTAAATCCAAAACATATTTTGAATTGTAAGAATAATATTTTTTTTTTGTTTTTGCGAGTGAATCATTTTATAATAATTATAATAAAGACAACAACGACAACTGATTGTTTATCGTTTCGGAATTTTTGACGGCTTATCAACCCTTTGTAGGTTATGTAAAGCCGAAACATATTTTGAATTGTAGAGAAAGAAAATTCCTTTTTTTAACGCGATCAAATCTTGCATTAATAATTTTTTGAGAATAACAATGATTTTTTAATACCATTCACCTTGAAAGAAGAGAAGAGATTGATTCGTTACTTTCCCAAGAATATTTGTGCGCAAGTGAATGCAACGAAGCTGGCTGAAATTCCACCCCGACTCTCCGATTTCTTATCCCAAGCCACTATCAATTACATCTCCCGCTCATCCATGCCGCTACGAACAACAACAACAAAAAAATGCTAAACCGTGATGTAATATCTTACATCCTATATAACAGTGAATGCTCGGCAATTTCTTCACAGGTGAAGAGGAGACTTCAGCCATCAGAAGATGTGGTTCGACAAAATGACGATGAGAAGAATATGGACAAAGCATGAGAGCCACGTGGAAGCTTTAAGCATCACAAACCACAAGGAAATATACGGTTACACTCAGAAAGAGATATTTGATATTTCTGGAACACATGATGAGGAAAGAAGGTCTAGAGAATTTAACACCCATAACACATAATGAAAACAACGGAAGCAAGGTCAAAAGGTGAATAATCCACTTAACGGGTTTTAGTGAATGGAAACAAAATGTGTTGCAAAGGACCAAATGTTACTTAGAGCAAAATCAAAGATGACATCCTGTTATGTTTACATAGAAGTTTGCTATGCGACGATAACGGTCGTGGAATAGTAGACGCAGGTAATAATTCATAATGCAGTTCTATGACATCATACATGACCACATGAGAGAAAGAAATGTTATCAACAGAGCCATATGTTTAAATGCATTGTAATATGTTGTGACTGATTTTAAATGTAATTCTGTTGAGTATAGGTTGCTTTGTGTTAATGTAGATGGCCTCTAGTATCTTAAGGTCCTTTTTACAGCGTGTATGTGTGAGTATTGTTGTCTTATTAACTAATATTTATCTAATATTGTGTACATGGCTATGTTTTTCTAAGAAATGTTGTTTAATGATGTTGTTGATGGCAAACATCTCTGTTGTAATGTCAATATAGCAACTCTGATAGTGGCTCGTGTGAGCCGAAAGCTTAGATCGAGGAACAGCAAAATAAAATATATCAAGATGCTGAACAATTTTTGTCTTTATTTTCTCCCGAAACTAAAGCCACTATACGAAGCTTAGAACGGCTCATGATAAAAAAATAATAGACCTTAGCTGCCGCATTAGTCCACAATTACTACCGCACCACGATTACCATTACCGCATCAGTCCTCAATTATACTTCCTTCAACCACAGCAAAATTAATACCACCGCATATATACAAATAAGAATTATAAATTGGAGTTTCTACCATTTACATAAGCGCAATCGCCAAAAACAAGCAAATAACCGGCTTTAAAATAATAACAAAACAGTATTGAAACAATTAAAAATAATAACAATTTTACCTACTATAGTCTTACACAAACACCATCTTGAGATAAAACAAAACAAACGGATAGAAGATGTGTGAACGTGCGTGTATACGTGTCGGCGTGAAAACATTATCCCGCGATTAAAATAGACAAACGGTTGATACTGCGCCTTACGAAAGAAGTTCGCTACACAATCCAACATTGAATATAACGACCAATTGCGTACGTATGTACGTAGCGACACATGATGCGCATATACGGCCAGTCCCGCACGGTTCATATATGTTTATGTTTGTGTGATCTGCAATACATGAACGTTCGTGTGTGTATGTCTGTGTGCGTATGAGTGGCGTCCCGATGACAATTTTTCCTCACACTACCATGAAAACACTGACATACGCAACCATGTATAAATCCAAAATTTAAAAATTAATCATTTTGTCTGACGATCGCAAATAGCGTGAAACCCGGGGTCACAAACTCACATCAATCCAACTAAATATGTTAGCTCTATCACTGATATTGAACACTTTCCAATAAGTACCGCGCATATATGATATATAATAATATATATAAAAATTGCATATATATATATATATATATATATATATATATATATATAAGGAAATGGAACATCCTTTTAATTTAATTATAAAATTAAATTTGAAGTTTTTAGCTTCCATTTTTGAAACATGGTTATTACTGTGTAACGAAAAACATATTTTATATCACTTAATTTATAATATATATATATATATATATATATATATATATATATATATATAAACACTTAGAGGCGACAGTCTGTTTCATGCTATATGCAATCGTCAGGCCATATTTGTATACTTTGCATGATTCATGGCCTGACGATTGCATATAGCATGAAACAGACTGTCGCCTCTCAGTGTTGACTTCTATGTTCACTTTTATATTTGCACACGCTCTATCTCTGATATTGAGCACTTTATTCCATAAATATAGCACATCTTAAGACTATATTTCTTATATATATATATATATATATATATATATATATATATATATATATATATATATATACAAAAGTGAATAAGTATAAATTGAGTAAATGAAAAATTTTCTACAAACAGTAATTTCTATAATAAAGCTCTAAAGTATAGTGGCTACAAATGGCCAAAACTCAATTATATAAAAATTGAAAGTGTAAACCACAGAAAAAACATTAGAAAAATCATTTGGTATACACCCCATACAACCAAATGGTAAAAATAAATTAGGACAAAAATCCCTTCCATTAAACATTTTCCTTGAGACAGTAAACTCAGTACAATGTCTAATAAAAATACCTTCCATTAATAGAAATTTTTAATAAAAAATATTTAATAAAAATACCTTCCATTAATAAAAATCCCTTCCATTAAACATTTTACTTGAGTACACAGTAAAATGTTTAATAAAAATACCATAAAATTAAGTTACAGTTGTAATGAAACTTGGAAATGTTTATTAAGAAACATAATGCTAATATCTTGAGTAAACTCTGAGACCAAAATCGAAAAAATAAAAATAAATGAAGATAAAAAAAAATTATGTAACTGTAGAAATCTTCTAAACTGTCTTCTTAAAAATAAATATCACACTGAATCATTAGTGTACCAATGCAATATCTCATCTATTGAGGATCCAGATAAAGTTAAGGTCTACATTGGTTGCACAAGACATGAATTCAAAAGACGTTTGAACCAACATCAAAGTTCTTTTGCAATAAATAAATGCCGAAATCAGACATCCCTATCTAAATATTTCTGACACTTAAAGGAAACTAATAAATGACCTACTGTAAAATGGAAATTAATAAGAAAAAGCTAGAGTTTGTAGGACATTAAATGACCCATGTCTTTTGTGCATACATGAGAAAATATACATTATTAAGTTTATGAAAAATAAAAAAAGTACTTAAAGAAATGAAATAGCTATTTTTGCAGACACTGTCAAAGATTTTTCTTAATGATTATATGTGACATAAAAGATGAAAAATGAAATATACGTATTTATAGTTGATCCATGAATAATAATTTTTAAATAAGAAAGAAATTCTAATATATTTATTTGTTTAAAAAACAACGTATAGTCTATTAGTTATTAGAAGTAGGAATAATAATTTTAAAATTGTAGGAATAGATTTTAAATAGTAGAAACACGACGCACTCATATTCAAACGACCCTTTTGGAAAAAAAATTTTCGTGTATAAAATTATGAATTAAACAGCAAAATAAAAATACCAAAAAAATTATGACATTGAAAAAAATCCGGACGACATGCGAAAAACGGATGCCATCATATGTTGAACAGGCACCCCTTCCCAACCTTAAGTTAACCTGATTTTGAAAGTAAATTATATTTTGATACACAGGTTGTATATGAAAATGAATACCCTACAACACCTTATGAAAATGTTTGAATTTCTTGTAAACTTAACAACTAATAATATGAAGATTGTATGTGCTTATAAGCTCAGTAAATTTCTAAATGAGTTACTCCAAAAATCGCTTGAAAATGAAACAGTGCTATCGATTTTAATTTAATTCCATAATTAAATTTAAAGTTTTAGTTTCTGTTTTGAAACGTGTTAATTCCTGTGTAGCGATGGGACCATATTTTTAAATTAGTATATATATATATATATATATATATATATATATATATATATATATTCCAGGATCATTTTCTAACTTATTCAAGATAATTTTCGCCCTCTTTAAAGTTTTAACTTTCTGTCCTGGAGTAACAAGCTACCTCACACGTTTCACGTACGATTTCATTTTCAAGTCTCTTTTCTCTACTCTTTGGACTGTAATATCTGAAACTCTTCTCTCCTCTGCCAAATGTCTTAATTATTGAACTGGATCTTTTCTAATTGATCTCTTTAGCTCTAAGTTGAAACGATGATCCCTCTTCCTGTTGTGACCTCCTTTTCTTCTTTACTGTTCGCTCTTTTTAAAAATTATTCCTGATGGACCTTGAATGAACTTTGAAAATGAGAGCCAGAGTATGAATGTTGGTACCATTACTGAAGGTCTGAATGATCTTTTTCCTCTAATCGTTGCTTTAGTTGGAAAGACAGAGGATCTGACACAAAACTAATTTTACCTGCTCTTTTTTTTTAGCTGAATAACTGTTATCGTAAATTACCCATACACGGATGAACTCTTCCAAGTTACAAGTAAAAGCAGGTACTGCTTTTGTCAGAGAGAGTTTTTTTTTTCCCCAACCGCAAACTCTTACAGTTTGGACTTAACTTTCTTGCTTGTTTGTATATTATTGTATTACCGATTTTTGATAGGGTATTTGTTAACTCAAATCCACTCTTGTGTCTTTATTCTGGTCCCAACAAGACCACAACACTAACTCGAAGGGGTTTCCAGTGATTCTAACAACAAATGGTGCCTAAACGTCTTATCTGAAAACCTGGAAAAAAGAAACAATTAGTTTATTGGTTTTCTAGATATTAAACATTTTCTGGGATGAACAAGTATGCTGTTACACGATTTGGACAATTTTTCTGTTACACTCGGCATACCAGCGTTAGTGGATATATAGGATGATAATATATCTATGCTATTAATTTCGGCGCAATAGCGTCGTCTCGGAATTTTTGTTTCGTAATTAAAAACTTGTCCATTTGAATCGAATGCAATGTAATGAAAAAAATACGTCCATTACGAGCTACACGTCGTCAGTACATCGGGCACAATTCAATATGTGCACATTTAGGTACTGCTGAGTTAACTCCAAATGAAATTCAGATGATTTCGACATATCTCGGTGTTCATCGGCAAGTCCTTGCCAAATCATGGCATCTATGGACGTGTAGCTCAAACATAGTTTCACACACGGATCTCACTTTATATATTACGTTGGGGTGTCCTCCCTCTAAACAGTCTATGTTGGACTCTTCCGCCTACTATAAAATTAGTAGGAGAGAAGGCCTTGGAGGAACAGTCGAATAGATTCTTCAACTGTCGAACTCTCTGCCTTGAGCAGAGAGGAACTCGGACGAGGCTTTTCGTTCGGGGAGCTAGACAGGCCCTGAACCCGTTTATACGGGTTCAAAGGGAATATTTTCAGCCGGGCCTACAGTCTCGGAGAACCCACGGTAAACTTGGCCTTGTGCCACAAACATCCCTCGTGGGGGGGTTGTTAAATATTAACAGTCGAATAGCTTGTTCGTTACTGTCGAACTCTCTGCCTTGAGCAGAGAGGAACCCGGATAATGCTATGCCGAAGGGCAAAGTTTCGTCCGCGGGGAGATAGACAAGCCCGGACCCGTTTATGCGGGTTCTACGGAAATATTTTTGCCGAGTCTATGGGCTCGGACAACCCATGGTAACCTCGGCTTTGTGCCACATACACCCTTCATGGGGGGATGGGGCTGTTAAAATTAACAGTCGAATATATTGAACCCTGGTTCAACCGTCACACACTCACTACTCGTGTAATACTCTTCTGTTGTACTTACTGTTTACTATATGGCATATCTGCAACACCTGCTTTGTTATTTCTTTAACCATTTACTTGGTCACGGTATATTATGTATACATTTATTTATTATGAGAATGATATACCTGTACAATCAATTTAAAAGGCCTTTTAATTTTGATATGTACACTTTTGTGTTTTGGACTTATTTCAAATATAATTCAATTAATAAACTTCAATTTTTTTTCACGGCATACCAGCGTGCCGCGGCACCCCGACGGAAAAATCCCTGCTTTAGAACCTACGATAAGGAAACTGACTGATCACGTGATCTTCCCATAATTACTCACAGTTATTCAACGAGAAAAAGGAACAAAAATCCAACGTCAATGAAAAAAAAGCCACCATGGCACATTTAGTCTCGGATATTTTCCCGAATTGCGGAGGTTTTAAACCGAATAAAAGCTACAAAGCCATTTCTACTTACAACCAGTGCTATCTAATCTTCAATATGGCTGTGATCCGTTCCTCCGTCCTGTTACGGACTTGTACCGAGAAAAATTGGCAAACATTGACAAACGTCCCCGTAATACGACGGAGTGTCAAAAGGACTTTTTTTTTTACTAGGTCACTGTTGTTTTTTTTTCTACTTTCACTCTTCGGTAATGATTAAAAATGCGATGATTAAAATTTAAATAAACCTAGGTACCTCCATGAGATCGCTAAAAAAAGAACATAGCATGATGAAAAAGACGCCAAACTTGACGAAAACACAAATTTATCGTCTAAATGCTTATGTTATTATTAAGAGGAAAGATCAAAGTTTATTTCAATAATTTTTTAAATTTTTCCTTCTGTTTAGAACATTCTAAATTTTGATTAAAAAAAAACTTGTTTCTCTTTGTATCACCGGAACTAGTAAAATATCATATAAAATTTTGCACGTTTTTTTTTTCGTTTTTTTTTTTTTTTCGTTTTTTTTTTTTTTTTTTTTTTTTGTATGACAGTCATTAAATTGAAAAATCTTGCAAAAATAAAAATAATTGTCGGATGTTAATGAAACTTCCAGAAACTATTCACAAACGATCGAAATTATTATAAGCTTATTATAAATCATTTTAACTAATTTTATTATTATTATAAATTATTATAACTAATTTTATGAAAACGCTAGAAATTCGATCGCGTCAGGTTTAGTGATTACAACAGTTAAAAGCACACGGCTTTGAGGAAAGCAAATCATGATTTTTTTTTTTGTTTTTAATTGGACCCCCCTACCTGAAAATCAGCTCTGAATTGTAACATACAAAACTCAATAAAACAAAGATATTTAATTTCAAATGCTTTTATTTACTTTTAGTTGTTTTTATGAATATGCACAATTTTTTCTGAAAGGAAAGAAATTTTTCGATGAAAAATGAATCTTTAATACAATTAATTGTTATTTCTTTAATTATAATAGATTTGTTGTTAAAATATTATAAAATTAGTTATTATTTTCCTAAGTGTCCTCATGAGATACATCATTTTTTTTTTGGCGCGTTGTAAATTGTATCATCTTGACTATTCAGAAAATCCGCAGTAATTAAGAAATGTAATTTTGTGTTTATAATCGGGCTGTAATTGTAAAGTACGGAAGACCAACCAGAATACAATTAAGTTGCTTTATTTGAGTTAAGCATTGTTCGCCGCTGTTAAGGCCTTTACTTTTGCGAAACACGTGTGGAGAAGTTAATTTGATTTTTCAATTTCAGTATTCAGTATCATCTTATGAAATTTATATGATCTTATTTTTATATTAATCTCAATTATGACATTTTTCCAATGATTGAAATATCAATATAAATAATAAAATGAATGGAAATACAAATAACACAGTAAAATGTATGTACACTTTTGATAAAATTTCATAAGAAATTACCTATAAAATAATTAGATACTTTCTTATGAAATATGAAATTAAATCTCACTCTTAACAGTCTTATTTTAATTTCTTTATAATATATTTTCAATAAAAAAATCGTAAATGTAAAGGTGAAAGCGAAGTACAAAAAAATTAGAGCGCTGAAAGTAACGAGGTAAATAATTTGTTCACTTAAATGTAAATAATTTGTTCACTTAAATGTAAATAATTTGTTCACTTAAATGTAAACAATTTCACTTTTCTCCTTCCATAGAACAAATTATCCTCACGGAATCCGTGAATATGTCATTCATCACCTGTCAAGTGAGGCGAAAGTTTATGACCTGCTTTGTTTTTTTCAAATTACATCTTTTCGGCGCAGAAGTTAAGCTTGGTTCAAAATATTATAAATAAATATTATAATTTCTGATTTTCTTAAAATAAATTTTGAAAAAATGAAAATTGATAATTTAAAAGAATTTCAAAGTAAAATTTTCATTTTTTATAAAATGGAAAAAATGGTTGCCATCTGTCAATTTTGCGGACTCAAAAAAAAAAAAACAAGATTTTTAACGAAAATTTCGGACGTGCTCGGAACGATTAAAAATGTAAAAATATACTCCCAAAATACTTTTATTTTTTCTCTTAATAATAACTTAAACATTTATACGATAAAATTTTGTTTTCGTCAAGTTTGGCGTATTTTTCAACATGCTATGCTCTTTTTTCAGCGATCTCGTGGAGGTTCCTAAATAAACGTAAACATATGATGAAAGTGAATATTTTATATATTTTTTATTATATTTTTTATAAACATATGATGAAAGTGAATATTTTATATTTTTTGTTCTTGAAAATTTACAAAATATTAAAGACTATTTATTTATTAGATTGATTATTTACAAGAATAATTTTATATTTGCAGCATTCTGAAAACTAATTTATTTCTTTATAAATTGGCAAATGATAAATATTGCAGTGCATTAGTTATAATTGAATTAGCGTTCAGAATATTGTAAATATAAAATTATTCTTGGAAATAAACAATCGAATGAACAAATATTGTTTATTATTTTTGTTGTCAACTTTCAAGAATAAAGAAAATGTATAAATTCACTTCCGTAAGATTAGGTTGTATTACAGTTCTAATCATTGCTTTTTAAAAGAATATACAAAGAGTGAATGTAGTCTAAAAAGCGGTGTCGTGGGAAAAAAAATGTCCTTTTGACATTACGTCTTATTGCGGGCACGTCTGACTTTGTTTGTCGAAACTTCATTCATATTCTAAAAGGAAGTGTTAACCTGACATTCACTTGCAAAATAAGTGTTTTTTCTTCAAATCTCGAATATTTTTCGACTTTAACTAACCTTTATTGCGTTGATAAGTCATGAATCCACAAGCAACCAATATGGCAGTGAATGCTGGACAATCAAAGGAGAATTGACGATATAGTTCTATCTACAGCTAAGTTATCTATAGCTGTAGAGAATACCATAGACTGAACATAAGAGCAATGAGGCAGTTTTAAAGTTAACAGGAACCAGGAAGGTACTTGTACATAAAATCGAAAAGAGACAGTTGAAATATGTAGAACTGAAAAGAAAGTCTGGAGAATATAACACTCAGATGATATTTTGGAAGTAGAAAAATCAGTGGGAAAAAAAGAATAATATATGTAGTCGTATGTATTGGGTTGGCCAAAAGTCCGTTATTTAGGGGTTTTTTAAGCGGAAATAAGACACCCGTTTTAAATACCGATCCTGCTGTAATGGAATGTCCCATACTCCCTATCGCCTATGTGGACTGACGATATCAGTAGATATATATAGTGAGGACAGGATATAACTGGTGACTTGTTTCGGAATTGAGACTTGTTGGAATCTGTTCCAGCAAGACGGTCGAATTCTCCGCCTTCGCGTAGAGAGGAACCCGGACGAGGCTCTGTCTTCGGGCAGAGTCTCGTTCGGAGGAGTTTGACCAACCCAATTCTGTTTTTACAGTTTATACGGGCATTTTTTGGCCGAGCCTACGGGCTCGGAAAACCCACGTAAAACTCGGCCTTGTGAACACATCTTTCACTCGTGGGGGGAGTAAATATCGAGCCGAGCTTCTTGGCTTGACGGTCGAACTCTCTGCCTCTGAGCAGAGAGGAACGCTGACGAGGCTCCGCCGAAGGGTAGAGCCTCGTTCGGAGGAGTTTGACCAACTCGTTTCAGTTTTTACAGTTTCTACAGGCATTTTTTGGCCGGGCCTACGGGCTCGGAAAACCTACGTAAAACTCGGCCTTGTGAACACATCTTTCCCTCGTGTGGGGTGCAAGTAAATATTGACTTGTTTCGGAATTAGTCTAGAGTTGCTGGTATGCTGGTCGAACTCTCTGCCTTCGGGCAGAGAGGATCCCCAGACAAGGCTATGTCGAAGAGTAGAGTCTCGTCTTGAGAAGCAGCTGCCCGACCCCGTTTTACACGGGGAATTTTTGGCGGGGCCTACGGGCTCGGATACTCCACATTAAATTAGGTCTTGTGCCACATCAGACCGCGTGGGACGTTTGGTAGATATTCTTGCTTCGGGAATTACTAGCCTGCTAACCGATTCCTTCCTTTCAGTAGTGTATTCTCTTTTACAATAATCCTCTCTTTCTTTCATCTACGCGCGTGTTGCTGTTACTTCAATCGAGTACCACCTTTGTTTGATTGTTACCTTCTTTAAGGATGCAAGAATTTTTTTTCGCTCCAGTATTGTCTATCATTTTGTAGGCATATCCATTATTCACTGCTTAAATAAATCTCTGTCTTAACTGGCGAACAAAGCCTTCCGGTTGAATTTTTACATCCTGTGACGTCCCCCCCGGCGGCGATGCGCCAAATGTGACGTCTGCCTAGCCGCGTCCGTCGTGCTATCCTGTCCTGTGACGACCAACTGGCTTGGTATTGGTCGCGGCACCAAATGTGACGTTCCAACCTTTTGGTGATTCGGATGGGAATCTGGTTAGATTCTGTATCAGCCTTGTCGTTCCCAGCTCGCTTCCAACGTCTGGTTACCGAAGTAACTGCTTTGATTTCCAGTCTAACCTACCCACGTTGTGAATTGATCTTAGGCAGACGAAATCAATCAGTCGCCGGGCCGTAATGCAAGTCGAGTTCGAATAAGGATGATATCGCACAAGTATATGTAAAAGAAAAGAAAATAATAACTCGAAAAGTTCAAATGTGTTAAAAAAGGATAACAATATTTTATATATGGTTTCTGAATACAGGACTGCGTCTACTTCCCAACCCGCTATATGGATTCGTGACATTTTGTTTTTGTTAGGCAAGTCTTAACATCTTAAGTTGTTTGTTCTTTAAGAAACTGGTTCTTGGTGTATCTTCAGGTGATATTCGTAAAACTTGTTTTGTTGGTGTGAGTCTAAGTCGTTCTTCAAAAATAAATTGTTCTTGGTTAGAAATTCAGTTCGGAATTTGCGTGGAATCTTTCAGGTCTGCTATCTGCGAGTCTATTAACTCTGTAACTGTCTCTGCCAATTGCCAACTCCAACTCCAACTCCAACTTAACTGATTTTCGCTCGCTGCGACTTTGCTTATATGGACGCCGACCAAAACCGGGATGGGCTTGTCGGGGTTTGAGGTTCCTTGATAATTCTCAACGCACAATCCACTTATTTGGTTTCGGTCAGGAAGATTTTATTATTTTCCATTTTTGGAAGTCTTTCGTCTTCCCACCTCCTTCTGTTCTCATATTGGTATTTCACCATGCCCTCAGAGGGTGTCAACGGGTTTCCCCTCTCTCTCACAGTGGCATCTCACACCTATCCCTTCAGGGAGGGGCGCGCAACAGGCCTCCCCTCCTTCTTCACATGATTACCTCCGCCCAATACTCCTGCTATCATTCAGCCAATGGTCGCTCAGCGGCGTGGGTGTGGCCAGACTAGCCTCGGTTTAAATATCTTGCTCAAAGAAAAAAAAAATTATCTTTCTTTTTTTTTTCTTTTTCCTTTCTTCCCTTTCTTTTCTTTCGTAGTGTGGTCCTTTAATCGCAGTTCTTATCCTAAATGTCACCTGGAATTCGTCAATCAGATTTCGCCAGCATCAAGCGGGTGGTCATGTGAACGTATTTGCATTCTTGGTGCCAACTACTGATCCGATAAAACAGTTTCGCTATTATAGCCGGATTTCATATGGAATTCGTCAACGAGATTTTGGCCAATTATCAAGTGGGTGGCCATCTGGCGAAACAAAGCCAATTTTTCATCCTGATAAAATAATTTCGGTATCATAGCCAGCCTGACGATAAACAGATGCTCCTCTCAATGATTTCTACATATAAACAAAGGCTTAACCTTTCCTTCATGGTGGTCAGCGGACACTTTTGTTTTTGTAATTCTGCGACACAGTTAATTTTTATCTATTTAGAATTCTGCCTCTGAGGTTATTTGGCCAACCTGGAATTTCCACCCGCCCCGTAACCTAAATCAGATTAATTCCAGTATCTTCCTTTTTACCTTCTCGACAATGGGAATAAAAAAATTTACCACCTTTCCCTGTCAGAAAAAATAACACCGCTTAGTGTCCTTTTCGTGATGGCTTCTTATCACCTAAATTTAATTCTCGTCTTTCTTTTTTTTTCTTTTTCCCTTTTAGCAAGCCAAATAGTGTCACAATCCTCTTCAGAGTTGAATGTTTATCTAATGAATTTTTAAAAAGACCGAAAGAGGTGGAAATTCGAAGGCGTAAGGTCGTGCGTATATGGGGTCTGTGGCAAAAATTCCCAACCAAGCACTAGTAACTTCTGCGGTGTCTGGCATTGTCGGGATGAAAGACAATGCCGTTACGATTAGCCAGTGCTGGACGCTTCTGCTAGGCCGCTGTATCTAATTTGTCCATAAGTATACATCCAAACTGATGGTCTTGTTCGTGGGAAGAAATCTGTAAAAGACAACTCTAAAGCACATTGAAATTGAAAGCATAACTATCTTCGGGTGAATTCCTGCTTTGAAGATTAATCGTGGGGGATTGCATCGCTTTCTCCATTAGCGTTTACGCTTCACATTGTTATAGACGATACATTGTTCGTCCCATGTCGACATTCTCTTTAAAAAGAAAAAAAAAACATTGTTTACGTCATGTTTCTGCAACGAATCGCAGATAGTTATTCCCTTGGTCTACTTTAGACTTATTCAATTGATGTGGTACCCAAACAACGAGCCTTGCTGATGTATCCAAATTGATGCCGATGTTTTTCAACACTCGGGTGTTGGTATCGGCTAACTCCTTCATTTTGTCACTGCTAATCTCGGCCAGAGCGAGGTGCATTTGGAACGGAAAAATTTCCCGATAAAAATCTTGAAAGCCACTTCTGGAACACGTGTTTCGTAACAGCATCCTCTGAGTACACATCTCATATCCTCCAACAGCTTTCCACCGTTTTCTTGTCTTTTTTAATTAAAAAAAAATAAGTAGGCGTCGATAATGATTGTGTTCGTTCTCCATAATCAGAGTGATTCCAAGCACACAAAATACATCCTGTCTAGTTGCAGCTTCTCGTATAACTACGTTTACGTTTCAGGTATCTAGCGAGTGTTAGATAAAACAAAGAAACAAACTTCTTGGTCAAGGGTGGTATTTATACCTATACCTATATATATATTACCCTTGTGATTACAAAAAGATATAAACTTAAATATAAGGTAGGCTAATAATTTCCATGCAATAACATCGTCTTCAACCAGTAACCAAATTAAAAAAAATGTACGCCTCTAAAATAAAATGAATTTAAGTATAACACAGATGCTTAACTCTAGGTTCAAGGGGCTCCGTGACATAAACACAACAAAAATGTAGAACATTGTTTCAGAATGTCAGATCACTACCAAAATGGCGGATGCTGGAGCAGTTGGAGTCGGGCTTGTATCATTTCAAGGCCATTCAAATAGATTTTAAAGACGGATGATTACGTTGACAGACAGAGGAGGAATTTCATTTCAGTACGTCGGATCCAATTGCGATAATCCGGGCTCGCCAGTTAACGCGATTAATCTCTTGTTATATTGCCATTTGAAGTTAAGTGGGAAGAGGGTTAGTGTAGATAAATCAAATCCAATTTGTATCGCTCTAATTCGGCGAACGTCGTTTTAAAAGCAGAAAGCCAGAATGTTTACTAGTGCAGTAGGGGGGGGGCTATTTTAAACTGTAATGGCTGCATTTTCCCTAATTAGTACCCAACTTTGAAGCGGAGTTGAATCACGAGTGGAATTAGGCGAATTTATTCAGTTAACATCAGACATCTAATCACGCGGGGCAACTTCGATTAAGACGGACACCAACGTAGCTTAATGGTTTGAATATTATTAAATGATGTTAATGATGTAAGCGCGTACTGTTTGAAGAATAACGAATTGTGGAGGATCAGAATAAGATAAATATAGACAAGGACATTGCCCACAGTGATTAATTGTATATAAAATCTTTTCCTTATAGATAAATGTCTATGCATTTTCGATGGATAGACTTATATATATTTGATAAAAATGTCCTTTTACATATTTAAGGATAAAAGTCTTCAGTATCAGTGATAGGGTGTATGTAAATATAAAAGTGGACGCTGATAGACACAGAGCGGCGATAGACTGTTTCATGCTTGAACGCAATCTTAAGGCCATGTATGTTATGTTTTGGCTCGATTATTTATATATACTGGTCAATGGTTCCTTATTGGTAGCTATTGTATATTATTGTTTAATACATGAGTGCCCTCTCTCTCTCTCTCTCTCTCTCTCTATATATATATATATATATATATATATATATATATATATATATATACACACATATAATTATTTATTTAAAATATGATTCCCTATATTTTTAAATAAATAATTATATTTAGGCTCTACTTTTGTATCGAGCATTATTTTTTTTTTTTTAATAAAATAATAACAAAAATACTAAAGTACTTTGGATTATTTGCCTAACGAGTTCTTTCCTATTTTCTATATATTCTCTCCACACACGCACACACACACACACACACACATATATATATATATATATATATATATATATATATATATATATATATATATATATATATATATAATCTATTGCTAATCGTAACGGCATTGTCTTACACCACGACTGCTTAAATAATTCTCTGTCGTTACTGGCGAACAAACCCTTCCGGCTGAATTTTTACATCCTCTTCAGAGTTGAATGTTTGTCTAATGAATTTTCAAAAAACCGAAAGAGGTGGAAATTCGAAGGCGCAAGGTTGTGCGAATATGGGGTCTGTGGCAAAAATTACCAACCAAGTCCCAGTAAATTCTGCCGTGTCTGGCATTGTCGTGATGAAACATAAAATTCTCTTGGGCTACCAATTTTTATATCGTTATTAAGTTATAAAATGATCCACCTAGAATTACAACATACCAAGGAATACTGAAAATTTCTTGACCAGAACAAGAAGGGATTCCAAATAAAATTCTGCTGTTTGGTCATTTGGTCAGATTTTAGGAACTGGGTCAAGCAGAGAAAATTGAAACTCTCCTTAATATAGAATTTTACTGCACATAAAAATGAGGGATCATTTTTATATTGTCATTAAGTAATATACTGATCTCCCTAGAATTACAATGTACCAAGAGGGTGCTGAAAATTTCTTGATCTAATCAAGAAGGGATTCCACAAGGATTCTGATATTTGGTCTGTTTTGGGTCAAGAATTTTTCAACACCTTCTCATAAGACAAAAAGTGAGTGAAGACAGAGAACATAAAGAAAAAGGCTAGAGAGAGAGAGAGAGAGAGAGAGAGAGAGAGAGAAATCAGATGACTATATTTTTACTTTTATGGATGTTTATTTTTAAAAATGAAAGTATATATATGCATATACATATATATATAAAGGTAAAACACACACATCCTCACAAATTACTTCAAGTTACAAAGGTACAATCATAATTATTGTTATAATAATTCCCTCACTCTCTCTCCCTCTCTCTCTCTCTCTCCCTATATATATATATATATATATATATATATATATATATATAGAGAGAGAGAGAGAGAGAGAGAGAGAGAAAGAGATTTGAATCAAGCACAAGCAACGCCGGGCCATGCTGCTAGTATATATATATACAATTCAAGAAAGAAATTCGGATTACTAACACAAAAACAGAAAATTTCTCATATCGAGAATATTTTACATTGAAAAACATAAGGAAAAAATTAATTATTTTTAATAATATGTGGAAATCTCTGCTTTTACCTGAAGACGGTCGCGAGACCAGAAACGCGTGTAGTAAAATTATGGAAAATAAAGCATAATATTTTTTTCTAAAAAAATCTACATTACAACCAAAAACGTTTGCGGCACCTCTCTTCTCTTCTTTTTAATATACATACTTTTCTCTCGTAGGAACCACTACAACCTCTTTACAACACACGCACACACACGCACATATATATATATATATATATATATATATATATATATATATATATATATATATATATATATATACACTACCTATTTTATGTATGATAGACTCTCCAGCCTTTTAAAATAATAGTTAGACGGAAGAGTCCATTGGAATCACTGGAAAGGTCTTCTCGATCATAAAATCCTTCCTAACAGGTAGGTCCCTGGAGGCAGTTATGACCAGTCCTCCAGTGCCCTAGAGGTCAATGCAGGTGGATCCAGGGATCACTCCTCGGACTAAATCTATTTTTGATCTACATAACTGATCTGCCTAAAATCTACTCAGATCATTTGTAAACATCTATACCGATGATAAGACTATATACAAGTGCCCCTCTAAATCTCACGATTGTCAGAGATTTGTTAGGAAAGTTGGGTCATTATGTCGTGCCGGAGAGCTTATCTCGTCAGAATCCACCTTGCTCGTTCATAAATCAACCATCCGTCAAGGTACTGAATATTGCTGCCCCAGCTACTCTAGTGCTTCTGCTATGTATCTATAAATTCCATAGGAAAAGAATCTGAGAAGTTATCGGTCTTGACCTGGCATCTCGTCTTTAATCACATTCCCGCTGCCGTAAAGCAGATTCTCTGTGTCTCTTCTATAAATACTTTCGGAGCAATCGTTCCAATCGGCATTACTAATTAGTACCTCGAGCTCAAGAATTTAAGTGTAGTACTAGGTTGGCAAATCGGTCTCATCATTTTAATGTTGAAATAACTTAATTTAGCCGCAAGTTCTCTTCCAATAGTTTCTTGTCTCTCAATTCTCGCCGGTGTAAGTCTCTTCCAAATTCTTGGTTTCCTGTAATCTATGATCATCAACAGATTATCTACAAAATTAATCGCTAACTTCTGTATTTTTTAGTCCTGTTCTTTAATCACCCTTTGTCTAACGTTTTCTAATTTGCTTCGATTCCGAGTAACCCAATTGCATCTTTGTGGCTTTATCGCCTTACTTGTGGTGAAATAATTAAAAAAAAAAACAAAAAAAAAACATGTGCTTCAGCTGTGAAAGTTACAATTGGCGAAATTAAGAAGTGTAGCTCGTCTGAACATTTGCCATGGAAATAGCGATAAAGCAGCGAGAAGCTTGCGGCGTTTCGATCGGTAGGGAAGTGGTTGTTGGCGGGGGAAAAAAAATTCATCAACCCCTTCCCCGCCAAAACAAAACAAAAAAACGTATAGTCACTTTTGAATTCTATCAAGACCGTGTAAATGGTTGGCAGAAGAAAGATTAAGAGAGATAGCAAAAAAAAAAAGAAAAAATTTGCCAAGAGCAACAAATGCTAAGAAATTGTGGAGAGCCGTGATCGCCAACGTCCAGAAGGAAGACGGTGCCTAAAGGAAGAAGATCTTGGGCAAACGTTCAAGAGAATAAGCAGTTTCTGGCATGAAATCTCGTAAAGATCTCGCAAGAAAAGTCTCGTGCGATACCTGGACATTCGTTTCAAGAACAACGAATCTTTGCTCTCGCTCGGTCCTCATTTGGTCTCGTGACAAAAGCATTTCTCGCGAGATACCTCAATGGATGTTTCCCAGCAACTGGAATTTTTGAAATGTTCTGTTATATGACCAATAGTCGGGCACCAGCGAAATAATAGAATTGTAAAATAAATCAAAAACAAAATTTATTGATTTTAATTCTTCAGCAGCCACCCGTGCGAGTCTCGTCGGATTAATCGCTAATTTCGAACCTGAAATCATTGGCGGAAACAGATAAACAAAATCTAGCAACCCAACGTTGAATTCATTTGCAACGTTTGAACATGTTGTAGTCAACATATTTACGTTCTACGCTATTTCAAAATAGAGTTTTGGAAGGAAGCTCCAACCAATACTAGAAAGAGTAATAACACTTAGCAGAATTGAGAGGCCTATTTCCTGTGAAATTGTAACGCCGGAATTTCGATCAATAAATGCCGAATATTTTCTTTATAAATAAACGGATAATGTTACTATCAGCATTACCATTATTTCAAATACAGCAGGTTGTAGAAATAATTTATAATATGTTAGATTTTCAAAATATACTGCTGAAAATGTCAAAATCCCTTACTTTAAACATTGCTTTATTATCAGCGTGTGATTTAAATGTATAGGAGGTTACCAAATTCAGAGTAAAAATGGGTATATTTGAGTAACCAAGAAATTTAATTATAAAAAGAAAAAAAAACTACCAACAAAACAATCGCTTTTTCAAAAGAAACCACGAAAAACAACATTGGAAATGTATAACAAAATTTAACTTAATAAAATCCAAAAAGAGATCGGCAATGTTTTTGGTCCTGACTTGGCATTTCAGCTTCAGTCACTTTCTCACTGCTTTAATGTAACCTTTTCAATAAATTATCTCATGGTAACTGTTCTGATGAACTTTCCTCTATACATTGGGGTTTCATTTTTAAAAGTTTAAAACTTTATTCTACAACCCGCCCAAACAAGTTGTACATATGGGGACTAGTTAGGCCTTCATAGAGGATCTGAGGTATTTTGGTAACCCTAGTAAGAATGGTAAGTTGTTTTGGTGTAAGTAATACTATGGTATGTTTGGGTCGGTGCTTGTAGCTAACTAAGTTATTACAATTATAAGACAGATGAAGACCGGCCTTCCCTATCCCTCCTTTTTGGCCTTGTGCAATATTTTTGTATTTTACAGAATAAATATTACTTTTTCCTATGGTGCATAAATTTTAGCGTAATACTAGATCGGTGGTAAGGTTTCATTTGTGATGAATAGGTGGAACCGTAGATTCTATTCCAACAGTTTCTTTTCTCTTAGGCTTCTTGTATTCCAGTCAAATTTGATCTTCAAAAGTTCAAATGCAATGTCAATCGTTATCTACTGTCTTCTAGATTCCAGTTCTTTTATTGGTCTCGCTCATTAACCCCTTCACCGACAATCATTTCAGGAAAAAAGTTTAATTTTCAGACGATTTCTTTTTATTTATTTGTGAAGACTAAGAAACTGAGGCACCTTGAGATAGCCGAGCGGTGGCTAACACCTCCGTGTTGACAATTGGATTCGTTTCAAGCTCAGAAGGCCATAAAAAGAAATTTAAGTAGGTTGAAGAACGCGAGCAGTGACTAACAACTCTACTAGATATATGTTGACACTTTTACTCGTTTCAAGCTCAGAAGGACAATAAAAGGAATCACGATCGACTATGAACAAAGGTACCTTGAAGTAACCGAACGGTGGGTAATACCTCTACTAGATCGTATGAGTTGACAATTGGAGTCGTTTCAAGCTCAGAAGGACATAAAAAGAAATTTAAGTAGGTTGAAGAACGCGAGCAGTGGCTAACACCTCTACTAGATATATGAGTTAACACTTTTACTCGTTTCAAGCTCAGAAGGACAATAAAAGGAATCACGATCGACTATGAACAAAGATACCTTGAAGTACCCGAACGGTGGGTAATACCTCTACTAGATCGTATGAGTTGACAATTGGAGTCGTTTCAAGCTCAGAAGGACATAAAAAAAAACATAAATATTTCCACGGTAATATTTTTTCAAGAGTTTCCTCTTTGATACCTAGACTTTTTTTTTTTAAATTTAAGCGCAGTATCAGACTAACGACAAGATCTCACCATTTTAAAGTTGAAATAGATGAAGTCGTAAGTTCTATGCTAACAGTTTCTTCTGTCGCATTTCTCGTTGGTAGAACTCTCTTCCGGCATCTTGATTTGAAGTCAAGACGTATCTTCGAATATTTAAATGCAATGTCAATCGTTATCTGTTGCCTTCTTAATTTCTGTTCTTTTGTTCTTCCCTATCCTTAAAAGTCGCAGTCTCTCTCTCTCTCTCTCTCTCTCTCTCTCCCTCTCTCTCTCTCTCTCATATTCACACCCACTAAGTAGCCCATTGAGTCTTAGTAGCTTTATTGCTTTAGTTGGGATTGAAATGATTTTTTAAAAATCCACTGTGTACGCTGCCATTGCTGTGTAAACACGAAGGTATATTAGTGTTCTTCAAATTCATCAATAACTACTTCGTTTCATTAGCGGTTACGATTATACATTCGTCATTACAACTTCTCCCCTCAAAAAAAAAAAAAAAAAAAAATTACATCGGACTTAATGAAATAGAACGTGCAGCGCCTCACTATCTTGCTTTGTTAATTAAAATTAACCATTGAAAAATAAATTAATTAATCCCGCTAATGGAGGGGTTGAAAAGTGCATTTATGTCACATAATATTATAGGGGTGCAATGAAGTGAATAACATTATAGATACATGTCAAAAAATATGTCGTGTTTGTTATCAAGGAGTCAGAACTTACAACCAAGTATTAAATTGGTTTAAAATGTCCCATTCTGGTGAAAAGTCACTGAAAAATGGACACAATCCGAGGCGTTAATCGAACATTAATAACAAACCCCTGGAGTTATACACGCTTAGATACACGCATAGGCGATCATGTATCTTTCGATACATGACAGACGAGGCAGATGCTTTTTTTTTTTTCCCGCAGTAGGTGGCCATTTTTTTTCTGCGGTAGACCAGTTGCCATCCAAGGCAATGGAACATGGTCTGTCCTGCTATTTACCCACAGTTTGGAGGGGGAGAGAAGAAGAGGATTCATAACTTTCCCAAGGGTATTGCACATAAATGAATGTAATGGATTCGACTGGAATTCGAACTCACCTTTCCGATTCCCCAAACCGAGCCGCTACCCATTACTCCAGGAGTGGAAAGTAATTTACTACAAAGTACTCGGGAATCAGCGAAGATGTTAAATACATAACAGTCTACCATTAAAAATACTGACGTCGCAAGACTACAATAGACTAAGAATATATATATATATATATATATATATATATATATATATATATATATATATATATATATATATATATATATATATGTTTTAATTATATATATATGTTTTAATTATATATATATATTATAATTATATATTATATATATATATATTATTATATTTTAATTATATATATATATATATATATATATATATATATATATATATATATATATATATATATATATATATAACCGAAAACAGTGCTCAGTTGTAAGTAACAGAGTTATTTAATATATATATATATATATATATATATATATATATATATATATATACCGGTTTTCAAGTGCTGGAATTATTTTTATTTTACTTATATTTTGGTTAACACTGGCTTTTTTAAAAACCAGAAAATTAAAAAAAAATGTCAACTCAAAATATATATAAATATAATAAGCAGCTGAAAATTGCTTCGCCATGGATCTCGGAGCTGTTCAATTAATGTAAGATATTATGTATATTTCTTCATATATATATATATATATATATATATATATATATATATATATATATATATATATAAAGACATGTCTCATTGAATAATTTAGATAAGTTTTGTCTACTTATTTTCAATCGGATCCTATTACATTCACAGACATGCTTCTTAGTATCCTTATTAAATGAAGTGAGATAATTACTATGTTGATACATACTGATTTATTCTGAGTACATTCGAAATTAGTGCAATGTCATCATCGGGGTGTTTTTTTTTTTGTTCTAAAACAAAATTGCTGCATTCATTTAAATTTTTTTAACTGCGATGTGAAAAAGCGCTAAGGTTATGTACTGTACTATTTAAATTTCACGATGGAGGGGAGGTAACTAGGTTTGGAATGTCCATATGTTGTTTTTTTTTTAATATTAACTTTCAGATGAACATAACAATTTTGTCTTAGAGAAACACCCTGATGATGTCATTGTTCTATTGTCGAAAGTACTCGGAATAAATGAATCAGCATGTTAGTTTTCTCTCTTCCTTTAATGAGGATACTAAGGATTTTGTCTGTAAATATCACAAAAATAAGAAAAATTATTCAGTGAGACATGTTTTAATGAAAACATACGGCTAAAATGTACTCAATTTATTTATATATATAGATAGATAGATAGATAGATAGATAGATAGATAGATAGATATTGCGTGCACACACACATACACACACATATACACACACACACACATATATATATAAAGAAATATAGTCTTAGGATGTGCTATATTTATGGGATAAAATGCTCAGAATCAGAGATACAGCGTGTGTAAATATAAAAGTGAACATAGAAGTCAACACTTAGAGACGACAGTCTGTTTCTTGCTAGATGCAATCGTCAGGCCACCGATTGCATCTAGCATGAAACAGATTGTCGCCTCTAAGTGTTGACTTCTATGTTCACTTATATATATATATATATATATATATATATATATATATATGCAAGTTTTGTTAAAAATCTTACAACATGCCTAACAAGAAGACGCACGTTATATCTCTCTGACCCTAGCTCAATTAGGACTCATTTAAATACACATAGAGACCTACGAAACTCCATCCGCAATATACTCGTTGATAATACAAATCTAATTGCCTAATCCACATGTACAAAAAGGATAAAAATAATAGAAGCATGATTAATAAAAAAGAGAAAGTCAACCCCCAATAATATCAACTATGAACACGGCCACAATGTACTGACCGTGTTTGGAAAACAAAACATTCCTATAGCTCTAGATAAATACATAAAACAATCCACATATTCCTTTAAAAGTAAAGTAATATTCAGTCTTTAGAGATCGTCAGACAAACTGATTAATAATAAACAGTTATGAATGTACGAGATTCATAGACGATTGAAGTTTATAACCAGTAAATTCGACCTTGTCTACCGAACGATCCTTGGTGGTCAAGGCACGTCAGCGTAAATGACGGTTCCGTATAGGATGCAGGTTCGAATCCTGTCCAAGGACGAATATTTTCTATGAAAATTTCTCGGACATTCAGGCCGGTAAATGTTATTTAATACTGTTTATTATAAACAGAGCATTTACTTAAATACTTGTATCTATAAAAAGAACGTTAAACATAAAAAATGCCTTTAATATATATATATATATATGTATGTGTGTGCGCGTGCGCACACACATACATATATATATGCGTGCACCCGTATTCGTATGTGTGTGTGAGTTAGTCCTTTCACCTAAGCAAGGCGATATCAATAACAGACAGGTGGTTCCTGGCAATGAAAGAGGACGTGATGATGATTTTAGGAAAAGTTACCGGAAACCGTTTCCTAAACAGGAAACATAGGATAAAACGCTACTCCTGTTCAAAATTCGGAGAAGGTGGGGTGAGGAAAGCATATTGGAACGCGGTTTGTTTATTGTAGACCCCGCCTCCGTAATACTCGCCTGACTTTGAACCAACCGATTATAACCTTTTTTCAGGTCGTCCTGGGTATGAATTACGTTCGGCAGCAAGCCAATCTTTTCGGCGATAGTGGAAACACCTCCTAATAGCCATTGTTCCCAGTTGTAATTTCCCGAGGTGGTAGCGCTTGTTAGGGTCTCAGCTGTGGGAAAATATTAGGTTGGTTCAAAAATAATGACGTCATAACGTCGTTTTTTGACGTATTTTCTAACGACAAAAAACGACATTATTACGTCATTATTTTTGCACCAACCTAATAATTAAATCACAAACTGGGGTCAAAACACCAAAAGTACGGAAATACAACTTTATAGCATCAATAGGTTTTAATGGTAAAAACAATTTCCAGTAATATATTCTATTAGCAAAATGTTCTAGCATAAGATTTTAATAGTAAAAATGAAATTCCAGCAATAGATTCTAATAGTAAAAAGGTAAAAATTCCAGTAATAGATATTAATAGATAATAGTAATAGTCATAGATAATATTAGGTTGGTGCAAAAATAATGACGTAATAATGTCGTTTTTTGACGTATTTTTTAACGTCAAAAAACGACATTATTACGTTATTATTTTTGCACCAACCTAATAGTAATAGAAATTAATAGTAAAAAAAAAATTCCAGGAATAGATTTTAATAGTAAAAAAAAAATGCGGGAATAGATTCTAATAGTAAAAAAAGATGTAACAACAGATTTTAAAAGCAAAAATCAAGGCAATAGATTCTAATATTAAAAAAAAAGACAGCAATAAATTCTAAAAGTAAAAAATAAAATTTCCAGCAATAGATTCCAATAGTAAAAGAATTTCCATCAACAGATTCTAATAGTAAAAAATAAAAATAAAATTACCAAAGCTCCAAAGAAAATTCAATTTCGGCATTAAATGACCCATAAGTAGTTGATGTGCCGTTAAAGAAACCAAACTAAACCATTATAATTAGCTGTAAAAAAAAAGCTTTGATGATGGAAGACTTTCATTAATGAAAAGCAGATTCAAGATTTCGACAATAGATTTTTTCACAACAAAACCTGCAGAATTTTACTCAAAAGATATCGAAGTGCTTCTTGATAAGGGACAACAACACATTGCAAATAACTGTGAAATTATTACCGAATCAAATATAATTGGACTTTCTTGTTTGAAGAATAAGGAAGATTAACGAAAATGTAAATTATTTAGGAGTCAACCTAATGGCGTCAACAAAGAGAGAGGTAGATATGCTAATTTAACTCGTGAAAATCGTTGCTATGGAGAAACGCTTGTTTACCACACTGATAATGTTGTCTTCGTACTTACTGGAAGCGATGGAAATTAATGTTCTTGGTGTATTCTTTGAAATGAAAAATACCAACGGCTTCAATGTAGATGCATTTCTCACACACGCAGACATTTTAACAATTAAAAGGTAAAGTGGAAAAAAAAATCCCTTGTGACGCGTTTGCTTTTCTAAGTGGTCTTTTACGTTTCGTTTCACCCCCAACAAGAGAATAAACTACTAGAACAGAGAGGGAGTAAAAGAGAGCGAGAAGACTTTTTGTAGGGAGGATTGAGGAAAGAACAAAAATTAAACAGGCTGTAAGAAGACAGAAGAAGGCGATTGACGTTGTATTTCAATTTTTTAAGATTGTAGTTACTCCATGCTAGACAGCTCCAAGGCACAGAGTAAATCACAAGGAATTCGAACGATCATGAGAGACTTGAATGTCAAAATAGGCGAGGAAATGGACGGTAAAATGACTGGCAAATTCGGACTAGAAACCCGCAACGAAGCCGGAGAAAAATGGGGTCCAATGGTGCATGGCGAATGGCCAGGTAATAACCAACACCGTGTTTCAAGAACATCCGACCTTTATGAGCATGAAGAAGCCCAGGAGGAGACACTAAAAAGCAAATCGGCTACATAAACTTCATGAATTCAGTTGTTCACTGCAAAACCAAATCAAGTGCTGACTGCGGAAGCGATCACCACTCTGATAGAGCGATTTTCCAAACGTAACTTTGGATGTGGCACAAGGCCGAAAATAAAGAGGCATCCAGTGGGTATCGAACTCACTACTCGTAATTGTTCTAGCGAGACAAGCTTGCTAAACATTCCACCATCTCGAGGTGCCCCACCATCCCTGATATGCGTTAACTAAGAATGAAACTACGGAAACTGAAGAAGACTAACGCAGCACCCAAATTACAATACAAAAAAACTCCTGAACGACCCGCACCTGAAGGGAAAATATATGGACGATGTGAAAAGACGACAACGAGAGGCAAAATGAAAATGGAAACTCGAAATGGGACAAACTAAGAGAAGCTTTAGCTAGACCAGCAAACGAGATCATCTCAAAGAAAAGTGGATGAAGAAAAAAAAACAAAAACGAATGGATGACAAAGGAGACAGACAAGGTATAACGCAGAGTAATCTAGTTGTCGACGCTGATACTTTAGTATTCGATTAACTGTTGTCTGATATCGACTGACTGACCAACCGGAGACAGAAAACAATGCCATGACAAGGAACGGAATAACGCAACAGAGTAACCCTTTCCCATTGAAGTTTCAAGTTCAGTCAGATTTTAGGAAGTGGGTTGGCCTGATAATTTTTCAACATACTTTCATATGAGTGTCACATCGAGACTTTCATATAAATGTCATGCATGGCACTGCAATCATCCAGAAATATTTATGTCATTTGTATACAACCACTTCCCAAGATCAATAGTGAACAAAAGGCTTTGTGTGAGTACAGCCTGAAAGTCTTGGCAAAGATCAGCATTGAACATCGTGGATGAGTGCTACAGAATCACAAAAAAAAAAACTGTACCAAATAACAGAAGCCATGTCACTTGAAGAATGCCAACAGCAGCAACAACTAAAATGGATATCACATGTAACTCGAAGAGAAAATAATGACATAATCAAGATGTTAGCATTCCACACCACCTCAAATAAAAGATTAAGAAGGAAAACTACAGGAAGAAATAAGGAACAAATGCAGACAAGCTAAAGAAAAATGGCTGAAGCAGAAAGAATTATTATCACAGATAAAGGAGATATTCATAAAAAAATAAGAGAATTAACAGGACAAAAGACATGCCTGTCAAAAGGCTGCATAAAATCCAATGATAGAACGTTGATATTAGAGAAAGAAAAATACTTCAGAGATGGAACGTATATATAGGTGAACATCATGGATGAGTGCTACAGAATCACAAAAAAAAAAAAACTGTACCAAATAACAGAAGCCATGTCACTTGAAGAATTCCAACAGCAGCAACAACTAAAATGGATATCACATGTAACTCGAAGAGAAAATAATGATATAATCAAGATGTTAGCATTCCACACCACCTCAAATAAAAGATTAAGAAGGAAAACTACAGGAAGAAATAAGGAACAAATGCAGACAAGCTAAAGAAAAATGGCTGAAGCAGAAAGAATTATTATCACAGATAAAGGAGATATTCATAAAAAAATAAGAGAATTAACAGGACAAAAGACATGCCTGTCAAAAGGCTGCATAAAATCCAATGATAGAACGTTGATATTAGAGAAAGAAAAATACTTCAGAGATGGAACGTATATATAGGTGAATTCTTCCACGACTAAAGAGAAAAACCAGTAATACACAGAAAAACCGACGAGTCGGACATATTAAAAACCGAAGTGGAAGCTACATTAACCAAACTGAACAGAAACAAAGTGGCAGGGCCAGATGGAATTGAAATGGAGATATTGGCAGCCTTAGACGATTTCGGCAGAGACAAATTTACAGAAATAATAAATGAAATCTACAACAGTGATAATGGAAAGGCTAAGCAGATCTATTTTACATTACTGACCCTTTGGATTTTGTCAAGAATCTCGAGAGCATCAGACCAATTATGCATCTTCATTTATGTGCCTTGTCCCTTCAAGACGTAGGAGATTATGGACCTCCACATCTTCCTGTCCCTTGTAGCTCTTAATAAGTTTTGTCTATTTTTTTTCCCCAGGCCCTGTTCTTCCATCCACTTGCTTAAGCCCGCTAAGTATGCCACGCTTTGGTCTCCCATGTCCCTTTCCCTCTGTCCACCCTGTGAGTATCAGATTTTCCAAACTTTCCTTTCTCCTTACGTGTCCCAGAAATTTCAGCTGCCTCTTTCTGATGTATGAGTTTGCTTTTTGCTTGCATCCTCTCCAAAATCTCATCGTTGATCCATGGTATCCTTAACATCCTTTGAGTCTTTTCTTCATCTTTGAAGGGACAGTCCAACATTTGCAGCCGTAAGGGAGGACAGATATCTCGTAGCAGTTCAGTATTCTTTTCTTTGTTATAAACGCAATCCTTCTGTCTCGTAATACTCTACTTAGCTTTTGGAATGCCTATGACTGCTTTTATTGATGAAAATAGATTTTTTTTCATTTATAAATCTGACATTTATTAGATAAATTATTACTTTAAATGTTATTGCTTAGTGGTTACCCATATTTATGTAGACGTTTTGTTTAATTTATACACTATAATTGTTTTCGCCTACCAGCCTGACTGTTCGAGTTATCTCACTGGCAGGATTCGAAACTGCATCTCCCTTAGCAAGAAAAACAGTCGTTAGAGCCGACGTGCGTTGCCGTTTAATCAAGACTGAAGTGCGTCTCTAAAAGCAACCCTTCTTGTTGCACATCCACGAAAGTTCATATCTACCCAGTTTAGTATCAGCAGTTTAAACAAAGCAATTTCTAAAGAAGGAATGAGATTTCTCGAATATTCAGACCGGTAGAGGAAAATAAATTTACTGTGTAAATAAAAAGAACGTCTACTCAAATATGGGTATCAACTAAAAATGTAACAGAGAGAGAGAGAGAGAGAGAGCCTCCCCACCACTAGGTGGGTTTATTAATCAACGGTTCTAAAGGATTGGGATGAAGGTACTAATTAATTGGGTAGAAGGGATTCCGAACTAATTCCAGAAATAAGTTTTTTCTTTTTACTTAGTTGTTTCTGGGATTGAATTATTAACTAACTAGGTGAATTAATTCAGAGTAATTAATGGACGGGTTCGTTAGGTAAAGCTTGTGATAAATGGTGAATTGGATTTTGGGTGGTCTACCGGGCGAAATCCAGCCAGAGCCCTCAGACGAGATAAGTGCTTTTCGCCCGGCGTAAGCGCATGTTGTCTGCTGAAAACGCAGCAGGGAGTCCGAATCCGAATCCGATTTTAGTACCTCTTGAAAACTGGGTTCCCGCGGAACTTCGAAGATCCGGCGGAAAGCACATGTTGGTCCAGGCGATTTGCATATTAAAATTCGTGGGCGATGCCTTAAAAACTGTTTAGCTCCGCCTCTCTCTATATAAGCGGCCTGCACGCTTGGGTTGAGCAGATGAGATCGGAGAACAGATCAGCTAGGATCGGAGAACGCGTCGAAACGCGAGACAAGCAGCAGAAGCGGCAGACGCGGCAGAGAGAGAGAGAGAGAGAGAGCGAGAGAGATCGCAGATCAGAGAACGCAAAGGAAAACGCGAAGGAAACGGCTTAGTGGGTCTTGCTGATTTGGCCAGTTGGTTGCATGCGTCAAAAAGTCCGAATCGTACCCACAGATAGAAATCGAACCCGTGCGAATCCTGATAACTTCGTCAACAAAGCTGAGAAAAGCCGAATGTTATATCGGTGGGGGCGGACGAAGAACCACGACTTATCTCTCTTAGTACAGCCGAATTTCGACCGGCATAATTGTGTCTTTCTCTCTCTCTGACGTTCCGACCCAAACGAGTGAATCTCGTTAAGACAGTTTGTATTCATGCAATTTCTTTGGTAGTGATATAAAAACAGTAGCCTTAAAGGGATCTTTGTACAAGAACCGAAAGTGTTACTTATATTTTTTTCTTTGTGCCCTTGCGGTTACAACAAGAGACTCTCTGCGCAAATAGCGATTTCTTTCAGCGTGGATCCCAGCCATTTATTTCGTCCTACATCCAGATCGTTCTGATGGATCGAAATACTTCTGTTCGGATCAAAAATTCATAACTTGGCGTATAGTGGTGGTTCCTTCAGTACACCGGGGAGGACCGGGTGGTTTACTTTTCGGCCAGAAACACTGGAGAGACAGGACGGAGCCGGCGGGGCTCCTACGTCAGAAAAATAAAGTTTTTTAACTGATAAAAACTCTGTCGGATTAATAAATAAAAAAATCCATTACGTCTTAAATAATTGCTTTGTTTACGTATAGGATACGAAACTGAAGAGATATGAATTTTCGGGAATCTAGAACATAAAGGATTGTACTTAATAGCAATATTCGGCCTTGCTTGATTGGCGAGGCCGTTTGGGACCGAGTCGGTTAAAAGCGCGTCGATTCTAACCGTGGTTGTCATCTGCTTTTACGGGTTAGTACAAATTAGTCGTTAGCTATTTAAATGGCACGGTGGAGTAATGGATAGCGGCTCGGATTGAGGAATCGGAGAGCAGAGTTCGAGTTCCAGTCAATTCCATTACATTCACTTACGTACTAATACTATGCTAATACCATTAGGAAATCCTCTTCTTCCCACACCTATGGGTAAATAGCAGGACAGACTGGGTCTACCGAAGAAAGAAATGGCAACCTACTGCGGGAAAAATCTACCTCGTCAGTCATGTATCGAAAGATACAGGATCACCTAAGCGTGTATCATGCATGGCAGACAACTGACTGAAATCCACTTACATGCTAAAACCTTTAGGAAAGGCATGAATCCTCTTCTCCCCCATCTATGGGTAAATAGCCTGACAGACCCGGATGACTGAAATTCATTTATGTGCTAATAATCCTCTTCTTCTGCTCCCGTCCGCAGCTATGGGTAAGTAGCAGGACGGACCGGGTTCTATAGCTTGGATGGCAACTGGTCTACCGTTGAAAGAAATGGCAACCTACATCGGGAAAAAAATCTGCCTCGTCAGTCATGTATCGAACTATACATGATCACCTAAGCTTATATGCTAAAACCCTTGGGAAATGTATGAATCCTCTTCTCCCCCCACCTACGCCCAGGCTATAGGTAAATAGCCGGACAGGCCGGTTTCTGTAGCCTTGGATGGCAACTGGTCTACCGCAGAAAGAAATGGTAACCTGCTGCGGGAAAAAATCTGCCTCATCAAGAAAGATACATGATCGCCTAAGCATGTATCACGCATGGCAGATAACTGACTAATTAAATGCAGTTAGTACAGTTAGTCGTTAGTAAAAATTAGTCGAATCGATCCAAAAAAATTTGAAAATAATCTGCATCATTAATTTTTTTTTAAACTCTACTTAATTATTTCACGATGTGAAAAATAGTAAATTTTCTGAATTAATTTTAAGTTTCCATTTAATCGATTCCTTTTTTACGGCTTATCAACCCTTTGCAGGTTATTTAAACCTAGAAAATATTTTTAGATTCTAAGAATTTTTTTTGTGAGAGACTAATGATTTAATAATACATGTCTTACTAATTAACCAAAACCAATAGCGGCGGTCGGGGGGGGGGATAGAAGAAGTGGATTCATATCT
This sequence comes from Acanthosepion lycidas, assembly GCA_963932145.1. Lineage (NCBI taxonomy): Eukaryota > Metazoa > Mollusca > Cephalopoda > Sepiida > Sepiidae > Acanthosepion > Acanthosepion lycidas. Next base: position 28,751,722 of record OZ010600.1, on the reverse strand, counting down.
TTCTTAAGAGTATTTGCATGTAAATAAATATTGCGAACTCTACAGGAATTGGAACTCGGCACACCGATTAACAATTATCCCCACATATATGATTAAGACCATCCGCACATACTAGTTTGCGAACATGGTATTCCTAAGCGGTCACTCATGTAGGTACTGACTAGGCTTGTCGTTGCTTAATTTCACTGAGGTACGGTAACCGGTGATGTGGCCGTAAGCTAATTATTCGAACGTTTGTCTCATTATCATTCTATGTCATGAGTTGGAAATTAAAATGGACTTAAAATAATGGCAAAAAATCTTTACAAAATAGATGTCTTGTTGAAAATTATATTTATACAAATATATAAGAAAAAAGATACAAAAAAGAACCCCTTTGAACAGCGATGAAACCTTGGCATATTTGAGAAGGATATTAAAATAATCCAGAACCTATACTGGCAACAAACTGCTTGCATATAGATAGAAAGTGAATTCAGTAACTATAGAATAAAAAGGCAGGGATGCACCTTCTCACCGGACTTATCCAACCTAGACAAGTAAGAGAAAGGGAATTCCACTGACGGGAAGTTTCTTGTTTTGTCAGCAGCGATAAATACGTTTGCTGAATTGTTTATTTTAGTTATATCTTCTTTTAGTTTTTTTATTTAGAATGCATCTTGTTTTTTATAGAATTTATAGCTATAATTGTTATATAACGATAAAAAAATACTACGTTACTTAAAAATCGAAAACCGAAAAGAGAAAATATACAAATAAATAATAACAAGTAAAATAAATTGACCTCAATTCATTCAATTAAATAAATAAACCAATCCCGATAAACTAACCGTTAGAAAAAACAAATAAAGATAATCAATCCAAATAAATATAAATTAAAAACCGTTCCCGCCAAAATAAAAGTTAGAATAAACTACAACAATCAACCCCACAATCGAATAAATAGCTTTAATTAAATTAAACCAAAACAAACTATTAAATAAGCGATATAAACAAATTTTGCTACGTTAATAAAAACTACGATTAAAAAATAAATTAATTAATATATAAGATAAGAAATAAATAAAAAAAAATAAATAAATAAATAAAACAAGCAAAATCATTTAACACAAATAAATAAATAAACAACTTCCGGTAAAATAACCACCAAAATAGACTACCCACAATGCACCACTGACCAGTATATATTTAAATAGCCGAGAAAATAACAGCACACGTGGCCTGACGATTGCATATAAGCATGAAACAGACTGTCACCTCTAAGTGTTGACTTCTATGTTCACTTTTATATATATATATATGATGATCCTGAATCCTTAAAAAAGGATTTAGGTGAAATAAATTATCGTAATGGTACATTAAAGTGGTTTGTTTTTCATTACATATTAGCTCTGTCCTAACATTGAGCTCTCAGGATTTCATCCTCTTTGGATTTACCAATTCGGTTTACCAAGTTCCTTATAACTTATATATATATATATATATATATATATATATATATATATATATATATATATACTGTTCGAGTTGTGTAGAGTGAGGGAGAATCATAGAGGCTAGAATTGCGCAGACAGGAATTGACAGAAAGAAACCGGTGAATCTCTAGCCAACCCCTCGTCCTGATCAAGAATGGGACCGGTTAATTAACGTTTGGATACCTACACAATTTCACGCATGTCGCCTATATGTCGCCATGCCTCTTCCGACATGGGTCCACGAAAGCACGCATTTCCTTCCGTTCAGGCCACCTGTGCGCCCTGTTTATTTTAGACACAGGATACATTCCCTGCTTACGCTATCAGAAATTCCGATTTTCATTCACACACTGATGCAGCGGAAATAAGACCAAAGTTCTTTCCTCAACCGATATCCAATATGTGTCGGTAGCAGACACAGAAAGAAAACTACAAGAAATCCCACAGAAAGTAGTGAAGGAAAGCGATAAGAAAGGACTAAACATCAATTACAAAAAGGCAGAATACATGGTTGTTAACAAAATATGTTAATTAAAAATTGAAGATGATAAAATCAAACAAGTACAGGATGGTCTTGTCACCTCTGCTTAATATAATTTTCTATTTTATGACCCGATCTCCTGTAGTTTGGAAGAGAGGCTGCTTGCAAGTCTATGGACACATGATCGCGTGCATTCTGGCAAGAGCATAGAGGATGTGCTACATGACTTCATTGCAAGGTTTGGTAAACCAGCTCCTCCGAAGAGGACGATACAGCGATGTGAACATAAACCGTTTCGCACAAGACCAATTATGGACAAACCAAGGACAGGTTGTTCCTCAACGCAAAGAGACACATGCGCAGAGGTGGAGGCATCTGTGCTACGATCATCTAAGCTCTCTGTTCCTGCTTGGTCTTACGCTTTCCACTGAACTGAAGTGGAACAACTACATTGAAACAATAACTTCATCTACCGCAAGAAAAATTGGTTCTCTGTGTCGCGACAGGAGTTTTTTTTTCGCCTGAGTCTATCCTTCAAATCTACAAATAAACCATTCGTCCTTGCATTGAATACTGCTGCCATATATGGTCTGGTGCCCCCACTGTTCGCCTCAAGGTCCTCGACAAGATCAAGAGACGGATATGGAATGTGATAGGTACTAATCTGGCATATCATCTACAGTCACTCTTTCACAGACGTGCCGTGGATTCCCTCTGACTTTTCTACAAGTATTTTCATACAAGGTTGGCATCTCTGTCCCACCCTTTCACTGTCGAAACATTTAAATGTAACATCCCGCTCGCAGTCGCTTTCTCACAGACGTGCCGTGGCTTCCCTCTGACTTTTCTACAAGTATTTTCATACAAGGTTGGCATCTCTGTCCCACTCTTTCACTGTCGAAACATTTAAATGTAACATCCCGCTCGCAGTCGCATTCTCACAGACGTGCCGTGGCTTCCCTCTGACTTTTCTATAACTGCTTTCATGGCAACTGCTCTGTCGAGCTACTTTCACTGGTTCCCAAAGTGCGCGAATTTAAGCGTGCTACTAGGTTGACATCTCGGTCCCACCCTTTCACTGTCGAAACATTTAAATGTAACACCCCGCTCGCAGTCGCTTTCTCACAGACGTGCTGTGGCTTCCCTCTGCCTTTTCTATAACTGCTTTCATAGCAACTGCTCTGTCGAGCTACTTTCACTGGTTCCCAAAGTGCGCGAATTTAAGCGTGCTACTAGGTTGGCATCTCGGTCCCACCCTTTCACTGTCGAAACAGTTAAATGTAACCGCCTCTTCTACCCCAACAGCTTCTTATCTCGCACTTCCTGTCAGTGGCACTCCCTTCCTCTTACATGCTTCCCTGTTAGCTATAATCTTCAAATCTTCAAATGTAATGTCAATTGACATCTTCTGATGCCTTGATTCTGATCTCTGTCCTACACTATATTCTTTCTTCGAACACACTCTTTACTCTCTCCGTTCAGTTTCTGTAAACCCTTGAGTGCTAGTGTTACTCACGCTTTGCTTGGGGTGATATGCTTAAAAAAAGTCACCACGAAAAAGGTCTTCCGAGTTAAGAATTCCCAAAAACACAATGTTAGTACACATGACAGAGGATCTTGATTTGAAATCGTTTAAGCCATCATTCGTCAACAATCTAAGCGATAACGACACGAACAAAAGACGGGTGGCATCTGGACCTTCTCGATGTGTGACAGCGTCAATGAAAGCGAATAAACTAAATGCAGTACATGTGCTTTGTATTACAGTATTACTCGTTCTTCTATTGGTCTCATTACCTTCTGGTAGAGGGTTGACAAGACATTCGGACCACCCTGTACAGCAATTTAAATGTTTGGAAAGTGTTTTAACAGAGTACAGAAAGAGCGACAGGCCCACAGAGACTTCTTGGCGTCCATGACACCTCATTTTTTACCACCAGGGCATTGCACAACTGGAGGCACATTAGCAAAAGCTTATGGCTGGTAATGGAGATTATTTCGAGGATTAAGGATACGTCAAAGTTGCTCTATATTTTTCTTGTAATAATTCGAAAACAGCAAGGATATTTTTGGTTACATTATATTTCCATGATATTGTGATTTGCATGAAAGATATTTGATAAGTCATTTTTTTTTTCTCTCCTCGTTAAAATATGACGGTCGTTCGCCATCGTTTGGGAACCGAATCTCTTTTTTTAATTATCATTTTTATGGTTTTTTGTGGTGAAGTGGATACTTCATCATTCGTATTTATTGTAATCGTAAAAAAGAAATGAAAAAATATAAACGGAAATGAGTATTAATAGGAATGTAATTGAAAGAGATAGTCTTTGAGAGAAGAAGAAAAAAAAACAAAGAATACATATAATGAAAGAATTCCAAGTTTGTAAAAAAAAAAAGAAAAAAGAAAAAGAAAAAATCGGTGGGGGAAAAGAAAGGATAAAAGAAAGAAGGAAAGAAGTTCATAAACCCAGGAAAGAAAAGTAAAGAAAAAGACGCAGAAAGAATAAATATAAGTGTTGAAAGGATTAGAGAAGAATAAAGAAAAGGAAAATTTGAAAAATTGAAGAAAGTAAGTAAGTAAGGAAGAAAGGAAAGAAGAACTGAAAGGAGGGAGAAAGGAAGGAAGGAAGGAAGGAAGGAAGGAAGGAAGGAAGGAAGGAAGGACGGAACAAAAGCAGGAAGGAAGAAGAACTAAAAGGAGGGAGAAAGGAAGGAAGAATGGTAAGAAGGAAGGAAGGACTGAAAGGAGGGAGAAAGGAAGGAAGAATGGTAGGAAGGACGGAAGGAATGAAGGAAGGAAAGATGAACTGAAAGGCGGGAGAAAGGAAGGGAGTATGGTAGGAAGGAAGGAAGGAAGAACTGAAAGGAGGGAGAAAGGAAGGAAGTATGGTAGGAAGGAAGGAAGGACTGAAATGAGGGAGAAAGGAAGGAAGGATGGTAGGAAGGAAGGAAGGACTGAAAGGAGGGAGAAAGGAAGGAAGAATGGTAGGAAGGAAGGAAGGACGGAAGGAAGGAAGAACTGAAAGGAGGGAGAAAGGAAGGAAGTATGGTAGGAAGGAAGGAAGGAAGGAAAGACTGAAAGGAGGAAGGAAGAATGGTAGGAAGGAAGGAAGGACGGAAGGAAGGAAGGAAGAACTGAAAGGAGGGAGAAAGGAAGGAAGTATGGTAGGAAGGAAGGAAGGAAGGAAGGAAGAAAAGCAGGAAGGAAGAAGAACTAAAAGGAGGGAGAAAGGAAGGAAGAATGGTAAGAAGGAAGGAAGGACTGAAAGGAGGGAGAAAGGAAGGAAGAATGGCAGGAAGGACGGAAGGAATGAAGGAAGGAAAGATGAACTGAAAGGCGGGAGAAAGGAAGGGAGTATGGTAGGAAGGAAGGAAGGAAGAACTGAAAGGAGGGAGAAAGGAAGGAAGTATGGTAGGAAGGAAGGAAGGACTGAATTGAGGGAGAAAGGAAGGAAGGATGGTAGGAAGGAAGGAAGGACTGAAAGGAGGGAGAAAGGAAGGAAGAATGGTAGGAAGGAAGGAAGGACGGAAGGAAGGAAGAACTGAAAGGAGGGAGAAAGGGAGGAAGTATGGTAGGAAGGAAGGAAGGAAGGAAAGACTGAAAGGAGGAAGAAAGGAAGGAAGAATGGTAGGAAGGAAGGAAGGACTGAAAGGAGGGAGAAAGGAAGGAAGTATGGTAGGAAGGAAGTATGGTAGGAAGGAAGGAAGGACTGAAAGGAGGGAGAAAGGAAGGAAGAATGGCAGGAAGGATGGAAGGACGTGAGGAAGAAAGGAAGGAAGGAAAGAAGAACTGAAAGGAGGGAGAAAGGTAGGAAGGTTGGTAGGAAGGAAGGACGGAAAGAATGAATGAAGGAAGGAAGGAAGAACTGAAAGGAGGGACAAAGCAAGGAAGAATTAAATGGAGAAAGGAAGGAAGGAAGGAAGGAAGGAACGAACGAACGAACGAACGAACGAACGAAGAATTGAATGGAGGGAAAACGGAAGGAAGAAAGGAAGGAAGGAAGAAAGAAAGTATGGTAGGACGGGAGAAAAGAAGGAAGGGAGAGAGGAAGAAAGAGAAAAATTAAAGGAAAGAAAGAAGAATGGAAAGGAGGGGGGAAGGAAGAACGGAAGGAAGGAAAGAACGTAAGAAATATAAAAAGAATAAAACTAGATGAAAATTAAAATAAAATGAAAGTGTAAATAAAAACAAAAAAAGAATAAGAAAAATGGAAAATAAATTAAATAAAATTCTCTGCCTTCTGTTAGTTCATCTACCCATCCGCCTGTCCCTTACACCCTCTGAAATAGCCATACATTGACCGATCGAAATCAAATTATGGGGACAAGTGCAAACAAGTAAGGGTGTACAAAGTATAGCTGGTTTTAATAGGGTGCGTATCTAAGTACAGAAAAACCTCTCATCAACGGACTAATAGCGGGATGCGGTGGTCTGTTAAAGCCAATTATCCATAGATCGGAAGGATTATTTTCCAGTTATAAAACCGCTATCGTAACTAACAGTATTTATGATCATTATGCAAACGCTGCATATATGGCATAAATAAATATATACTTAATGTAGATATATTAATCAAAATAACAAAAATAATAGATATCCCACAGCTACTTTCTCACGCACGCGCTAATATAGCGTACTTTATATACTGTACACCTGTCTTTGTTTACAATTAAAAGGCAGCCACCGCCGCCAAGCGGTCACTTTATGTACTAATACAACTCATTCCGCTAAGCCCGCAAATTTTGAAATATATTGCGGATGATTTGGGAGTCTTTTTTTTTCTGCTGATTTTGTCTGTTTCAGCCGAAGTCTATTGATTAGGGACAGGGTGAGTAGGAAGGAAGGAAGGAAGGAAGGAAGGAAGGAAGGAAGGAAGGAAGAAAATGTCTGTAAAATAAATTTCCATTCATCTTTTGGGAAAAATTAAAAGTTTTATTATTTAGCATAGAAAATAATTCCATTATTAAAAAAAGAAAAAAAAAAACAACAATTTAATGATTAAAATGACAAATACGTATTTACGAAAAAAGCAATATTGTTTTTTTCTTTTTTTTTTTTTTTTTGCATATCTTTTCTTTAAGTAATATTTACCTCGTCTTCCCCACTGAGACGTGATGTGATGGAAGGAAGGAAGAAAGAAAGAAAGTATGGTAGGACGGGAAAGTTCGGGTTTACTATGGGTAATTCGAGCGCATACACCCGTTCAAAGGACAAAATTTTCCCAGCCCTCGCAAGCATTGATTGTGCTGTCCTCTCTATTGAAATGGGGGTTGCAGACTCGAGCAGCTGGTCCCTGGAACCGGACACCTCTCAGTATTTATTTGCCTCGCTTGCGCCTCTGTTCTCCGACGAACCGGCAACTGAGTCATACTGAGAGATGATAAACCCTACCTGGCATGTGCCAGATAAGTATAAAATTTTCTTTAATTTTTTATATATATATAATGCACTGTAGTAGTTGCAAATCTGGACAAAAAAATGCCAGCGATATCTTCAACAATACTAAATACGGCAAAAATTTCAACACGTGTTGATAAAAAGCTGTAGTTAAATTAAAAACGAGATGCCAGGCAGAATGAAAGGAAAAAGAGAAAATTTACAAAGCCCGGAGGAAAAAGACAAAAAAAAAATGGAGGTTTGAAAGGTATGGAACCACCTCTTAATTGCTGGTGTTCTCAGGTTTACCATGACCCGGCGTGGTAACACCTGTTAGGGTCCCAGCTATGGGAAAATTGTTGACCCTCAAACAGAGGTCAATACGCAGTGGATGTGTAAAAGTAGGTATTAATACCAGCAATACGTTTTTGAAGAAAAAGTTAATGCCAGCAATATATATTTAATGAAAGTGTTATTACCAGCAATATAGTTTGAAGGAAAAATTATTACTAGCAATACATTTTTGTAGGAAGAAATTATTGCTGGCAATGCTTTTTCTGAAGGAAAAATTATTACCAGCAATACATTTTTGGAAAAATATTGCCAGAAATACATTTCTTTGGAAAAAAGATAATTATCAACTATACATTTTTGGAAAAATATTACCAGCAATACATTTTTGAAAGAAAATATTAGCAGCTTTGGAAAAAATATTATCAGCTATGCATTTTTTAAAGAAAATATTAGCAGCTTTGGAAAAAATATTATCAGCTATGCATTTTTGAAAGAAAATATTAGCAGCTTTGGAAAAAATATTATCAGCTATGCATTTTTTAAAGAAAATATTAGCAGCTTTGGAAAAAATATTATCAGCTATGCATTTTTGAAAGAAAATATTAGCAGCTTTGGAAAAAATATTATCAGCTATGCATTTTTGAAAGAAAATATTAGCAGCTTTGGAAAAAATATTATCAACTATGCATTTTTGAAAGAAAATATTAGCAGCTTTGGAAAAAATATTATCAGCTATGCATTTTTGGGAAAAAAAATTACCTACAATTGAATTTGGAAAAAAAAAATATTATCAGCAACAAAAATTTTGTCGGCATTAAATAACGCATCGAAGTTGATATGCCGTAAAACAAAACACACCAAAATATCTGGAAATACAATAATCGAGCAGGTACAACAATTTAAATATCTGGGAAGAGTTTGAACAGAGGACGGAAAGTGCAACACTGAAATTTGAAGGCGCATTATTAGGATAGCGAAAGTTGCTTTCCAAAAGCTAAGCAGAGTATTAAGAAAAAGTTAGAAGTGATGAAGAATGAAATAAAAAGAAGAAAAAAAGGATGAATTAAAATGAAGAAAACTTTCGAAATATTATTTTAAAAGAAAATATTATAAATCAGAAAATAAGAAAGGAAAAAAGAAAACGGAAAATGTAAATAAAAATGGAAGATAAAAATGGCTAGATTTTATGGAAAATGAAAAAAAAAATACAAAGGAAAACAGAATCTAAAGAATAAAAAAACGTAACATGAATTATTAGGTTGGTGCAAAAATAATGACGTAATAATGTCGTTTTAGATGTTAAAAAATACGTCAAAAAACGACATTATTACGTCATTATTTTTGCACCAACCTAATAAATCAAAACCGGAAATAAGATGGAAGATACAATTTAAAATGAATCGCAAAAAGTATGATGAAAAGTGAATCCTTTTTTTTTTTTATTTTCCTTTGGATTCAAAATTTTATTTTTCATTCTTTTCTTTTTTTCTTACTTCCTCATATTTATTTGTTTTTCCTTTCCCTGACACTATTTAGTTTTTATTCCTTTTATTTATTTATTTTTTTATTTATTTATTTTTTGCTTTCTTCCTCAAGACTTTTGAATCGCCCTTCTCCGTGACTATTTTTATTTTCTTTTACGTTTGTTTCTTCCTCGTAGCTATAAGGTTGGTGCAAAAATAATGTCGTTTTTTGACGTATCTTTTAACGCCAAAAAGCGACATTATTTTTGCACCAACCTAATATTTATTTGTTTCATTTATGCCACCGCCATTATTATTATTTTTTTTATCTCATTCGCTTTTTTATTTGCTCTATATGATTCTCTCATTCACTTTTCATTTCGCTGTCCTATTTAAGTTTCATTCTTTTCTCTATTTCATTTCTTTAATTCTCTCGTCTGTTTATGGGCTATTTACATTCAACGCCATATTTTTAGTTTTCATTCCCCTACTTTTTTATTTCTTCGCCATGATTTTTGAAATTACTTATTTAAATTATTATTATTTTTTTTTTTAAATTAATTTTTCTTTCACGGTTCTGTTTAGTTTTTACTCACTTCACAATTTCTTCTTTACGATTTTTTTAAAAAAAATTTTCATTCACTGGCATTATTTAGTTTTCATTCGTTTTTTCTTTTTTCTTTGTTTGTTTGCTTGTTTCTTTTTTTCTTCCTCATTTCTGTTTATTTGTTAATTTCGTTCACCGCCATTCTTTAGTTTTCATTCCTTCACGTTTATTTTTTCGCCATGATTTTTAAACGACTTTTTCTTTCACCTCCATATTTTATTTTCATTCATTTTTCTATTTTCTTTCTTTCTTACGACGTTTTGTTTGATTTTTTTCTTCACTGTCAGTATCCGTTTCTCTATTTTGTCTATTTCATTCTTTCTCTTTTTCTTTCTTTCTTTCTTTTTTCTTTCTTTTTTCTTTCTTTCTTTCTTTCTTTCTTTTTTCTTTCTTTCTTTCTTTCTCACTTTCTTTTTTCTTTCTTTCTTTCTTTCTTTTTTTTTTCTTTCTTTCTTTCTTTCTTTCTTTCCTCTTACTTTCTTTCTTTCTTTCTTCTTTCTTTCTTTCTTTCTCGCGTCTGTTTATTTGTTAATCTCATTCACCGCCATTCTTTAGTTTTCATTCCTTCACTTTTTTATTTCTTCGCCGTGATTTTTAAATGACTTTTTCGTTCAGTATCCTTTTTAGCTTTCATTTCTTTCTCTCTTATTTCTTCTTCCCTTGTTTTTATTTGCCTTTTTTTCCTTCGCTGACGCTATTTACTTTACATTCTCTTTTTTCTTCATTCATCACAGTTATTCATCTGCTTTTTATTACTACTACGACTTAATTTTTCATTCACTCCGTCTTTCAATTTATTTATTCCCACTATTATCATTTCTTTTTCTTTACTTTCATTCATTCAAATGTTTCATTCTAATTTCCTTCTTCATATTTTTCTTACATTCTTTTTCAATTTTTAATTGGTTTTATGTTCTTCGTTTAGAGAATTTATCTTAACAATTAATCTGTTTCTTTTGTTTTTTCTTTATATGACTGAAGTTGAAATGAATTCATTTTTCGTATGCGTGCACAAAGGTAACTCTGAACATTCAGCGTCCATATTTTCTCTATAGCAGGTCAAGATAAAATATGTTTCCCTTAATCTGGCGCAAAAAGAAAGAACAAGAAATATATCCGATTGTCTTCGGAAAAGAAACTCAGTTACAATTGGTTTAATCTTCATTGTCATTTACTCTTTGATTGTCTAGACAATTTTCTTTCTTTTGTTCTCTTTTTCTTTTTCTTTTTCTTTTTTTCGTTTTGTTTTTTGGTTTTTGGTTTTGTGGTTTTCCTAAATTTTCTTGTCTTTCTTTCAGTCTTTGAGACTTCTGATTTCGTGTTTTCCTGTTGTTCTTTTTGCTTTTTCCATTTTACATGTTTTTTTTTTCTTCTTCATTCATTTTTTCATTCTTTTTATTCTTCCTATTTTCTTTTTCTGTGGATGTCATAATGTTCTCCTTTTTATTTCGTTATGACGAAGATAGTAAAAAAAAATGAGAAGGAATTAGGAAGATAGAAAAAAGGGAAGACATAAAAACCAAATAATGACAGTGAATGAAAGTAGAAAATAAAGAGACGGAATGAAAGAAAGAAAGAAAGAAAGAAAGAAAAAAAGAAAGAAAGAAATAGAGAAACGGACGAAACGAATAAAAACTAAATACTGATAGTGAGAAAAAAATCAAACAAAAATTCATAAGAAAGAAAGAAAATAGAGAAATGAATGAAAGCTGAATATGGCAGTGAAGGAAAAAGTCGTTTAATAATCATGGCGAACAAATAAAAAAGTGAAGGAATGAAAACTAAATAATGGCGGTGAATGAAAGTAACAAAAAAGAAACGTGAGAAAGAATGAAAGAAAGAAAGACAAAATGAAAGAAAGAAAGAAAGAAAGAAAGAAAGAAAGAAAGAAAGAAAAAAAGGAAAATAAAATAAAGCAAACCATAAAAAAGAGACGAAAAGGAGGAAAGAAAGTAAAAAAAAAGAAAGAATAAAGGAATAAAGATTGAATGAGTAAGAAAGAAAGAAGGTCAGAAAAGACAGAAAGAAAAAGGGAGAAATACATAAAGAAAGAAAGAAAAAGAAAGAAGAAAAGAAAGAGAATGAAAAAGAAGGAAGATAGAAGAACAGATATAAAAAAATAAATAAAAATTAATTTTGAAAAAAGAAAAGAAAGAAAAAAGGAACAATGGAGAAAGAAAAAAGAAAGAAATTATGAAAGAAAGAAAAAAGCAGCAGAGAACGTGTAAACAAAAAAGAAACAAAGAAAAAAAAAAGAAAATTAGGATTGAAAAAAGAAAGAAAGAAAGAAAGAAAGAAAGAAAGAAAATATAGTAAAGAAAGTAAACTCAATAGGGTAGAGAAGGAAAAAGTCAATATGAATCACGCGGAAAATAGAAAAAAAGATAAGGGATGAAAAAAGCAACTGACGGGGTGAGAAAGAAAGAAAAGAAAAGAAAAGAAAGAAAGAAAGAAAGAAGAAAAAAAGAAAGAAAAAACGTGAGAAAATAGAGAAACAAATGAAAATAATTAGTTGGAAAGAAGAAAGAAAGTAGAGAAATAAATTAAAATTAAATTGGGCAGTGAAAGAAAAAGTTCTTTAAATATCATGACGAAGAAATAAGAAAGAAAAAAAATGAAAACTAAATAATGGCGGCGAATGAAAAGAAACAAATAAAGAGTCGTAAGAAAGAAAATTTAGAAACGAATGGAAACTAAATAGTGTCAGTAAAGATTTAAAAAATCAAAAGAAAAAGTCGTTAAGGAGAAAGAAAAGAAAGAAATGAGTGAACAAAAAATAGAGACGCGAACAAAAACGTCATTTAAAATCATGATGAAGAATTCAAAATGGAAGGATTGAAAAGTAAATAATGGCGGTGGATGAATCAGCCCATAAAGAGATGAGAGCCTTAAAGAAATAAAATACAGAAATGTATGAAACTAAATAGGGAAGCGAAATAAAAAAAAAAACGGACTAGAAAATCGTGTAGAAAAAAGGAAATAAAGAATAATACTAGCGGCGACGGAAAAAGACAAAGAAATATTTGAGGAAGAAAGAAAAGTCAAAGAAAACAATTAAATTGAAGTAGTGATGGAAAAAGGCGAATCAAGTCTTCAGGGAGAAAAGAAAACGGAGAGAAAAGGAGAAATATACGCGAGATCGAAAGAAAAAGAAACGAATGAAAACAGAACAATGAGGGGGAAAAAAGGCAAAATAAAAAAAATGATGTGGGAATAAAGACTAAACATATTAATGTCGGATAAAGGAAAATAAAAAAGATATGAAGAGTGAACAAGAAGATGTAATGAATACTAAATAGTGAGAGTGAAAGAAAAGGGCAAACAAATATGAGGAAGTAGGGAAGAAAAAAAAAAGAAAAGAATGAAAATAAAACTTTGAAGTAAAAGGAAAAAGACAAATAATAAACGTCAAAAGAAAAAGAAAAAGAAAAAAGAGGACAGTGTAGGAAAAAAAGAAAATATATTAGGTTGGTGCAAAAATAATGACGTAATAATGTCGTTTTTTGACGTTAAAAAATACGTCAAAAAACGACATTGTTACGTCATTATTTTTGCACCAACCTAATACAAATATAGGAAGAAGAAAGGAAGAAGAAAAGGAATGAAAACTAAATTGTGACAGTGAAAGAAAACGCAAAATAAAAAATCCCAAAGAAAAAAAGAAAAATCTTGAAAGTGTCCCAAGAATAAAAAAAAAAAAAAAAAAAGCCAATCATTTCATTCGGAAGGAAATAATGAGACAAACTGAGGAACTAAGAGAAATAAATAAAGTGAACAGAGGAACGGATAAAATGGCAGACGATTTTTTTTTTTTAAAAAAAAAAAAAAAGATGATGTGCGTTGAAAGAATAAAATGATTACTAAAAAGAGGATTTATTGTAATCGGTAATTTATTGCATTTCGTTTTTCACGCATATGGCAATGAAAAGCGTCCATTCCTTATTTTCCACGAAGGGGGAAAAAGACAACATGAAAATACGCAGATTTATAAATCACACCAACCGATAAAAAACACGTAGCAACAAAATCAGATAAAAAAAGAAAAAAGAAAAAAGAAATAGAAAGAAAGAAAATTAAAAAAAAAAAACAAACAAAAAACGAAAGATTGACGATATAAAATCATAATAAAAAAAATTTAAGTATGAAATAAGAAAAAAAATATTTGGATTTATTAGATTTTTTTTGTACAGCGCTTTCATACTCGACGAACAGGTGATGTTGTATGGACGAAATATTAATACAAAAAAATTACGGAAATTCAAGGACGATAATCTGGTCTAGCGTGAATTTTGTGATAATTGTTTTCTTGAGATGTTATCTGTCTTTTTTTTTTTTTCACTTTTTTCTTTGTTTTCAACTCCATTTGTGCACGCCATTGAACTACATTCGTTGACAGACATCGATCTGTCAATGAGCTTATATGCTAGAACGTCGCATTGTAGTCAGGGCGCTCAAAGAAATTTCCTCCCCGATGCCTCGTTGATGCAGCTTAATAATTAAATCCCTCAGAAAAAAAATGGGGCGATTTTACAAGCATTAGGAATCTTGTTCCGGTTTTAACAATTGCAAAATAGTCGATGTTCAGAGAAAATATAGTTTTTATTCTCGTAGAAATTAATAACAGCTCATTTTTTTTATTCATTAATATTTTCGTTTTAGAAGAAAACCTATTAATATTTGCTCTTATTTATAGCAATATAAAAAACGCAGACGAAGGTGATTGAAAACTTTGGCTGATTACAATATTTAAAAGCGAGACGCATCAGGTGTTCGCAACGTTAGAAAAAAAAAGTTCTGTCTATATTTCTGAGATGAAGTATTGTATCTCTTTGCATTATTTACATCGTTTCGGTCCTAATCTTTATTGTTATATTGACGACGTTTCGGCCGTTGTACGATTAACCCTTCTTCAGGTGATATACGTTAGATTTTCGAACGAACCCTTTATTTAGTCTATGTCCCAGTGCATAAAAGCGTTCGTTGAATAACTCAAAAAATAACGTGACCCAAAGAGTTTTACGTTCAATACCTGATCACAGCAGAGGTAAAGAAAAATTTGGAGAGTTGAGTTACTAAATGGAATTATTGACACTGAATTATCTAAAAAAGTGGGGGCCTGACACGTGGAATTAGAACACCTTACCCCCGTGGACTAAATAAAGGCTTTAGTCCGAAATTCCAACGGATATAATCTGAAAACGGTCAGAGTGCACAACGGTCGAAACATCGTGAATATGTCAATAAATATGGGGGCAATGATCCGAACAGTGTAAATAATAATAATAATAATAATAATAATAATAATAATAATTAATAATAATAATAATAATAATAATAATAATAATAATAATAAAGTCGTTTTACCGCTTGATTCAAAGTTGACACTATTGACCCCTGGTGTTCAATGGGGTTATGCAAGGTGTCGGTAATTTATCTGTATCGTCAAAAGCAGGTTGATCAATGCTTCGGGATAAAAAGGTGATCGATAAATAAATCGTGTTGACATACCACTAAAATTTAGCATTTTTCTATCAAATATCAATGACCTGGTTATTGCTTATCAAACGTATTATTCCCATTAACGATGTCAAACAATTCAATAAAACAGATTTATTTTTTTTAATCTAATCTAGAAGCCTAGGCGGACGTTAGGCTAGCTTCTGCGGAGAGCATTTGAGCATTTGGCCTTTTACCGTCAGCCTCCTATCTAAGTAAAAGTTATATGAATTTAGAAATAATAAAAACATTTTATCTTTATTCGACACCTCAATTCGGCATAATCTTTCCTCGCACACGCAACCGATCTCTGTAGTTTGTTTACATTTAATTTTTCTTTCCTTCAAAAATCGCAATTCTTTATGATAACTTCGCATAAAGTCACTCTTAAAAGACATTAAGGAGACGAACTATGTGATATTTTGAATACGTCACAGTACGCGTGTTAGAAAAAGAAAAAATATGAGCAACGTACAACGAAATTAAAATTAAACCTTTAATAAAGAATTTATTTTTAAACCTTTCACTCTATACGATATTTAAATTCAACTTTAAATGAGTTATCTATTTAATTTTTAATCATGTGTAACTACAGTAGTTACTACCTCTTACCTCAGGTTGTTTATGATTC
This sequence comes from Acanthosepion lycidas, assembly GCA_963932145.1. Taxonomy (NCBI): domain Eukaryota; kingdom Metazoa; phylum Mollusca; class Cephalopoda; order Sepiida; family Sepiidae; genus Acanthosepion; species Acanthosepion lycidas. The sequence continues at coordinate 28,735,895 of OZ010600.1, read as the reverse complement.
ATCAAGATCGAAAAAAGGACTGACGGACGGAAAAACGTACACTGCGCTTTATTTATATAGACGAATATATGTTGCCTTCGGATTTTTTTTAAAACTTCGGCCTTTTACCTTCAGCGTCCTATGCACGTAAAGCTATGAAAATTTAGAAATAATAAAATTATTTTGTCTTTATACGACGCTTTAATTCGGCATAATCTTTCTTCGTATACGGAACCGATCTCCGTAGTTTATTTACATTTATTTTCCGCACAATTTTTATTTTCTTTTAAAATCACCATTCTTTATGATCCCTTCACATAAAGTCACTCTTAAACGACATTTGGAAACTTGAATTATGTAATATTTCGAATACGTCAAGCACGCGTGCTAGAAAAAGAAAAGAAAAGAAAAACCATATGAGCAACGTACCGTACCGTGCTTAATTTTTAATTACGGTTTAATTAGACGATATCAATTGCAGTTGCGACAAAAACCGAAATTAAAATTAAACCTTTAATAAAGAATTGATTTTTAAACCTTTCACTCTGTTCGATACTTAAATTTAACTTTAAATGAGTTATCTATTTAATTTTTAATCGCGTGTAATTATTCTAGTAACTACCTGTTACTTCATGTTCAATATGTTTCGCCGAGATCGAAAAACGGACGATCGGACGGACAGTCGTACACCGTGCTTCAGCTATATAGATGCGTTGATTATTGCCTGTAATATTTATGAACATTTTTCAATATTATTTCAGTATTTTCTCGCATAAGAACCTTCACTTTAAATTTCCATCAATTTTTGAAGCTTCGTCAAAGCGCGTCATCTTTCCCGGTGTTCAGTTTCAGTGGGTACCGCCCACATGAAGAGGATCTACGAGGTGCTGTCAGTATTACCCGACTCGCCAAACTGCGTCCACCACACACACTCTCCTGTGACTCCTACTGACGACACTTCAGGAGTATGATGGCCCTTCACAGCTATCTCTGTCACAACCACCAGAGAGCAGAAAGGTAATAATGACAGAGGATGACGACCCTGATGCTCAGATGATCAAGCGCTTGCCGACGAATGTGTGGATAGAGGACTACAAAGAGCAGTCTTATGTATCGAACCATTTTCTTGAGACACTTCCGGATCACTTCTGATCACTTTCCGGGTCATTCTTGACATTCCCGATAGGTGTCCTTTCTGTAGCAGTTCCACAGAGCAATCAAAGCCAGTTTTTTTTATCCGTGTCTCTATTCTGTCAGTCACCGTAGCGAGTGCACCGATAATTGTGGCCTTGTAAGTTCAAGCTTAAATGGCTCATTATTGTGACTAAATATTAGGTTGGTGCAAAAATAATGTCGTTTTCTCACATATGTTACTATGTGAGAAAACGACCTTATTTTTGCACCAACCTAATAAATGGTAATGTCAAAAACCAGGTTTGTAGATATATCGTATATTAAACAGTAAGTACACCAGAAGACTAGTGAGTGTGTATCATATGAACCAGTGCTCCATCCCGTTACTCGAAACCTTCTGTCCTACTAATTTTATAGTAGGCGGAAGAGTCTACCATAGACTCTTTAGAAGGAGGACACCACAACACTCATTGGATTCAAATCTATTCCATTCTTTTATGGGCGACCCTCTTCTTCGGCTCAGCTCTGAATCAACATTACGTCTCCATTTTTCTCACTTCTTTCTCTCAATTTATGTGTTTTTTGTTCGCTTCATTCTCCGATTGTAAGTATTCACATGTACAACTACTTGAGGTCAGGCAACTGGCCATCTTAATCAACGGGATATTTCCTGTAGACCAAAAGCCATCAACGGACTTAGGCATTTACCTTCTGAGGCGCATTACGGGCGTCCGGCGACCGCGAACGAAGGCCTTCGACGAACTTACCCATTTATCGCTTCGACGGACTTGCGCATTTACCTTAGACCAAATTAATTAACTGAGACAAAATTTACATATTTATTAACTGAATCGATACTACGCCTTTTATTTTTCTACCTTCCTTCTCCAAATTGATCTGTTTTTTGTTCGCTTCATTCTCCGATTGATAGAATTCACAACTATCAAGATGTGATTCCTAAGTCGCCTTGGCTGCGTCATCCTTCGAACATAAACCCAATTCTCTCGATATAATATTCTTTCACTACTCTCATACATAGAATTGCACTGTGTGTCACAACTATGGAACATGCCCAACTAATTACGGTCAGACAACTGGCTATCGTAATGAACGCGATATTTCCTGTAGACATAGCAAACCCAATTCTCACGACAATGATGTTCTTTCATTGCACTCACGCATAAAATTTCACAGTGTGTCGCACGTAAGGAACATGCCCAACTAATTACGGTCAGACAACTGGCTATCGTAATGAACGGGACTTAAATTTGAATTTTGAATTGTTCTATCTTCGTCCGGACTAAATCCCAATGTGGTTCAAGTACCAGTTGAAAGGCCGATTTTCAATTCTAGGATCGTTCTAAATCCATAGAGGTACAAAATGTCTATATAGAGCCAGTGTGGCCAGAGTTTTAAGACAGACAGAATTTTCCATTTATTTATTTAGGCTGTTGACAATGATTCATCTGATAAGAATCCATTATATTAGGTTGGTGCAAAAATAATGACGTAATAATGTCGTTTTATGACGTTAAAAAATATGTCAAAAAACGACATTATTACGTCATTATTTTTGCACCAACCTAATAATATTACTAATACTACCGGATGAAAAAACAATAAAATGAAAGAAATACTAACCAAAAATTAATAATGGTTGACAATGCATGTAATCAAATGTCAAGATGACATACTACTAATACTACACTAGATAAAGAGAAATTGAAACTGAGAAGTCAGAAATACAAGGCGAATATTTAAAATGCTTAATAATGCGCCATATTATAATAATAACAACAAAATATATGACAGTTTGACAAGCTGCTTAAAAAAAAATATCGCAAAAATGGCGGATGAGAATTTAAAGTTGTATCCGAAAAGAAGTCAACAAGTCTATAAAAAGAACCTACATTTATTTACACATTGTAAATATTTGGTGTCAACTTCCTCCGATAACAGGTTGTGTTAAAAAAAATCGCTTCCATCATGCGCTAATCTTGGTGTCATGCATAAAATGAAAAAAAAAATGATAACAAAAAAGTTTAAATTACACAAAATCTATTGTTCATCAAGTATCAATCACCCTCGGGAATGTTTGAATTACATTTGACTTAAGATCAACATCCTGTAGTGTTCCAAGAAATAGGACTCAAGATTAACCTCCCTTCAAACAGAAACTATAATCTGCAATTGAAATGAAAGCAGTGATATCACTATACTCTGAATCTGTCATATAAAATCAGCATCTGGAATTAGTAAATATCAAACATTTCAAATACCGAGGAATTCTAAAAGTTTGTAAAAAAATTAGTATAAGAGAAAAGGAAATTGAATATATAATAGGATTTGCTAGAAGTAGTTTTGCCCAACACTTCAAATTGCTACAAAATCAAAACATTAACCTAAAAACTCAACTCATGTCCTTAAATAGCATTGTCGGATCAAGACTTTCATATGGATACCATGCATAGCATGAAATCCATTCAGAAATATCTAAAATGTTAGTTGTATACAACTGCATTCTATGATTAATGGTTAAAAATGGTTTCAAACATTATGAACTGGCACTACAGAATGACAAAGAAAGAACTGTACCAGATAACAGAGACTGCATCATTTGAGGAATTTCAAGAGCAGTAAGAACTAAAATGGATAACACATATAACTCAAAGAGAAGATAATGACATAATCAAGATGTTGACATTTTACACTACTTTAAACAAAAGCTTAGGAGGAGAGCCATGCTGGTGACATATGTATTTATTGTTGGGACTTGAATGATCTTGAACAAAAAATAAATATCCTCTACTAAGTGTTCCAAGAAATGGGACTCAAGATTTACCTTCCCTCAAACAGAAACTGTGATCTGGAATTGAAATGAAAGCAATGATGTCACATACTCTGAGACCGTTTTAAAAATCAGGATGTGGAAACACTAAACACATCAAATACCCTTCTGTATGAATCGCTTATAACAAATTTAGTATAGGAAATTCAACATGAAATAGGTCATGCTAGATGTAGTTTCGCCAAATAAATCAAACTGCTACAAAGGCAAAACATTATTTTGGAAACTCGAGTCATTTTCTTAAATAGCCTCGTCGGATCGAGACTTTCGTATGGAAGGCATGCATGGCGCCAAGTCAGTTCAGAAATATCGAAACTCTCAGCTGTATACAACCTTTTTTTTTAAAAAATCAAATGTTAAAAATGCGAGCAAGGATCATTGTGGACTGGAGCTACAGAATCACAAAGACCTGTACCAAAACACAGAAACCACATATCTTGAGCAACAGATAAAAATGAATATCACATGTAATTCGCAGAGAAGACAATGGCATAATCAAGATGTTGACATTCTACATTACTTCAAATAACAGCTTAGGGAGCAAGTCTATCATTATTGGAAAGAGTCATAATAGCTATTGGACACGAGAAATCTATTTTCCTGAAAAATTGTTTTCAGAGAAAGATTTTATAAATTTCAAATGACAACAGTACTGTCTGCTCGGTCAATAAATGCCAAATGTTTCCTTGTGTGGAAACGGCTGATATTAACAAATCTATTTTCTTTTGCTATTTTGAAAAAATTTTTTGTTATTTTATTCACTAGTGACGTGGCCTTTCCAGCGTCTTTATCACAGACACATCGTCACCATCTTGGCTCTTTTTATACCGCTATCTACTTGGTTAATGTAAAGATGAGGTCCATCTTTTTAGTGACATCAATCAAGACGTTTACAGCAAAGTCCCGGCAGGCTACGTTCCTCGGGGTGGAACTACGCTCATTCTCTCGGTATTCCAATTGTAAGGAAGAAGTTCCATTCAGCTGTTTTTTTCTTCCCAAGAACCGCTACATAGTGGAAGAGGTTTTCGCATGGAGGCTTCCTTGAACACTAAAATCTTAATCAGTTGATGTCAATCGTTATTTATCCTCATAATTGTCTCTTCCTACGCCATCCACTTTCATTCATGTCACGGACATTCAAAAATCCTCTAACTTGGCTCTTAAGGTTTGTATTGGATGAAAAAAAAATCTGACATCGCCTGTTTGCGATATGGATATTACATATAGGTTCAACTTGTTGAAAAGATATGATTTGGAATGTTCATTGTCAAGTAGACAGGATTTTTTTTTAAATTGCCATAACAGATTTAGGCATATCTCGCACAAAGATTTTATTAATACCGTGTGTCTTCCTGGTGAAAAAAATGATGGCTCACCACAATTACATTTTCTGCTGTATGTATCAATCGCCAAGACATTTTGGGAAAGATAGAGGAGTGGGTTCCCATTCATTCACGTTTGTGAATTCATAGTAGTCCATCGCTTAGAATCCCAGTCTACTATTTAGCCCATAGTTGGGGGGAGAAGAGATGGACGTCTTCCTTTTTCATGAGCAATGTTACAGAAGTGAACACAATAGACGAAGTCGGAATTTGAACTCGAAAGACGCTGATAAGAGTTACGCTACCCAAAGTACGATTAGCTGACCAAATAATTTCGCTATCGTATGGTTTAATGAGCCTTTTTCTTTATTTAATTTTTTATTTGATTTCTTCTATTTTTTTCTTTTATCTGTTTTTTTTTTCCCTTTGATTTCTTTTCTCTAATTAGCTTCGTGATTTTTGTCTTTTTTCATTTCAACGCTTTTCTTCTCATACATTCATTCATTTACTGTCAAAACTTCCTACCTTCCTTTCTTTCTTTCTTTCTTTCTTTCGTTTCTCCTCCTTTTATTCTGATTAGCTTCTTCCTTTTCCTCTTTTTTTTTCTTTCAACGCTTTTCTTCTCATGCATTCATTCATTAATTCATTCATTTAGTCTTAACACTCCCATTCTTTCTTTCTTTCTTTCTTTCATTCTTTCTTTCTTTCTTTCTTTCTTTCTTTCAACCTCTTACTTTTTTCTTTATTTATTTTAACCTTTCTTTCTTTTATCCTTTTTCTTTCTTCCTTTCTTTAACCTTTTTCTTTCTTTCATTGTTTTAGTCTTTTTCTTTCTTCCTTTCTTCTAGCATTCTCCTTTCTTTCTTTCAACATTTTCCCCTTCTTTCTTTCTTTCTTTCTTTCTTTCTTTCTTTCAACCTCTTTCTTTTTACTTTATTTATTTTAACCTTTCTTTCTTTTATCTTTTTTCTTTCTTCC
>OZ010600.1:28722134-28724634 GCA_963932145.1 Acanthosepion lycidas | reverse complement strand
TATTCTTTTCGTGAAAAAGTATTTTCGACAAGGATTTTCCTGAATTGCGAATGTGGACGGGTAAGTTGTAAATGTTTAGAAATGTTGGACGTATTGTTCAAATGAAAAATTAGCCGCCGTGACAACGTTGTTGTAGTGTGTCCAACGTAAATATTATTTTTTACCGTTGGAGATACAATCTCCCAGAGGACATATAAATTTATAAACAATGTTGATATTCTGCAACACGTTAGTGGGCAAGGAAGAATCATTACGATGATTGTATTAGATATAGTATATTTAGTGTAGGATATAATTAATTTTATTTTTTCAGTAGGATCTGTGGTGGATATATTAGTTTTTATTAATTAGGATATTTTTCGTCTTGCTTATAGTTAGCTTGCATTTGATTACGATATAAAAGTTTGATACGTTTGGCGGTAACTTGAAAGTGGGTTATATTGCATTTGTTTAGTATGGCGACCTCTGATGGAGCATCTTATTTGTACATCAACAATATAGTTAGGGAGGTTATTATTAATGAGTGTTTCTTGTTCACTGTAGAAAATCTGCTTTGTGTATGACTTAAGTTTTGCATGGTTTATTAGGATTTTTATAATTGTTATGTTACAGTAATATGGGCATTCAATTTTATAATTAAGGATACACGAATTTATGCTGGTAGGTTTTTTATATGGGCAGATAGTTAATTTATTGTTATTCGTGTTTATCGGTATATCTGTTACACTGGAACATACTTATTCTATTGTTAATAGACTCTCCCACCTATAATAAGTAGTAAGTAGTAGCAGTCGCCAGGGAGCTCAGTGAGTTGGTCTGATTTCAGTCTGAAGTCGGTTGGCTTCTCTGCCTTCGGGCGGGGAGGAACCCGAACGAGGCCGCGCCGAAGGGCGGAGTCTCTTTCAGGGAGGTAAACTGACCCTGAACCAGTTTATACGGATTCAAAGGGCATATTTTTGGCCGAGACCACGGGCTCGGACATCTCACGATAAACCGGCTTTGTGCCACATGATGCCCTCGTTGGGGGGGGGGTGACTAAATACCGCTCAGTGAGTTGGTGACTCAGTCGATGCCGGACGACTGTTAGTCGGATATTAAAGTATCAGCCACCACAATCTAGATTGCTGCGTCATTAAGTATTACATCAAGTTTCTAACGTTTTGTACGTCGAACCGACTTAGTGAAATACAAGCCTCCGCTGTGAAACTACTGTATAACAATATCTAGGAAAGGAATTTTGTTGCAATTAAGTTCCTATGTTAACTTTAGAACAGAGTTATCCTGGAATTGTTTTCAGAGTTTATTTATTTCTTTCGTACCCTTGACTAATAGGATATCGTCGATGTATCTTAGGTTGATGGAGCGGTTTTTAAAATTGTTAAAGTTGTTATTTTCAAGATTAGACATGTAGAAAATATCCTAAAAAAATATTAAAAATTGAAAACATAGTGACAAACACTGTTGTTTCTCCGACTTTTTCTGGGTGAAGTTTAGAACTTTTTAAACGACACTCGTACACGCAGTTGAGCTGTTATTCGTGTTTTCTTATTTTTTGAAACAGCAAAATTAAAAACGACTGGCTGAGATCGTTAAAGGCTATTAAGGAAAATCCTACATTATTGTTTTCATCTTGGAAACCACTCCTATAGCCGAAACGAACCGTTACCTATTCGGCCAGCGACCATTTTCTTGAATAAATTTCAATTGTCGATTTAAGAAACCAAAAAAAAAAAATATATCTTCCTGGTATAATTTAAAGTGTCTTAAACCCGCTCACGGCGTCTTTCTTTTTTTTTTTTTTTTAGTATTTTCAGTTGCATTTTAAGGGTGATATTTAATTATTTTTTTTTTCTGTATTTTTTCTCTTTGCCGCCTCACCCACATTTAGAAAGGACAATTACACTAATGAACCATTTCAAATGGTCTTGTTCAGTGGAAAGAAGCACCAGAAAAGAAAGACTTTCAAGACACAAATCAACTGTCGCATAGCTAAGAACAAACTGGAAGGACATCTATTTACATTATTCGGACTGTTGTTCTCATCTTTATTGCAATATTCACGACGTTTCGGTCGTTGTACGCTCCGTACTTCTTCAGGTGATTACACTTGCGAACTGAACCGTTTATTTCAGGAACCGGAGTAGATTGTTCTGGTTCCACGTGCCATGCCTCTTCCAGATGTCCCAGTCATCACTTTAGTTCAACTCTCCAAGCGAAACTTAAGGCAGGTAAAATATTCTAAAAAATAAAATAAAACGTCCGCTCCTGACAAAAATCCAGTGAATCAGCAAAAAAATATGGTCGCATATCTATCACATCTGCAATGGAAAAGAATCTATTTAAAATCAACGTAAAAGTTGTTACTACTACATCCAAAGCAGTAAAAGACTTAGTCGATAGTAAACAAAACAATAAGCTAAAACATGAACGAGGAATTTACTCCATCATCTATAATAATTGTTGCAAAAAGTACATAGGTGAAACCTCAAGGAATCTAAAT
>OZ010600.1:28674634-28717134 GCA_963932145.1 Acanthosepion lycidas | reverse complement strand
ACAGACATAAGAAGGTAGCTATTCAAGAAGCACAAAATCGAAAACACCGAGAGATGGTCTGAGCACCAACCAGACACATTTACCCAAAATAACGATGTAACTATCCTCTGGGACATGCCAACTCAAACTGACAGAGAAATAAAAGACAACAGGCCTGATATTATCATAAAAGACAAGAAATTCAGGAAGTGTATGCTTATTGACATAGCAGTACCATCTGAGTGAAACACCTCCATGAAAATTATTGAGAAATCGTCCAAACACAAGGACCTGAGGAGCTAGATAAACATTGATGTAAGGAATAAAGCCTGAAACTTCACCAATAGTAATCGGAGCTGCTCATGAGAAAAGGGATGGGCAATTTTACTAACAGTGTCCCAGGTAGCATAAACATACAAGTTACCTGGAAAATCGCCCTATTAGAAACGTTCCATATACTAAGAAAAGAGCTATCAATTGAATGACAATTCTCTTACAAGGCCCAAGGACCATAGTTTAAACCAGGCTCTACAGGATGCAAAGCAGGAAACATAACATACACAAATAATAATAACAAAAATTCCTTATCTCAGAAAATTCCCAAGAATAATAAAACAAGAACAGAAAACAGAAAACAGAAAACAAAACAAAATTCTGTTGTTTTGGATGTCATCATAATTTTCATTTGTTTTATTTTTTTTCTATTTTTAATCCTTGTTTATTAATCTGACTTCTGATATCGTCGAATGCAAGATATGATTCCGGTGTTGCCTGGAGCTGAAGACTATCTTATTCCAGGGATATTTAAAGATGCTGGAATCGAATTCGTTCGCATTCACGCTATTGAACATCCTTTGAATTGGCTTGGCACTGATTTCTATGAAAATAAATAACCAATTATGGCATCGAGATTCGCTTCGTTGTAACAACCCTTTTTGTAACAATAAATTTGCATTCATTTAATTATATATTTCTGTTCATGACATCCATTCATATCTATCTATCTATCTATCTAAGGCTTTTCATTATCTATCTATCTATCTATCTATCTATCTATCTATCTCAGTCTATTCATTATCTATCTATCTATCTATCTATCTATCTATCTCAGTCTATTTATTATCTATCTATCTAACGCAGCCTTTTCATATCTATCTATCTATCTATCTATCTATCTATCTATCTATCTCAGTCTATTCATTATCTATCTATCTATATCTATCTATTTATTCCACTCCCTTCATATCTATCTATCTATCTATCTATCTATCTATCTATCTATCTATCTATCTATCTATCTATCTGTCTGTCTGTCTGCCTATCTCTGTGTATTCATATCTATCAATCTATCTTTATATATATATATATATATATATATATATATATATATATATATATATATATATATATCGCTATTCATGTCATTCTAACTATATATGAGTCTCTCTATCTCTGCATATTCATATCAATTTATCTATTACAATCAATTTCTATGTATCTTTCTATGATAGTCTATCTATCTATCTATCTCAGTCTGTTCATATCTATTTCAGTCTGTTCATATCTATCTATCTATCTATCTATCTATCTATCTATCTATCTATCTTGCTCAGTCTATTCATATGTAAGTAGTCTATTTATATATATTTCAGTCTATTCATATCTATCTAGCTATATCTCTGTCTGTCTGCCTATCTATCTCAGTCTATTCATACCTATTTATCTAGCTAGCTAGAATACGTTGAAAATATATCTGTTTGGTTTTTGTAGGTTCGATCCTTGACTTTTGTAGTGATGAAATGCCACATATTCTGGTTCAGTAGAAGAAATTGACAAGCAACAGAAAGGGGAATTGGACTGGTAAGGATTGAGAGAATACAGATACCTGAAGATGACCAGAGGGCAAAATGGCCGGAACGTTGTAACTATAACAACGTAGATGTAGATATTAGTTTACATATAATTATGATGTTCGAAACAGCATCGACATGCAACAGCTGCTACAATTTCGATTTAATTTTTTAACTGGAATATACAGAAGTAAAGAAAAACATAATTTCAAACGCCGAGGCAAGTTGAAGTATAACTCAGCTGATAAAAGACTTTTTACGATTGAGTGACAATATTGTTCGACGATTACCTGAATCAAAATTCACGCGTCGACTTATACACGAGTTTCCCTCTTCTTCTTTCTAACGGTTCGGGAAGAGAAATCTCAGTCAAGTTCGTTACATTCACTTACGTGCAAATACCTTTGAAAAAAAGCATGGATACATCTTAACTAGTATACGTGTTCCTGCGAAAATAATTGTTATTCGCAAAAGAATGTACAGACAATATCCACTCGCTATAAAAGAAATCACAATTTTATTCTTGCAATCAAAAATGCAATTGAGCTTTAAATAACTGAATGAGGGATACCCAGAACGGAGGTTGGAAATGAAATGGTAATCTTTATAACATCAACAAAATACTCGCCAACGGCGTGAAGAAGGTAAACCACTGTTATTTGTTGACTACTTATACAGTATATTACCCGCACTTACAATAGCGTCCAACGTATTTATGAGGACTAGGACATATCCATTAGTGTTCATTGGTACGGTATATAACAAGTTAACATATATATATATATATATATATATATATATATATATATATATATATAAACAAACCAATCCCAAATAAAGATAATCAATTAAAAACTGTTCCCGTCAAAATAATACTTAGAATGAACTACAACAATCAACCCCAAAACTGAACAAATAGCTTTAATTAAATTCCCAAACCAGAACAAAACTGTTAAATAAGTGATATAAACAAATTTGACTACGTTAATAAATAAATAAATAAATAAAATAAGAAACAAAAAAAATAAAAACAAGCAATATAATTTGACCTAAATAGATAAACAAACGACTTCCGGTGAAATAACCGCCATAACAGAATACCCACAATGCACCACTAACCCGTATATATATAAATAGCCGAGAAAAATAACAGCACATGTGGCCTGACGATTGCATATAGCATGAAACAGACTGTCGCCTCTAAGTGTTGACTTCTATGTTCACTTTTATATTTACACACGCTCTATCTCTGATATTGAGCACTTTATTCCATAAATATAGCACACCATAAATGTAGCACACCTTAAGACTATATTTCTTTATATATATATATATATATATATATATATATATATATATATATATATATGTATGTATGTATCTATGTATGTATGTATGTATGTAAATATAATAGTGTTGTGACCTAGAAACGGTTATTGAATGAGAAATAATTAAAACGGAGGTTGGAGATGAAATGGTAATCTTTATAACATCAACAAAATTTCAATACTCGCCAGCGGCGTGAAGTAGGTAAACCACTGTTAGTGGCGGACAACTTAGACAGTATTTAGCCCCACTTCCAATAGTGTCCAACGTATTTCTGCCTTTATTTCTGAGATGAGGTATTTTAACTATTTACACATTGTTCGGACTGTTGTCCTCATCTTTATTGTCATATGCACGACGTTTCGGCCGTTGTACACGCTGGCCTGAATTTCGACCAGACAGGACGATACATTTATCTCGCGTGATAAACGAATGCCTACTTGTAATATGTTTTGCTTGCATGTGATATTAGTCATAGATTGTATATTTTTCAGTAAGTGTGCACATTTCATTTTTGGCAAACGAATATTTTAACCACTACGCCAAGCGTCTCTTTTATAACTCATTTAATAAAAGTTAATTTTATTTTAATTCTAAACCAGTAAACATTCCTATTTATTCACCCAATCAATAAATTACTGGCTCAACCGCCATTTTTATTGGTCTTTCTCCGTTTTCTTCCATTTTTTGAACGCAAAACAATTTAAATTATTAAATGCTTTCATCGTGGAAACAAATTTCATATTTGAATGCAAATAACAAATAAACAAATTTCAATTTAATTTACATTAATTTTTAAGTGGAAAAAGACAGTATTTTATTGATTTGACATTTTTAAATGAATATCTTGAAAACCTAACAAGTATGATAGATTATAATATAACATGCCATATATTAAATCAACGACTACCAAAGTGTTTTTAAAAGTATCGAGCTGCTTTAATTACAATTTCCCTAATAGCATTTTACGGCAAATGCATTTCTATCGAAGAAACGATTGCCGAGCGGCACACAAAAAAGGAGATTAGCCCCGAGCAATGCCAGGTAGCATTGCTAGTTTAAATATTAGAAAATAATACTCTTAAAGTTATAGCATACTTCCCAGCACCAGTTAAAGGGAAAACGGTAGCCTACTTCCTAAATGATATTTCAACAACAATAATTATATTAAAAAATTTTTATCACATGGATTTTATCTAGTGCAAAATCAGATTTGAATGCTAAGTGCAAAACAGATTAAATTATTAAGTGAAATAAGCTTAACTGTTGAGTAAATGAAAATATATTTTTAAATTCCATTTCTTTTTTTAAATTTAACTCAGTTTTAATTTAAATTAATTAAATCTTTTTGCGTTAAAAATGCAGTCAGTATTGAAATATTTTCGCAGGTGTATAAAATTTTATTAAGGTAATAAATACAGGCCTCTTAAAATGACATTCATAACAAAAAAGAAACAATTCTTAACAAAAGAAACAATTCATAAGAGAAAAGTAACATTCATAACAATTTGTTATCAAAAGGAAAAAATTCATAATATAAAAAAAAACAATTCAGAGCACAAAAAGAAACAATTCATGATAAAAGAAACGCTCGTGACAAAAAGAAATCATTCATAACAAAAAAGAAACAATTCTCAACGAAATAGACACATTCATAACAGAAAGAAACAGTTTCTAAGAAAAACTTTCATAACAAAAAGTAACAATTCATAAGAAAAAGACACATCTCATAACAAAAAAAACATTCATAACAAAAAAAAACAATTCATAACAAATTAGAAACATTCACAATAAAAAGAAACAGCTTTGAGCAAAAAAGAAACCTTTATGACAAAAAGAAACAATTCATAATAAAAAAGAGACCTTCAAAACAATAAAAGAAAAATTCATGACAAAAAAGAAACAATTTATAACAAAGAAACAATTCATAATAATAAGAAACAATTTTGAACAAAAAAGAAACCTTTATGGCAAAAAGAAACAATTCATAATAAAAAGAAACAATTTTGAACAAAAAAGAAAACTTTATGGCAGAAAGAAACAATTCATAATAAAAAGAAACAATTCATAACAAATTAGAAACATTCATAATAAAAAGAAAGACTTTTGAGCAAAAAAAGAAACCTTTGTGACAAAAAGAAACAATTCATAATAAAAAAAGAAACCTTCAAAACAAAAAAGAAAAATTCATGACAAAAAAGAAACAATTTATAACAAAGAAGAAACAATTCCCAACAAAGACAGGCGTAAAAACTACATATCACCTTTTTGTCATCTGAGCAACAATAGAGGACTAATAAAAATATACACAGCGAGTAAAAAGATACAACCCGAGACAAATATTATATGCACAAAAAGAAATATAACATTATAAGTCTAATTACATTTAAGCCCACCAACTAATACAACTTAAAAGGAGAAGGTTGGTTAGACTTAATATATACAAATTGCAACACCTTCAACTAATAAACGGTATTAAGGCCTACTGAACACTGAGAACATATCTGGTCTATGCACACTGCTGGTTTGTAATCATTACTATATTAATATTTTAATCATTTCACCCCAGGCAATGTGATAATGTCACTAAGACGCTACTGGGAGCGAAAAAGAAGGAGATGACTTTAGAGAGGAGAAAAGATAATCAAAGAGGCCTAAAAAATAGGGATTGATATTGCACTTAAACTTTTAAAGATCGTGACAGGCAAGCAAGGCCCCGGAAGAGAGTTCCACAAAAAAGAAAACATACTGTTAGAACTCGAGCAATTTTAACAGTAAAACGGTGGTTGCCTATCTAGTAGTGCACCAAAATGCATACAATAGGCGTACCATAGAGAGCTCAAAGGAAAAATTACGATGAATATATTTACAGAAAAGACAGAGAGAGGATATGTCACTCCGGTGGTGAATGTAACTGAAGTCGAGATGGCAGGTCAAGACCGATAACATTACAGTGCCTTCTTTGGATTTTCTCGAGAATCTATCTATCTATCTATCTATCTATCTATCTATATATATATATATATATATATATATATATATATATATATATTGAATAAAAATCAGACCAGACCTTTAAGGTTCCATGTAATAAATTATTTCACCACGGCTCTTTTAAAGGGCTCTGGATCATCAGACTTTACTTCCAAAGTTTGAAATGAAAAATGAAAAGAAATTTATACATTTTTGACGGGCCGTATTAAGCATATGTGAATTAACGAAGTAAGGAAGTGAGGAGGGAGAGAAGACATGAGTGAATTAGATGTACCATTTCAATTCTTTATCCCTAACCCCACTTGGTGTGGGCCAGACAAACGCTTAACTTAACGTATGCTATCTTCAGATATGGATGGGTTAGGGGGGAAGAGGAAAGCCGACATAAAAGGAAGAAGATACAATAAAATAAATTATGATCATGAGAGAAGGTTTCACTCAATTTCTTGGACGCTGTTATTTTGCCTTACTTTAAAGAGTATATTTAGGGGTTAAAGTTTGATATAAATCTAAATGTCTACAAAATTTACGAAGAATTTAATTTGATGTTTGTTGGAGTTTTGGGTATTTTCTATGAGCGTACTGGCTTTATTCAGAATGTTTATCACGCCAGGTAATGTTATCACTCCCAGAAACTGTAAATAATGTCTGCTCAGTATAGTTGGAGTATAAAACCACAGGTTGGCTTTGTGGGTGTTTAACAGGCGTCTTCAACAGGGATTAGCCAGGCGTCTTCAACAGGGATTAGCCAGCCGTCCTAGTAGAAAGGCGTAAACGGATACGAATGGCTGGCGCTTAATAATGTCCTGTCTTAAATTTTCCATCCTCTTACCTCTTTATGTGTTCTAGTAGTTTCAATTTCCTCTTTCTCGTTCTAAGTAAAAGTGCCCTTTTTGTTTCTAATTTCTTTAAAACTTCCTCACTGTTTAGATGATAAGTCCATGGTATTCTCAGCATCCTATAGAAGGACATCTCTGTTGCCTCGAATCTTCTCTTCATCTGTGAGGAAAATGTCCATCATTCTCGGACACATAGCAGTGTCAACACTTTGTTTTTGTTTCCAATGAACTTTTCCTTTTTCTTTACACTTTCCTTAGCTTGCATGGCATTCCAAGAGCATCATCCTCGTGATGAGGACGGATAAGTTGCGGATCGTTAACCAGCTTCCGAGTAATAATCGAAGTATTCGGGTCCCACTGAAGTTACTTTTTTCTACGGTGAGAATTTCCAGAATGCATATGCATTTTAGTAAAAACTCTCGTTTAAAAAGCTAAGCTGAATTAATATTAGGCTGGTGCAAAAATAATGTCGTTTTTCTTTTGAAGTTGAACGTCAAAAAACATTATTTTTGCACCAACCTCATAGTTAACTCCGAATCACAGCAAACATGAAACCATTCCTGCAGTGTAACTTTAATGAAGACTCCCCTCAGGTAATGTTAATTTGTTTGTTTCTTTAACAGCTTATAAATTCCTCATTCATCATTTAATGCCGAAATTTAATATTCTTGCTATCTTTGGCAATTTTCTTTTTAAATGTATTTCTGTTCATTTTTTTTTTACTATGAAAATGTATTGCTGGTAATTTTTTCTAATATATATTTTTTATATATTTTCATGTTTTGTCTCTAATTTTGGTGTTCACTATTTGCACATAGCTAGGACCCTAACAGGTGCTACCACTCCGGGTTAGGTGGACCTGGGAAAACCAAAAATTAAGAAGTAGTTCCACGCTCCTCAAAACTCCACATCAGATACCTTGATGCCAGATACAATTTATCGACATACCCAGGCCGACTGAGGTAAGGTAACTATCATCGTCATCATCATTATCATCGGACCCTTGATATTTTTAATCGTAAGGGGGTTAACGAATGTAGAAGCCACACTAAATCTCTTCCACAACGATCTATCAACGGCAGCCATCAGCAATTCTGCTATAGTCATAACTGTCCATTGTTTACCATGTTCAACCAGTTTTTTTCTTCTTCATCATCATCATCATCATCATCATCATCATCATCATTATAATCATCGTCCTCCCTTTGACTTTTGTAATGGTAGAGGGGGGGGAGGTCCGAATGCTGAAACCATATTGAATCTCCTCCACAACGGTCTATCAACGGCAGACATCAACAATTCTGTTATAGTCATAACTGTCCATTGTTTACCATTGTCCAACTATTATTATTATTATTATTGTTATTATTATTATTATTATTATTATTGTATTGTTATTATTATTGTTGTTATTCTTCATCATCATCATCATCATCATCATCATGATTCCCTTGACTTTTGTAATCGTAGGGTGCGGGGATCCGAATGAAGAAGCCGCACTAAATCTCTTCCACATACTGAAACCATATTGAATTTCAACAACAGTCTATCAACTGAATCCGTCAGCAATTCTGGTATAGTCACGCCTGTGTATTGTTTGATATTGTCCAAGCAGTTTTTTTCTTCTTCTTCTTCTTCTTCTTCTTCTTCTTCATCATTCCCTTGACTTTTGTAATCGTAGGGGGCGGGGATCCGAATGGAGAAGCCGCACTAAATCTCTTCCACATATTGAAACCATATTGAATTTCCACAACGGTCTATCAACGGAATCCATCAGCAATTCTGGTATAGTCATACTTGTCCATTATTTGACATTGTCCAACCAGTTTTAAAGGGTAAACTATAATCGCATCAATTCAATTTAAGTTTAAGTTTCCACTGAACTCAATATCAGTGTCAGTCCAATAGGTTAATATATCATTAACTTATATGTAATTCGTACCTGGCTTATGTCAGAGGGTACCCCACCAGACGAGGCTATACCCTTTGAGTAGATTCTCGTCTCCGAAATTTGCTTCTTAGGGAGTGAATGAGCATAATATGTGTAAGCATGTGTATTGCTGTGGGTGGGTGTTATCATTTGGCTCATTAGGGAGTGAGTGAGTATGATGTGTGTAAGTGTATATATTCGTGTGGGTGTGTGTATGAGCGTGAGACCTCAACATCTCCGCAAGCATGTCTGCCTTGTGTGGGTGAGAAATGTGTGTAGGTTTTGATTTGTAGGGTTATATATTAACACTATCTATATTGTTAAATTTATGGTTTAGACCGGCCGGATGTTGTGTTTTTAGACGTTGTATCCACTTATTTTCATAGAACTCTAAAATCTTTCTAATGTTATCTGCTCTGAACTTTTCTATTCTCTCAATTATAGTGAATTTGTCATGGGTTTGGAAATCGTTTTTCTCTAGGCGGAAATGTTGTTCTACAGGTAATATATATATAACAGTGTGCAATGGATGAACTGTTTAAATTACGTAAAAATGAAAATAACACTGACATCTCATTTTAACAGATATATTTACGAAATTACACAAAATATCTTGAAATACTAACGAGTACATTTATTCAATAAAATCAACATTTGCTTAAACCACAGCCTCCAGACGTCTTCGGAATCTCTTCTGGACAGTCTGCTTGTTCAAGTTGGTGAATGCTGCCATAATCTTTGCGTTCAGTTCATCTTTGGTTATATATATATATATATATATATATATATATATATATATATATATATATATATATATATATATATATATATATATATATATATATACATTAAGAAGTCCGACAATTTTATTTATTAAAGACATTTTTTATGTTTAACGTTCTTTTTATAGATACAAGTATTTAAGTAAATGCTCTGTTTATAATAAACAGTATTAAATAACATTTCATAGAAAATATTCGTCCTTGGACAGGATTCGAACCTGCATCCTATACGGAACATTCATTTACACTGACGTGCCTAACCGCTCGGCCACCAAGGATCGTTTGGTAGGGGGAGGTCACAGAAGAAGAACAGTATTAAATAGGTATAGGATGCAGGACGAATATTTTCTATGAAAATCTCTCGGACATTCAGGCCGGTAAATGTTATTTAATACTGTTTATTATAAACAGAGCATTTACTTAAATACTTGTATCTATAAAAAGAACGTTAAACATAAAAAATGTCTTTAATATATATATATATATATATATATATATATATATATATATATATATATATATATATGGTGCAAGGGATAAACTGTTTAAATTACGCTAAAATGAAAATAACACTGACACATCATATATTTACCAAAATTACATAAAAATATCTTGAAATACTGTATATTTATTCAATAGAATCAACATTGTCTTTAATCCTGGCCTCCAGACGACTTCGGAATCTCCTGCAACTCTTCTGAATTGTCTCCTTGTTTTATCTGGTGAATATTGACATAATCTTTGCCTTCAGTTCATCTTTGGTGTTACAAGGAGTGTTGTTTGTCTCTCTCGCTCAACTAGGCCCACATAATGATCAAGAGGGTTGCAGTCGGGGCAGTTAGGTAGCCAGATATAACGGGTCATGTTGTCGAAAAAATTGAAAGCAATGACTGGATTAACCTGCTTATGTGGGATGGTGTTGCCAGACTTAGTTCTTCCAACAGCCACCTTCTTGATTCATGACAGCCCTACCTCCTCAAGGCATTTGATATAGTCATCTCTGTTGAGTCTGACTCCCTGTGGCAAAATAAATGGAGGCATAATGTTGCCATCTCTAATGATCACTCCAAACATCTTCGTAATCATCATTAGTCTCATCCTATTCTTTCCGATTCCTCTGCACTGTCCTCATATTGGAGCTTCCGGTGTGAATGCCAAGAAGTACAGCATGCTGTTTCCAAATTTCTGGCGGAGTGAATTGCGTGATGGTTATCTTATTCTTGCAGACGGTGCCTAACTGACCATACAACACAGTGCAGTCGACAAAATAAAAAAACGCGCATGCGTGAAATAAAAAAATAAAAAATGGCGACAATTCACCCAGTATAGATTTAAGCATACTTTCCTGAACGACGAACTGAGTTACTGTAAAGAAGCGTTGAAATTATTCGAAATGGCGAAGTCGTTAATTAATTGTTTCAAAAATTGGACTTTTCAGGTTTCGTCGATTGCAAATTTCCCAAATATAAAAGTCTTTGCATTTTTATGACACCAGTTTAATTAAAAATAAAAATTGGCAAATTATAACTCTTCAGGTTGTAGCTTTCGATATCTCGAAAGCCTTCGACAGGGTTAGGCATGTAGGTCTTCTCCACAAGGAGAAAAATATGGTGTCATTGGATAAATTTTTGAACTGATCCAGTCTTTCCTCTCGATTACATGAAATAAAAATAATCCTGGACTGACACTCTTCCATTTCCTTTCGTACTAATACTGGTATCCTCCAGTGATCCATCCTTGGTCCTACTTTGTTTCCGATTTTCATTAATGGCCTTCCCGATCGCATCAGCTGACAACTTGGTCTCTACTCTGATGACGCAATCATTTATTCCTGTCTCAATCATAAGTCTGATCAGTTTGATAAGGCCGAAATTGCAGCTAATATCCAAAACTACCTTCAGTCTGTTGTTAACTGGGACAAAGAATGGCTTGCTAATTTTAACGCCTCCAGAACTAAACGGCTCTCTGTTAATCGCTCTTTCTGCCTTCCATCAGCCTGGTCGATGCTGACCTCATTTGTCCGCGCCTTCTTGGGCTGAAGTTCTCAGCTGACATGAAGTGAAAAGATTATATTGAATCCATTGCTAAGTCAGGTGCTAAGAAGATTAGTTTTCTCTGTCGTGCTTGGCGAGTCCCCCCCCCAGAATCTATCTTTCATATCTATAAGTCTACCATTCTTCTATGCTTAGAATATTACTGCCACATATGGCCTGGTGTTCCTGCGATTTAGCCAGAGCTCCTTGATAAAATCCAAATTGGCCCTGGTCTGTCGTCTCGATTTTAGTCCCTTTCCCACCGTCGTAACGTTATCTCCCTTCGACTTTTCTATAAATACTTTCATGGTAATTATTCGGACGAGCTATTCGGTATAGTGTGCCTAGATTCTTGAGATTTAAACGCAATACTAAACGTGCATCGAGGTTGCACCGGTTCAGCTGGTCAAAATGTAACCGTAATTTCTATACTAACAGTTTTTTTCTCGCACTTCCCGCTTGTGGAACTCCTTTCCGGCTTCATTCTTTCTAGCCAACTTTAATCTGTAAAAATTTAAATGCAATATCAATTGTTATCCGCTGTTCTCCTCATTACTCTTCCTCTGCCTAATTCTTCGATTAAGCTTTGAACTGTTGTGTTTTAGAAATGATTAAAGATATCTTACCGGAATTCTACGGGGTTTTTATAACACTATTCGATTCTACTTTGAATAATACGAATGTATTTAGTTCTAAGTTGAAATGTTGCTCCCTCTTCCTGCTGTAACCTCCTGATCCAGTTTTCCTCTCTACTGTTCCCTCTTTTTTAAACTTATTCACCATTATCTTGATGGTTCTTGAATGGACTTTGAAGATTGAAGCCAGGGTATGGCGTTTGGTAACATTACTGAAGGCATAAATGATGTTTTTTGTCTCATCATTACTCAGTTGGGAAGACATAGCCGGGCTGGTACAACATGATTTTAAACTCTTCTATTTCTAGCTGAATAGCTCAAAGGGTTTTTCAGTGATTCTTACCACAAATGGTGTCAAGATGGCTAAACGTCTTATCTGAAAACCCCGGAAAAAATAAACTTAATTATTTTAGTGGTTTTTAAATATTTACTGACACTTATTCCATGCTTTTACACGATTTGGACAATTTTGCTGTTACGCCCGGTGTATGCTAGAAAACGAAAGAATCACCCTTGGGAGACGATTTTCAAACTTTTCAAAAGAGGAACAGTAAAGGGGCAAAGTTACTTAAAGCAACGGAAGAGAAGAGGTTTCGAAGTTCTCTGATTTCCCATGATCGTAAGAAACACAGTACATCCGAAAAAAGTCTGTATGCTCTCGTGTATCATTAGAGAAATTTTGAAAGAAATTTAATGGCAAAAATGTAGTGTAGTATTATGCGCAAGTACACGTTTTCAAGAACTTTTACTCAGCTTAAAACAACTATATGTGTGAAATAGCAAGCTGCAAATAGACTAAGTTAAGACACTAAATAATGAAATACAAAGTAGGCAGTTCTTTAGAAAGGTTATTGTATGTGTCGCTAATATATTAGGTTGGTGCAAAAATAATGACGTAATAATGTCGTTTTTTGACGTATTTTTTAACGTCAAAAAACAACATTATTACGTCATTATTTTTGCACCAACTTAATATATTCTTTAGAAATGAACGTAATTAAAAGTCTTTTTGTCTCAAAGACAGGAAATTCGCCGAAAATCATTAAAAATACTCAATGAATGGAATATATAAGATCTGGCACGGTTTCATAGCATTAATCTTAAAACAAAGTTTTTATTGTTTAAATTATGTAAATGTAGTGTTAGTCTCCATAATTCAAGGGTTGAGCTTCATATTCTTACGTTTAAAATTCGAACAGTTTTGCTCAGTCAGTTATGGGCCATGCGTGATACACGCTTAGGCGATCATGTAGCTTTCGATACATGACTGACGAAGCAGATGTTTTCCCGCAGTAGGTTGCCATTTCTTTCTGTGGTAGACCAGTTGCCATCCAACGCTATAGAACCCGGTTTGTCCAGCTATTTACCCATTAGCACGTAAATGAATTTCAGTCAGTTATATGCCATGAGTGATACAGACCTAGGCGATCATGTAGCTTTCGATACATGACTGACGAAGTAGATGTTTTCCCGCAGTAGGTTGCCATTTCTTTCTGCAGTAGACTTGTCATGTTATTTACTTATAAGCTGGGAGGGAGAAGAAGAGTAATCATACCTTTCCCAAGGGTATTAGCACGTAATTGAATTTCAGTCAGTTATATGCCATGAGTGATACAGACCTAGGCGAGCATGTATCTTTCGATGAGGCAGATTTTTTGCCCGCAGTAAATTGCCTTTCTTTCTGCACTATCGAACCTGTTCTGTCGTGCATATAGCTAGAGGGAAGAAGAAGAAGAGGATTCATACCTTTCCAATGGTATGGTTTCGACTGGAATTCGAACTCGGCTCTCTGAATTCTCACTCCGAGTTGCTTTCCATTACTCCACCTTGCCTCGTTGATTTTCTTGTATTTTTTTATATACTTATATTTTCGTTTATATTTTGATTTTCGTTTATTCATTAATTAATTATTATATAGTTAATTAAAATAATAATAATTAATTATAATTATTAGTTATTAAAAAATAATATTAAATAAAGAATTAAAATAAAATAAAAATTAAAAATTAAAAATAATATAAAAATAAAAATAAAATAAAAATAAAAAATAAAATATAAAATAAAATAAAAATAAAATAAAAATAACATAAAATAAATTAAAAAAAATAAAATAAAGAAATGATTTAAGAATGAAATAAAATAATTATTAAAAATTATTATAAGTAATAATATAATTATATAATTAATAATTATTTGTTAATTTTTGTTCATATTTTGATTTCTTGTGTTTTTATTTTTATAAAGTTTTCTCACCATTCTTATGTAAAAACAATATTTTTTATGGTTTATTAACCTATAGATACATTAGGTTGTCCCAAAAGTTCGTAAACACTTGCAAAAAATTGAAATTTTACTCGCCAAGTAATAACAAAAACAACAAAAATTATTCCTCGAAATAAAGACCATCATTTTCCAAGACTTTCTGTCATCGATCTGCAAGCTTTCGGATCTGGTGAAAGTACCATTCAGCCGGCTTCGAATCAAAAAATTCTTGACACGCTTCCTCGACTTCATCAAACGAGTCGAATCGGCGGCCCCTTCAGAAAGTGTTGCATTGAGCGGAAAAGGCCGTAATCTGATGGAGCACAGTCAGGACTGTAGGCTGGATGTGGCAACGCTCTTCAAACTTGCCTTTGGTCTTCCTGGCGGTGTGTGGCTTGGCATTGTCCTGCTGCATCAAAGCGCGCTTTCGGTTGATCAGAGCCGGATACTTTTGCTTCAACTTTTCGTAGACCCGCTCCAGATGCTGACAGTAAAGTTCGGCACTGATCGCACGACCATTCGGAACCAACTCAAAATGCACGATTCCTTCAAAGTTCCACCAAACGAACAACATGACTTTCTTGCCGAATAGATCTTGTTTTGGAACTGAAGGTGTCTCTTGCCCTTTCTGAACCCATCGGTTGTCTCGATTGTGCTGGATTGTGTTGCATAAATATTCAATTTTTCGCAAGTGTTTACGAACTTTTGGGATAACCTAATATAATAAAATCCTATCAAACAGATATAGATTTGATGGGATAATTAACACCTTAAGATTATGTTTAGTTCGCAGCTTGCCCTGAAAATTCGAAAATAAATTTTGAAGCGAGAATCAAAAGAAAGAGAAATGGTTAAATATTCTTCTCTATTTTTTAATCTCATGAAAAATTAACTATTTTAGTGAACTATATGTACGACAGTGAGTTGCACCTCGGGGCGGTGTAATGGTTAGCAAACTTGTCTCGCTAGAACAATTAATACTGAGTAGTGAGTTCGATTCTCACTCGGTGCACCCTACTTTCGGCCTTGTGCCACATCTGAACTACGCTTGGAAAATCGCTATGTACAACAGTGAAATTATAATGGATAGTATGGTACGACTTTTCAAAAAAAAAATTTCATCAATACGACTACTTCTCTTCTTTACATGCCCTCTCCTCTCAGGACGTAAGCGATCATTGCTCTCCACTATTTCCTCTCCTTCGTAAATCTTAATAAATGTTTTCTTATTTTTCCTAAACCTTGTTCCGCTATCCATTTACTCAAGCTCATTCTTCTTCTGAATGAAAAATGAAAAGAATTCTATTTTGATCTAAAATTTATATGTACACCAAAATAGAATTCTTTTCATTTTTCATTCAAAATACTCAAATTTTAGGAATACGTTTTCACAGCGTCGCCCACGTGACGACAACGTGACCATGTTTAAACGGAACGCTGATCATATAAAACTTTCAGTTATCTGTTTGGATAAGTCTTGTTCTTATGTCCATCGTCTTTGTCATGTTCAATTGATAATGTTAATTATATTTTATGAATATGTCCTGAAGATGGTTTATTAGACCGAAACGTCCGACGTTGACATTATATTAACATTAAAACAGCATAATTGCATATAAGGATTTTTGTTTCCGTATATTTTTCTTCATATATATATATATATATATATATATATATGTGTGTGTGTGTGTGTGTGTGTGTGTGTGTAAGGACGCATAGAACGTCTTCAAAATGTATATATATGGCGTCAGCAGTCAATATAATTTTTTTATAGACGTATAAGTACGTCTTCCAATATATATATATATATATATATATATATATATATATATATATATATATATATATATATATATATAATTATATATTAGGATAGTGCAAAAATAATGACGTTTTCTCACATAGTAACATATGTGAGAAAACGTCATTATTTTTCATTATTTATATATAAATTCAAACACAGACTCACAGACTGTTTCGCTGTATCACAGATCCTCAGTGTGGCTAAACACCCGATCGCTTCAAGCCGGGACCGAAACACGACCGATTTGGCATCAGTCGGGAATTCTAATCCCCAGTCTATCGACGCCCGGCAGTTAAATTATGGGGCAGAGTTGAATTAGACCAGGAAACAGTAGTATTAAAAGTGTTTAATAGATGTATAAAAAAGTTTTTAAAATTATTATGTACAGCTTTTAATTATAAATTTAGGAGATCAACCGACCCCACTATCCTCGTCTCAACCTTTCGGCATCTTCCGGTGATTTCCGTCAATTGATTAATTATTTTTTGTTAAAGATTTATGAACGCTATATTATTTAAAAATAAATAAATAAGCACACGGTGTGTGGTAGAAGGGAGTAGTAGTAGTAGGAAAGAAAGTGTATTGGAAATGAAACCGCAGGTGGGGTGTAAATTAAATATACATACCTTCTTTTCATCCCACTTCATATGAAATGAAAAGTAAATTTTTACTATGTATACAACGGGTCGTAATTTCCGATCTCTCATTCAAAAGGTGTTTTGGTTTGGTTAATATATATATATATATATATATATATATATATATATATACGAAGTTTGATCAAAAAGTATCGAGACTGTTGCTATGGTACGCAGAGTGAAGACACTTTTGATAGACATTTGCCCTGTCGCACATACTCACTAAGTTATAACGTTCTCTTCTTGGAAGGAAAGTGTGTAGAGTGTGGTCCTCTCATCAGAGCACTTATATTCTATCAGTGACCATGGCTTGTCCAGAAATTTAAGCACAGATTCACCTGGACCAACAACTACCATATCCCCCAGACCTCCCCACTTGCGATTTTTTCCTCTTTCCAAAAATAAAATCGCACATGAAAGGAACAAAATTTCAAGACTCCGAGGAAATCCGAGAGAATACAACGAACCAGTTGCTCGCTATCCCCGAAACAGAGTTCCAGGAATGCTTTCATCAATGGAAGGGAGAGGGGCTACTTCGAAGGAGATTATAGTTCAAAATGATATGCGTTGTAGTTTATACTTTTATATCTCCAGTCCCGATACTTTTTGATCAGGCCTCGTAGGTCGAAAACATGCAGCGTAAATTTCGTGCGGAGACGTATAAGTACCTCGCACTGCAACGGAAGTGTTAAAGGCGTGACATCTCGCGCCGCGACAAAGAACCCAAAAGCAAGCCACAAACTTTAAATTGATTAAATCAATCACGAAATATTAACATGAAAGCAAATCATCCTCCCGACAATATAAGATAGAAAGTTTAAACTTTTCTAACGTTTCTCTGTATCCGTTGCGTCACGCATAATCGGCTGACAAAAAAAAAAAAATATTCCTCATCTACTGACGTTGAAGAATCTGCAAGAACGATTTCCTTTTTATTCGTTTTGTTTTACTGTTTTTTAGTTGTTTTTTTTTTATTATTTTATCAGTTTATTCAGTTGAATACGATGAAGCTGAATTATTTCTATTTTCTTTTGGTTCAACGTGGCAGTATGTCAAACCTTAATGGCAGAATGCATAAATCTGAATGTTAGTTTACCATGAATCATAGACCACCTCTTCCTTTATATACCCTATTCCTTACCACCGTCTATTTAATATATGCAGGGGGCGATGGATAAATTGTCGTCTAAATGGCGCAAAACTGAAAATAATACTGACATCTTATATATTTAGCAAAATTACACAAAAATATCTTGAAATACCAAAGGATATATTTATTCAATAAAATCAACATTGTCTTCAACCATAGCCGCCAGACGAGTTCGGAATCTCCTGCATCTCTTCTGGACGGTCTGTTTATTTAAGTTGGTGAATGCTGCCAAAAGCTTTGCCTTCAGTTCATCTTTGGTTATATATATATATATATATATATATATATATATATATATATATATATATATATATATATATATATATATATATATATATATATATATATATATATATATATATATATATATATATATATATTATAGCTATATAGCGAGACTCTTCGCAAGCCGAATTGAGTCACTGTCGGTCACTGGGCGTGTTTCCAAAAATAAATACGCTAAAAATCCACCTTCATCCCAACTATGCGCCGACAGCTTAGTGGTAGACTATCCGCCTGATACCAATTCAGTCGAGTTTCGATCCTAGCTAGAGGCAACCGGATGTCTAGCCACACTGATGAGCTGTCATACAGCGAAACAGTCTGTCTGTGGATGACATTATAGATATATAGATATATATATATAGAGAGAGAGCAATGGATAAACTGTTTAAATTACGCTAAAATGAAAATAACACTGACATCTCATTTTAACAGAAATATTTACGAAAATTACACAAAGATATCATAAAATAATAAAGAGTAAATTTATGCAATAAAATGGCCATTGGCTTCAAGCACGAATTCTAGAAGTCTTCGGAATCTCCTGCATCTCTTCTGGACGTGTCTCTATTTTTAAGTTGGTGAATGCTGCCAAAATCCTTGCTTTGAGTTCATCTTTGCTGTTACAAGGATTTTTGGGTCCTTCATTCACCTGAACCCCACACATATTAAACAAAGGGTGTGCAGTCTGGGGAGTTAGGTGGTCATATGTAAGTGGTGTTGTAGTTGCAGAAATTGTTTGACAGCCATGACAGGCTTCACCTGTTTGAATCACATAGTACAGAACCCTGTTACCAGACATAGGGTCTTCCAGCAGTCACCCTCTTGACCCGCGACAACACTACCCTCCTCAGTGCACTTGAAGTAGTCATCCGTGTTGAAACTGAGGTCTTGTGGAAAAGTGAATTGAGGCATAACGTCCGCCATCACTAGTGATCACTCCAAGCACATTCGTAATCACCAATAGACTCATTCAACTCTTTCCGAATCCTCTGCACTGTCCTCAAATTTACACTCGAAGACTCTGAAATATTGGTATTGGAGCTTCTGGACCAAATTCCAAGCAGTACAGGATGCTGTTTCCAAATTTCTTGTGGGGCGAATAGCATCATTGTGCTCTTTTACTCGTAGACAGTGCCATACTGAACATGCTCTAACAAGTTGACAAAATCTATAATAAACATCGCGCATGCGCGAAATTAAGAATACCCTGTATATATATGTATGTGTGTGTGTGTGTGTGTATAACGCATTTTTATATACATTTACCGGCCTGAATGTCCGAGAAATGTTCATAGAAAATATGCGTCCTCCGACAGGAATCGAACCTGTATCCTATACGGAACCGTCATATAGCCTGACGTGCCTTAACCGATGTTGTTAATACTGTTTATTATAAACAGAGCATTTACTTAAATATTTGTATTCATAAAAAAAGAACATATAAACATAAAAAATGTCTTAAATAATTGTCGGACTTTGTCCATTTCACAATATATATATATATATATATATATATATATATATATATATATATATATATATATATATATATATATATATATATATTACCCTTATGTGTGTCTTTAAAAGAAGAAGAAGAAATTTAGACAAAAGAAAGAAAGACAAGTTGAAAAAGAAATTTAAGAACAAGTAGGCAATAATAATAATAATAATAATAATAATAGTGGAAATAAATAATATGACAGAGGTTGTTTTAAAAACTCACATCAATGAAACTTGAAATAATGTTCTGTCAGGAAATAAAACGAAAGAATCTGCACTGCCACATAAACAATTCCACTGATTCCGGCTCAGTAATGAAGATACTAAATTCCTTGAAAAGAACAGAGTTGAAAATCACTAAAGAGAAAAACCACATTATTCAAATAATTATCAAAGTAACTCGCACAAAAATGTCAAAAAGTGACCGGCTTTTAGAATTTCATCTGACAATGACCTATAAACATATTGTACCAACATGCACTGCAAATATTGTTAATAGACAGACAACTGGAAGACATCACAGAAGTAAAATTTGTCATATATACAAGAGCTTCATCAGCTATTGAAAAACTTAAATTCATGACAAATAAAAGATTAGACAAGAGACGAAAAGAGCCCCCCTTAAAGCGAGACATTGAGAAAATCAGATGTGAAGTATTGATACTAGAAGAAATTTAAAGAAATCTAAATATTTCAACACGGAAAAGCGGGAAGATCAATCGGAAATATTAGCAATAAATGAAAATTCAACCAATCAAGGAAATATTTAAACAGAAGCTGCAATTAAAAGCATAGAAAACAAGTCAAAAGGCGTTGTAGGTTCTATCGATAAAATACACTATTCCAAACGGAGCTCAAGAGGTTTTACATGGAAATTGGAATTATAAAAGTCAAAAAAGCCACCATTTATTAAAAATGGACAACACTTGTTGGGAGAATATTTGGAGCAACCCAAAGGAATATAATCTCAATGCGGAATGGTTCAAACGCGAACAAGAAAGAATGAAGGATAAACCTGTGCAAGAATGGAAAAATATAACTAAGTATAAGGTTAGAAGACGTTTCACAAGAATGGAAATCGCCCAAAATGACAAGAGACACAACTATTGACTCTATCATCTGTCATCAATTCATAAAACTCTTGCCCTAATTTTATCAATGTTAATTAAAAAGCTCCAATGAAATTCTAGAATAGATCACTGAAGTTATTTTATATCCCCTTACCTAAAATAAGTGAAACGGGTGATTCAAAAAACTATAGTCCAATAACATGTCTGCCCAGAAGGATATAAATTGATCACGTATGTCCTGACGAATTGTAATTATTTTTTGTTCGATTAAAGCAACATTCTTCCACTGCAACAAAAGAGATATCAAAGCGATTCATATGGTTGTAAAGATGAACTATTAATAAAAAAAATATAAAAACTATAATCCAATAACATGTCTTTTCACCACATATAAAATGATCACGTCTGTTTTGATGAACTGTACTTACGCTTTGCTCGATAAAAGCATAATTTTTCCACTGAAACAGAAGGGATGCCGAAGATGTTCACATTGCAGATTATCAACTACTAATAAATATTATCCTGGAAAATTGCAGGAAAAGATGTAGAAATCTCACCATGGCTTGGATTGATTACCGTAAAGCCAGTGATAGAGTGCCACACTCTTGGATCCTTAAGGATTCGGAAATGTGCAAAGATTCCTTGATGGTAGTAAATTCCCTAAAATATATTAGGTTGGTGCAAAAATAATGACGTAATCATGTCGTTTTTTGACGTATTTTTTAACGTCAAAAAACGACATTATTTTTGCACCAACCCAATAGCAAAGGTTTCTTGAAAACCATATTATACCCAAATCCCACCGAAGGCACTGTTACTTACACTCGCCTGAATATACGACGAGGAAACTTTCAAGGGGGCTCCCTTTGACCATTTCCGCTTTGTATGGCCTTAATTCCATTTCCCATGAACTAAACAGTAATAGCTGTGGATATAAAATAAACAAGAAAGTATTAGGTTGGTGCAAAAATAATGTTGGTTTTTGACGTTAAATTATTTTTGCACCAACCTAATATTTAATCACCTACTCGATATGCATGATATCAAACTCGTTGACATAGACTCAATGAAATGAAGGGTATGTTCAATACTGTAAAATGTTTCAGCGGCGACATCGGTATGGATTTCTGATTAGATAAATGTGCAAAAGTAACATTCAAGAAAGGGAGAATTACGGAAACACACTCAATAGATTTAGATTTTGTCACAAAGATTAGGGAATCGGAACAAGAAGAAGCCTATAAATACATAGGAATTAGTGAAGGAGATGCAATACAACATATCAAAATGAAGGAGAAAGTAAGAAAAGAATGCAACAGGCGGGTGCGTTTGGTGTTAAAGAATATCAGCCATAAACACTTTGGCTGCCCCTGTTTCAGCACCCTTAATAGGACCCAATTTGACATTAAGCGAATGGCCGCTAAAAAAAAAACCTTCTCACTTTCCATCGCATGCATCCTCCTACGTCTGATATTGATCGTCTATATGCGCCCTGATCCAAATGAGGTAGAGGATTAGTTCAACTAGAACCGTCTTACAACGCTACAACAATCGGCCTTCAAATATACCTGAAAATGACAGAAGACTGGATGATGATCTCTGTCAAAGAACATGAAGTAATAAAGGAAGCCAACAAATTTAAAAGGGAATTTCAAGTGGGCGAAGAAATACATGTAAACCATAATTCACCTACTGCAGCAGCAAAAAGCTTTAGAAAGAAAGTAAAGCCAAATTCAATGGAACAGATAGATAAAAAAAATAGCAAGTCATGGCCAATATTCTGCCCGTGTCAAACAAGCTGATGTAGACAAACCTCGTACCCATCAGTGGTTACATTCTGTGTTAAAAGCTGAAACCGAAAGTTTTATATTTGTTGCACAGGAACAATGCTTGCTAATTAGAAATTACGAAGCACCCATATTGACATATTGGGTTAATTCGAACTGCAGATTCTGTGATAATTATCTATAAACAATTGATCATCTTGTACTAGATTGCCGGTAATAGCACCCACTAAATATAAAAATCTGCATAATTGGGCCAATATATGCACTGGAAAATATGCAACTTTTACGAGAAAACAACTGCAAGAAACTGGTGTGAACAGTGTGAACCTAGACTCGGTTACAGAGATAGGGCTTTTATTAATTTTATGGAACTTTACAATACACACAGACAGAACAGTCAAGAAGCTAATCGCCCAGACATCTTAATCAAAGACCAGAAAAACAAAATGTGTCTACTTATTGACACGGCAGTCTCTATAGACTGCAATGGATCTTTGAAAATCTTCAAAAAACTATTATAGTTCAAGGATCTTGAAATTGAAATCTGAAAAATGTTGCGCATGAGGACATCAATAATTCCAGTTCTAATTGGACCCTCAGTTTGATTGGAAAATATTCTGAAAACTCATTGCAGGGCGCATGGTAGCTCAATTCCACAGGCGGGAAGTGGGAGTGTAGAAATTATTAGAGTACGGTCACGTTCAGGAATTTCAACAGCAGAATGAGGAGGCCAGGCAGCCATTCGAGTTGTACGATTAATTTCCTGAATTCGAGGTAACAAAGATGAATGGTCGTCAGGATAATTACCGCGAAAAGATGCAGGGAAGCAACGTTACAACGGCGTAACTGAGGCCGATATGACTGGTTAAGACTGATAACATTGCAGATTCTTCGTTAGGAAAAACGATTATGAAAATAATACTTCCCTATTGCTGATTTACACATGTCGCTGCTATTTACTAGGCTTAGTTTAGTTTGGCACAAGGTTACACGTATAGAGCACCCAATGAAGATTTCTATCTTCATTGGGTGCTCTGACACTGTAGTAATAGTCACCAAGATTAGCTAGTTATAAAATAACTCAATGCTTGTCGCCCTATTTCTTTTTAATCTCGTTTGTACGACACAAGTCTACCACTTTTGAGCACCATGCGAGGAAAAAAACTCTACTCACATGTAATGGTCAATCAGAATAGTCTGCTAACCATTACATGTTTACACTTCAATAATAATTACTCACCAGTTTGGCATAAGGCCACAATTATGGTGCATCCAGTAAGGATCTAGTTTACTACACTAGCTTGCTAATGGCTATGGGTAAATAGAAGGACAGATCGGGTTCTATAGCCTTGGATTGCTACTGTTTACCGCAGAAAAAATGGCAACCTACTGCGGGATAAAAATCTGCCTCGTCTGTCATGTATCGAACGATACATGATCGCCTTAGCGTGTATCACTCATGGCACATAAATGACTGAAATTCACTTACGTGCTAATACCCTTTGGAAAGGTATGAATCCTCTTCTTCTCCCCCCACCCAACTATGGCTAAATAGCAGGACAGACCGGTGTGACGTCACCCCGGCCTCTCTGCCCCCGTGCTATCCTATGACGACCAATGTGACTTGGTATTGGTCGCGGCACCAAATGTGACGTTCTAACCCTTGGCTGATTCGGATGGGAATCTGCTTTGTCGTTCCCAGGTCGCCTCCAACGTCTGGTTACCGAAGTAACTTGTCTGATTTCTACTCTAACCTACCCACGTTTTGATTTGATCTTAGGTAGACGAAAGCAATCAGTCGCCGGGCCGCAATGCAATCCGAATTCGAACAAAGGTGACATCGCACAAGTATATGTAAAAGAAAATAAAGTAACAACTCGAAAGGTTCAAATGTGTTAAAAAAAAAAGAATAACAAATATTTTTATATCTGGTTGCTGAATACAGGACTGCGTCTTTCCCCCAAACCGCTTATATGGATACGTGACACTTTGCGTTTGTTAGGTGAGTCTTAGATATCTTAAGTTGTTTTTCAAGAAACTGGTTTTTGGTATCTTCAGGCGATATTCGTAAAACTTGTTTTGGTGGTGTGAGTCTAAGTCGTTCTTCAAAAATAAATTGTTTTTGGTTAGAAGTCGAAGTCGGTGTGCGTGGATCTTCAGTCAGCTTCCTGCGATGCTGGTCTCAGAGATCACAGCTCAGCTCTGTCTGCGTCTCTCTCTCTCCAACTTCAACTGCTACTAACTAACTGCCGTCTACTCGCTGCGACTCTGTTTATATGGACGCCGACCAAAACCGGGTGTGGGCTCGTCGGGGTTTGAGTTTCTCGATAATTCTAAATCCACAATAAGGATTTTCTTTGTTTTCGGACATGAAAAATTTATCACTTTCCATTTTTGGAAGTCCATTACTTTCTGCTTAGAGGGGTTCTTAAGAGAATCGTCCTCCCAAATTCTTCCTTTCTCATGTTGGTATCTCACACCAATCCCCTCAGAGGGCGT
Organism: Acanthosepion lycidas; assembly: GCA_963932145.1. Taxonomy (NCBI): domain Eukaryota; kingdom Metazoa; phylum Mollusca; class Cephalopoda; order Sepiida; family Sepiidae; genus Acanthosepion; species Acanthosepion lycidas. Next base: position 28,691,768 of record OZ010600.1, on the reverse strand, counting down.
CAACAGGCTTTCCTTCTCTCTCAAAGTGGTATCTCACACCAATCCCCTCAGAGGCGTCAACAGGCCTCCCCTCCCTTTCATATGTTTACCTTCGCCCAACGCTCACGCCACCACTCAGCAAATGACGGTCGGCAGCGCGGGTGTTTACAATTATCAAAGGAAAAAAATATCTTCTTTTTTTCTTTTCTTTCTTGTCTTTCTGACACCAGACCCCTACGACTCGTAGTGTGGTCCTTAATTTCTATCTTAAACGAATGTCATCTGGAATTTATCAACGAGATTTTCGCCAGCGTCAAGTGGGTGGTCATCTGGACGTCTTCGCACTCTGTATCCAATTATCTATCCCGGTAACAAACTTTTATCATGTCCAGGTCTGAACAATAAAACAGGTGGTCTCTTTCCAAAAACAAATGATATCTCCGAAAGATAGTTAATGGTTTATTCTTTTCCCTTTCTCTTTCTCATGGGTGGCCTAAGCTGATGCCATTCTCGATCAGTGCGTGAGCTGATTACCATTATCTCCCAGCTTCTGTTTCGTAGGCCACTTGACCAATTTGAAATTTTCATTATTGCCATGGGCAGATTGCTATCTTCTTTCGCCGCGTCATAACATAAATTAATTCCGATAAATCCATGGTCTTACGAATTTCTTACCTTCCGCGAAAAAAAACAAACTTTTTTTTCGCAAATGAAAATAAAACCTTTACCACATTTTTTTGTTAAAAAAAATAACATCGCTCGGTATGTCTTTTCGTGATAGCTTCTTCTCACCTTAATTATTTCTCGCTTTTAATTGTCACGCGTCCGCTAAATAGTGTCACACCGGGTTCTATAGCCTTGGATGGTCAACTGTTCTAACGCAGAAAGAAATGGCAACCTACTGCCGGCTAAAAATCTGCCTCCTCTGTCATGTATCGAAAGATACATGATCGCTAAGTGTGTATCACGCATGGCACATAACTGATTGACCCTCACCTCAATGCTTAGCTGCTTTACCATTTTGTGCAAATTACTTCAAAATTAGAAAAAAAATCAAGAGACAATGAAAATACTACCATAATGACACAGTCATATTTTCTTCAAGCAGACACAGCTCCAGATGTTTTGTTTACAACATCAATCAATGCTGACTTAATATTTAGAACCTGTATTAACATTCAAGTTAGCTGAAAATTTTAGTAATCTCAAACAGTCTTCTGAGTGGTTAATGGCGAAAACAAAATATAATGTTTTTCATATAAAATATTTATACGGTGGAGTGATGGACAGCGGTTCGGATTGAGGAATCGGAGAGCCGAGTTCAAATTCCATTCATATCAGTTACATTCACTTATGTGCTAATACCCTTGGGAAAAGTATGAATTTTCTTCTTAAACGCAGTATACAGCAGGACGGACCGGGTTCTATAGCCTTGTATGACAACTGGTCTACCGCAGAAAGAAATGGCAACCTACTAAGAGAAAATTATTTACCAATTCCTCCTTGCATTGATACTATCGTCATATCTAGTCTGATGCCACTGCTGTTCATCTCGAGGTTCTCGACAAAATCCAAAGAAGGATCTGCAATGTTATTGATCCTGACCTGGCATCTAAATTTTTTGACACTTTCTCACAAAAACGATGTGGTTTTCCTCTGTCTTTTCTACAAATATTTTCGAGGCAGCTATTCTGATGAGCTATCTTCTCCGATTTCTCGACTGCATGAATTTAAGCGCGCTATTAGATAGGCATCTAGTTCCCACCCTTTTACTGTTGAAATAGTTAAATGTAACCAACACTTCTACTCCAACAATTTCTTTTCACGCATTTTCCGACTTTGGAACTCCCTTCCTCTTTCTTGCTTCCCTGATAACGACGATCTGCAAAAACATTTAAACGTAACGTCAACCGCCATCTTCTGTTGCCTTGATCTCCGCTTTTATCTTTTCCTCAATCCTCCCTATGTCCAGTCTTTTCTCTGACTTTCATTCTCTATAACCCACTGCGTGCTAGTGGCACTCCTGCCTTGTTTTGGGTGAAATGCTTAAAAAAAATATAATAGAAAGACTGAAAAATAAGTAAATACACAGTATATACTGGAATTTTATTATTTAATTTTTAAAAAAATAGAAAAATATCTCATTTTTAGGTGATATTTAAAGAAATTCGGGGCTTCCTCTGACTTTTTAATTGTAGTGTATACAGTGCCTGTGCGTACTAGCCCCGGACACCCCGACCAGCCCAAGCATAATTGGAGGCCCAAGGCAGTGTTTTCTGACTTTTCGCTATCTTATCAACATTTGCTTTTTCCTACTTACATTTATAAACGTTAGAAATTAAACTAAGCACAACAATTAAAGAAGTTTTTCGCGAATCTTTTTTTTTTTTCGTCCAAATCCATAAATATTTTTGTTCATAGAGAGTCTGGAAAAAAACGCTATATAAAATGCGCCATCTTTTTTATCCGTAATGTTGAATGTGTTAAAATTATTCACCATTTTAACAAGAAAAAAGTTCAAATTGATATTAAAAATTGCCGCAAAATTATGGTTGAATCATTTTTAAGATGGAATGATCTACTATGACTATGAATTTCTTTTTAGATACATTGTACAGATTGCGATGGGTAAATTGTCGCTATCTTAAATTTTGAATTTCGTGCATGCGCGTTGTTCATTTTGGTTTTGTCGACTGCACACTATAGTAGGGTCAGTTGGGCACAGTTTGTGAGAAAAAGAACACCATGATGGAATTCACTCTGCCAGAAATTTGGAAACGGCATCGTGTACTGCTTGGGATTCGCGCCGGAAGCTCCAATAGGAACATTTCTGAGTGTCTTGGTGTCAATATGAAGAATATCTGTGTCTCCAAAAGATGAAACGAAAGTGATGAAAACCAAATCAGTAAATATCATGTCGTTTGACGAGATCACTAGTGATGGCGACGTTATGCTTCCATTCATATTCCAAAAGACTCAACACAGAGGCCCACATCAAGTCTCTTGAGGAAGTAGTACTGCCCTCGATCAACAGGACTTCGTATTTATTTAAAATTTTTCTAGTTGAATTGTTCATTTATATTGCATATGATCGATTCTTGTACTTAATTCGGTTACAATAAAAATTGTATTTTATATGAATACACTACCTTATGAAAATTGAGATGCAGTAGAGTGGGAGGGTACTCCGTATAATAGATTTAGTGGGGGTCCTAAGTGTATATATAATCACAAAAGGTTAGGAAAAAAAAGATGTTCGTTAAAATTGACGTCAGTGTGATCTGGGTTAAACTGAGGCTTTATCTCTCTCTCTCTCTCTCTCTCTCTCTCTCTCTCTCTCTCTCTATATATATATATATATATATATATATATATATATATATATATATATGTAATGAAAAACAAACCACTTTAATGTACCATTACGATAATTTATTTCACCTAAATCCTTTTTTAAGGATTCAGGATCATTAGGTAAATCTTCCAACAACGAATTGAGAAAAAAAAATGGGATTAGAAATTGGTGTGTAGTGTAATTTTTGTAATTTAATAGAGGGGGTTGAGAGTGGTAGTTAAACAGACAATATAAAGTATAGGGAGGGGTTAATTTTATATCTCTCTTAAGTATGTTTTATACTGGAGTAGGAGGAGTGACAGAAACTTGACCTCTTTAGATGGTTAATAAAACGGAAATGAATTGTAGAAAATGTATACAAGTGAGTCTTATGGTAAAGAGAGAGATAGGGGGAGGGTGAAAGAGAGATGGAGTTGTTATAATTTTGTTTTAACAAAATTATGTAAAAGATAGTTTACAATATTTGATAGAAAATTCGATGTCTGAAAAAAATTTTGTTATTAACTTAAATGTTTAATTTTTTAAGTAAATAGTTTCAGGACTAAATATAACTATTATTGTAATAAACATATTTATCTAGGACATAAAGAAATATTTAAAATCTTAATAGTTTATTCACCCGACTAATTGTATTTCCACAATATAAAAAAAAAAAAATAAAAAAATAACAATAACATCTATTTTAATATTTAAAATTAATTTATGAATGCAATTTATTTATTATATTGGTAAACTAAATTAAACATTAGGTTTCATTATTTAATAGAATTTGAGGGTAATATTAATTTTCATTTATTCATATATGTCTCACAAATGTATTCATGTGAATCCCTACATACATACGATCATTAACAAGTAAAAAAAAACAAAAAAAACCAAAAAAAAAAACCATAGAAACACTTGAGATAATTTACACAAAAAAATTCATTTATCCTCGTACATAAACTATACATACATTTTACAATCTTTACCTATATTTCTAAATATATATAGAGATTTCACAGTTAAAATTTAATTTTATCAGTGTGATCTCGGAAGTGTTTCATTTTAAAGGAATTTAGCTAATATTATTACTATTATTAATAGTCAAAGAATGGTATATTTAAATTTAAATTATCAATTTAGAAATGAAACTCCCTTCAGAAGAAAACAAAAATTAAATTATAGAATATTACAAAAGAAGGACATTACAAATTAAGAAAATAAATTAAAATGTCATTAGAAAGACCCAATATTTCATTTAAAATCAATTCATGCACGTACTCACATATATACATACACACACACACACATATATATATATATATACATATATACATACACACACATATATATACACATATACATACATACGATCATTAACAAGTCAAAAAAAAAAAAAAAACATAGAAACACTTGAGATAATTTACACAAAAATTCATTTAACCTCGTACATAAACTATATATACATTTTGCAATCTTTATCTATATTTTAATATTTGAAATATATATAGATTTCACAGTTAAAATTTAATTTTATCAATGTGATTTCGGAAGTGTTTCATTTTAAAGGAATTTAGCTAATATTATTACTATTATTAATAGTCAAAGAATGGTATATTTAAATTTAAATTATGAATTTAGAAATGAAACTCCCTTCAGAAGAAAACAAAATTTAAACTATAGAATATTACAAAAGAAGGACATTACAAATTAAGAAAATAAATTTAAAATGTCATTAGAAAGACCCAATATTTCATTTAAAATCAATTCATGCACGTACGCACATATATACATACACACACACATATACATATATATATATACATATGTACATACACACACACATATATACATCCACATATATATATACACATATACATACATATACAATTCATATATCCATATACAAATCTATATATCAAAAAATTAATCTAACCATTTAATCATCCGTATATATATATATATATATATATATATATATATATATATATATATAGAGAGAGAGAGAGAGAGAGAGAGAGACATACTCATATACACATACACACCCTTAAATAGATATACATTCATATATAAGCACAAAACCCTACATACAAAACAAAATATAAAAAGAATATATATACATACATATACATATACATATGTACATTTACCAAATATAAATTCTAAGGTAATTACGTCTATATACATATATAGATTACAAGTAGTTTAATCCATAAAAACACACATGTTTAAGTACATGTACACACACATATACTCGTGCATACACATATAATATACATATACATACAAAACAAACATAAAAACATTTATATATATACATCCATACCCATGCAGCATACACGTCAAAAAAAAATATATTCAGTATTCAAACATGCTTCATATTAGTATATTTATACTCACACACGTGCATATATATTTATACATATATATCCATACTACCATACATATGTGTCCACAATATAAATACATAGTTACCCTTATCTATAATGTTCATATATATATATATCTAAATAAGTTCACATAAAAAAAAAAAAATTTTAAGTTCCACAACACATTTATCAAAGAGCACAGTGTCAGTATTTTCATATATTCATTTAAAACAATATATATTTTCTATTTATATATCTACACATACTTTGTTAAAATGAGGTGATTTTTATGCCTACATTTACAAATCAACTCATTATGTCTGTTCAATAGTACGTCCGGAGCCTTATGTTTTATAATTAGTATTTTTTCCATAATGCACAATTTGCATCGGTCTCTGAAATTAATTTTGGCTCTTGAAACGATTTTCCATTCTATTTGTGGGGTTAATTTGTTTTCCAATAACTCCCAATAGTGCTTTGAAAGTGCAGTTTGGTGTTTTTTTGATTCATTATAAAAGGATTGGCGATGTTTGTAAAATCGTTGTTTCCAACTTCCTGCAGAAATACGTATGTAGATCTTCTTATGTTCAGTATTTTCTTTGGGGAAAATCGTAGCTTCGTATACGATGTTTTTGGACAAACATACTCCTTCTACTGGACAGACAGATCCTTCCTTGCAGTTACAGGTAGATTTGGTCTTTGGGCTTGTATTAGGATCTTTTTGAAGTTGATTATAAAATTCATTTAAAATTTTACTATTATGGGAGCTAATAATTTTTCCATGTTGTTCATGCAGGAATATATATATATATATATATATATATATATATATATATATATATATATATATATATATATATATATTTACGTTTGTAGTGCAACTTAAGGTTTCATGGTTTTCCAAATTGTCGGCCACGAGCTGTTGAATGAAAGTCTTATTACAGCTTTTATTTTTTTAAATACAGGGTCTCATGGGAGGAACACTAAATTAAACGTAAATTCAAAGCTCAAAGTTAATATAAACTTAATATATTATTGGGGTTTAAATTCAAAATGGAGATTGTAGCTGGGGGGGTTATTGTAAAAAGAGAAAAAAGAAGCAAGTTTAAATTTTAAATCGGAAAGAAGTAACGCCGTGTCGCTGGTTACGTATTATTAACACTTGTGTATACAGTTGGTAATATCTAATTATTTGGTTTATATACACACTTATACACACACACACACAGACATATATATATATATATATATATATATATATATATATATATATATATATATATATATATATATATATATATATAATTATTTATTTTAAAAAAATTATAACATAAATATGTTATAAAATCCCTACAAAAATAGCCATTTTGTTTCAACACACTCGGTGTCTTATCAAGTGATGATGTTGAATGTAAAATAAATGGTTTTAAAAGTTTCAAATTAATTAACAATCCTTCGCAAGAGGAAAACATTGTTACAAAAGCTAGATGGACCAATCAAAATACAAGTAGAGGAAAATTCAAAAAGCTTGACAACGAAGTCATGTTATAATATCTATTCAGATGTTTAAAATATGAGTAGTATTAAAAAAGAATTTATTCTAACCAATAATAACTAAATTATATGATAAAAATTAATATTAAAATTAAAAACTGCTAATTTCAAAATCAAAATTTAATCGCTATTAAGTTTACAACTATAAAATAACTGAGGAGAAAAGAAGAAATATATATGTCATTCAATTTATTTCTTCATTGAAGTTACTTTACCTAATTTTATATCCGGTCCTTTGACAATGTATACATTTTACTTAATCCTAAGAGTGTGTGAATGGAGTCCTAAACTCACCCGTAAAACAAACACAATCAGATTATAATATATAAGCACCCAGACATATTTATATATATATATATATATATATATATATATATATATATATATATATATACACACAAAACAGACATTGACCCAGACAATCGGATACCACAACCAATAAATATTTAAGACTGAAAGTGCCATACACGAATGCTAACCACTTATTGAAATATAACTTAAGCGAGCAAATATACAAAGATAAAAATGATTAAAAATAATATTATTTAATATATTAAAATAGTGTATGTAAATGTATGTGTATTTATAGATTATTAATGTCCTTGACGATACTATCAAGATTTTTTTGGAAGGCATTTTTGTATTTATAGAAGTATCTATAAATACAAAAATAGAAATAGAAATTTATAGATGTATCTATAAATACAAAAATGCCTTCTTTATAGATGTATCTATAAATACAAAAATGCCTTCCAAAAAAATCTTGATAGTATCAAGGACATTAATAAATCTTGTGATATATATGTTAAATCCGATAAAATGGATAACTTTTATAAGTTATCTCCTAAGGATTATGATACATTAGTTAGGGATAGTCTAACCAGAAACTACAAAAAAATTGATACAAATAACTTCAACCAAATAGATAGCATTAACAGTGTTAGTAAATCAATTACTGATAAACTATTGATTAGTGATCAGGTTGGTAAACTACAAACTTAGGAGGCCTATGTCTTGTTAAAAGACCATAAACCAGAATTCAAAACTAAGCCATCTACTAGGCTTATAAACCCAGACCAGAAATCGGTAGAATTAGTAAGACCATCTTGGAAAGAACCAACCACTCCATAAAAAACACCCTTGGACTACTACAGTGGGTTAACACAGCTGATGTTATCAACTGGTTTAATAACATCCGATATAAGGGCAACTGTACTTTCATACAGTTCGATATTATCGATTATTATCCCTCTATATCGAAGGATCTTGGATTTCGCCCGGGAATACTTTAATATTTCTGAGAGTGAGGTGGACATCATCATGAAATGCCGAAATTCTGTTCTAATCTACAAGGATGAACAGTGGACCAAAAAGTCTTACAACAACAATTTTGACCTTTCGATGGGTTCTCTGGATTCTGCTGAAGCTTCTGACCTGGTTGGATTATTTCTGTTGTATAATTTAAGTGCCTTTGATTGTCTAGATTCCGATAGTGTAGGATTGTATAGATATGATGGCTTATTAGTTGTTAAAAACTCCAGTAAAATTAAGGTAGACCGTATTAGGAAAATGATCCATAGGGTATTTAAGGATTTAGGTCTTAGGACAATAGTCACTACTAATGTTAAACAAGTGGATTTTCTAGACGTCACCCTAGACCTTGCTAACAACTCTTTCCAACCATATGTGAAGGTTAATTCCAACCCGATATACGTACATCCAAATTCCAACCATCCCCCTTCAGTTATCAAACATATACCCTCTTCCATTGGATTTAGAATTAGCACTAACTCTTCTAACAAAGATGTTTTTAATAAACATCGTGATTTTTACAATTCTGCACTCAAAAATAGTGGATACAAAGATATCACTATTCAATATAAAAACCCTGTCAATTACAACCATAGTAAGAAAAGAAGATCTAGAAAGATCATCTGGTTCACTCCCTATTTCAATATAATGGTTAAATCTAAATTAGGACGTATGTTTCTAAACCTCATCAAGAAACATTTCCCCAACCCTGAAACTAACACACTTAGTAAAATGTTTAATCCTAATACCCTTAAATTAAGCTATAGTTGTGCAGATAACCTAGAGAAAATAATTAAAAAACATAACAACTTAGTCTTTAACAAGTATAGGGACTCAAAAAGCTTGATTACTCAAAAGGTTACTAACAATGATACTAAATATAATAACACGAATAACAACTTATGTAATTGTAGGTTTCCTAATAATTGTCCACTACAAAATAACTGTGAGATTAGTTCTGTAGTCTATCTTAGTACAATCTCAACTACTGAGAATCCAAATATAAAGAAATTTTACATTGGTAGCACAATGAAAACATTCAAAGAACGCTGGCCTGGGCATATGCAATCTTTTAATAACAGTGATTGTAGGTACATGACTTCATTATCCAAGTACTTTTGGAATCTAAAAGAAAAGAACAAAACACCTACGGTTAAATGGACATTGATTAAGAACACCCGGACATGTAACTCCTTATATTCCCCATGTTACCTATGTCTTAATGAAAAATTTGAAATTATTAGATTTAAAAACAAGGCTGATCTCTTAAATCAAAGATATGAACTAACAGTTAATTGCAAACACCGTTATAAATTTACCTTATTATAGGGGTCGTATACTTTAAATGATAATGATATGTCGCTGTAATTTTAATAGATTATAACTTTTATTGCCTGATGGTCAATCTGACGATATGAATGTGTATTGTATAACTACATAGTGTTATTCATTTTTCTGTATGTGTGTGTATATATATATTTGTGTCTAGTTATGTGTTTTTGTACTGTGGAATGTGTATGTTTATATATTAGTGTATTAATATGTTGCTAGGTTTTGTATATATATATATATATATATATATATATATATATATATATATATGCGTTTATGTGTGTATATGTATGTGTATATATATATATATATATATATATGTGTGTGTGTGTGTGTATGTATATATATGTGTGTATATATGTATATATATGTATATGTGTATATATATATAAAGTAAGAAGGTAAAAAGCAGGAGAAGAAGTGAAGAGGTTAGAATAAAAAAATAAAAAATAAAAAAATAAAAATTTTGATGTGTATGTATGTGTATTTGTGTATGTGGGTATGTGTGTATATATATATATGTATGTATGTATGTGTATGTGTATGCATATATATATATTTATGTGTGTATATATGTATGTATGTGTGCGTATGTATGTGTAGATGTATATATATGCATGTATTTATGTGTATGTACGTATATATGTGTACTTGTTATTATAGATAGGTATTTTTATGTATATATTTATGAGTGTGTATATATATATATATATATATATGTGTGTGTGTGTGTGTGTTTACTTATGTATTTTTGCGGTTGTATATGTGTATGTTGACACCTATTGTATATGAGATTGTGTGTACGTGTAGGTATGGAAACTTGGGTATGTCATTACGGCCACATGAGTTAGTATATGTGTGTATATATGTTTATATTTGTGTATTGCTGTGTGTATATATGTATTTATATGTGAGTATATGTACATATATGTGTGTATATTTGTGGGTATATATGTGTATATATGTATGTATGTGCATGTCGTACTTGTTATCATGGAGATATACACGTATGTATATGTTTATGTATTTATGTGTATTTCTCTGTGTGTGTATGTGAGTATGTATATATATGTATATGTGTGTGTCTGTATATATATATATATATGTGTGTAAAGAAAAATTATTATATATATATATATGTATGTTTGTGTGTTTGTATGTGTATGTATATATATATATATATATGAGGTGGACATCGAAGTTACCTATGGATGTTGACTTTGATGTCCGATTTTATATTTACATACACTATTTTAATATATTAAATAATATTATTTTTAATCATTTTTATCTTTGTATATTTGCTCGCTTAAGTTATATTTCAATAAGTGGTTAGCATTCGTGTAACGACACTTTCAGTCTTAAATATTTATTGGTTGTGGTATCCGATTGTCTGGGTCAATGTCTGTGGATATGTGTGCATGTATTTATGGTAGTCTATGTACATAGAAAGTGGATTCAATTTTAATTGTGTATGTATGTGTGTGTTGGTTTCCCTCCCCCCACTTCCTTTTTTTTTTTTCATGAACGACTGTGGAGATGTTCTCTGTCTCGTCTCTTTTTGTGTGTGTATATATATATATATAAATATGTCTGGGTACACGCTGTATCTCTGATATTGAGCACTTTATCCAATAAATATAACACATCTTAAGACTATATTTCTTCATATATATATATATATATATATATATATATATATATATATATATATATATATACATATGTATATATGTATGTATGTATGTATGCATATATATAATATATATATATATATATATATATATATATATATATATATATATATAGATAGATAGATAGATAGTAAAAAAAGAAAGAAGAGTAAGATATATAATCCGGTGTTCTTATTGATATTTTTATTTTTACAAAACAGTGCTCAATATAAAATTCCAAAATTCGCTTGAAGATGAAATAGAAGTAATACTTTTGATTGAATTATATAAAGTTTTTAATTTCTGTTTTTGTAGCGATGAAACCATATTTTTACATCAGTTAATTTATTATATGTATATATATATATATATATATATATATATATATATATATATATATATATATATATATATATATGTATATACGGGGAGTTGCAATTATAAAGTTTTGGAAATTGAAAATTTAATTGAAATCTGTTGGAAAGTGTACAAATTTTCAAGTGAATCATGAAAATGCCAACAATAATCAGAACATATTGAAAAAAAATGAAACTGAAAGATGGAAGGAAGGAAGAAGAAAAGTAGACAGTTGGGCGAAACTACATTTAGTGTGTTTTGTTTCTTCTTGGTGCTAGGCAACGTCGCTTGAGTTCGTGTTGCTAAATTCAAAGTTCTTCCCACGATCTCGAAAGATATATCTCTTCGTTATTGCTAAAACACTGAAGAAAAAAAAAAAGACATGGCGAATATATTCTGTATGACTCTTCTACTCATGATTGGATTATATTTTGTGCGATTTTGTTATGTTTTGTTTCGTAAAAAAAGGTGCAAACTAAATAAAACTAGTAAATAAAATAAAACTTAAAAAACAATAGAAAATTAAGAGATTAAATTATAAACTTATTTGCTGTTGAGGTAACACTCTCCAAATTTTTCAGCAGAAGAGACAAAAAAAGAAGTTATTCGAAAGTCAGAACGAGGCAAACAGAGAGTATGATAAAAAAATGATGAATTGATTTATGAAAACAACGAGATTAGAAAACTGAGCAAGAGCAAAGGTTGCCAATCGAAATTTCAAGATTTTCCCCCCAATAACCTTTCAGTTTCGAAAATAAAGAATTGAAATTATAAGTTATTTGCCTCGAGAAGAACTGGAGGCAAAAAAATCACTTTTTGCAATTAAGTACATGTGTGCTTTATTTTTTTTTTTACTTCAGAATTCAGACAAGATGTTCGGCTGTTTGTTACGTCACTTGTCAGAGCTTCAGGCGGGTCTTGTGGCTGCTTTAAAATTCCATCACGCATGAGAGATCACAACTGCTTAGCAACAAAATGTCTATTCATGTGTATTTCTACTCTGATACGATTGATAATGGTGTTTATCTATTCTTTAGTACGTTTTCGTCTAATACTTCGACGTATGTACATATCTATCAAGTCCAGTTTCGAGCTGCGAGCTGCAATAGGATACCTCGGGGTGGTGTAATGGCTAGCAAGCTTGTCTCGCTAGAACAATTACGATTGTGTAGTGAGTTCGATCCTCACTGGGTGCCCCCTACTTTCGGCCTTGTGCCACATCTGAGCTACGCTTGGAAAATCGCTAACTCCGAGCTGGTAAATTGTCGCAATTTGATTCTTTTACTTTCGCGCATGCGCGTTTATTTATATTTTTATTTTTTGTTTTGATTTTGTCGACAACGCAGTATAGTAGGGTCAGTTGGGCACCGTCTGTGGGGGAAAAAAGAACAGCATGACGCAATTTACTTCGCCAGAAATTTGGAAACGACATGCTGTACTGTTTGGCATTCGCACCGGAAATTCAAATCCAAACATTTCAGAGTGCTTGGGTGTCAATCTGAGGCTAGTGCAGATGATTCGGAAAGTGTTGGTTGAGTCTAATAATGATTACAGTGTTGGAGTAATCACTAATTATGGCTTGGTTATACCCGCATTCATCTTTCACCCGGGAGGCCTACATCAAGTGCCTTTAGGAGGTATTGTTGCCCTGGGTCAAGAGGGTGGCTGTCGGAAGAAACTATGTCTGGCAACAGGAATCTACACCATGCCACACAAGCAGGAGAACCCATGGCTGTCGGACAATTTCTGCGACCAAACCAACCCAGACTTGCAACCCTCTTCATTATTACGTGTGAGGCGCCGTTGAGGGAGACAAAACTCCTTGCAACACCAAAGATAAACTGAAGGCAGCATAAACCGACTTAAACAATGAGACCCTCCCGACGAGATGCAGGAGATTCCGAAGTCGTCTGGAGGCCGTTGTTTAAGCCAATGATAATTTTACTGAATAGATTTACTCTTCCGTAAGATATTTTTGTGCAATTTTGGTAAATATATCTGTTAAAATGAGATGTCAGCGTTATTTTCATTTTTGCCTAATTTAGTTTAATTTATCCATCGCACCCTGTATCCCTGTATAACCGTGTTCATAAAAAGTAACTATTACTCCGTATCATTTAATGAACACACACACATATACATATATATATATATATATATATATATATATATATATATATATATATATATATATGCCATATCCGCAAAAAGGTGGATAATCATATTTTTCCATTTCTCTCTTTAGAATAGAACAATGGGACTTATACTAAGTTAAAACTTAGTGTTGTGTAAGGATAAAATACTAATAAATTCCATCCTATCCCCCTGAACATACAACTCGTGTCAGCCTGGGCACTATGCCAACTACTTCCCCGTCCTAATCCCTCTGTTTGTTTTTTGTCGTTGTTGTATGTGTTATATGCAATAGGAGTAGGTAGACCCCGCTACTGCCCGGTCAACACTCCTCTCCCTTCTCCTGGACATGAGCAGAGGCTCACACTTTGTTTCTTGTCTAAGAGGGGTTCCCGGTACTCTCTCTGTCTGTCTCTCTCTCTCTCTCTCTCTCTCTCTCTCTCTCTCTGACCTCTGTACTAGTGTTGATGTGTTTCTCCCGTGACATGTGCAGTCTATGGCATTGCCTCTTCATTTTGAGGGTACACGGTTGACAGTTCACTGGATGCTGTTTCCGACTGGTAGTTAGGAGCCCTAACTCTTGCGTAGTGTCTTGACCGTCCGCTCTGAACAACAGTTGTATAATACCAGGATGTTGTAGTGCCATGTCGCGCATGGAAAGGTGTCCCTGCAGTCACCTGCGGTGGGCAACCCTGAGGTCACATTATGATGCTAGCTGTGCCAACTCCTCTCTGCTCATGTTGCGGTCGATAGCCATCTGCTTCTCTTACTTCAGGCCTTCTCATCCTCTAACAATTACTCCACATGAAGACTCAAATGAAACAAAAAAAGTAAACCTAAACCAGCCCCTCAAAAATCACCTAAACCCCTCAACATTTCGTTCTCCAACATCCGTGGCATTAGAACAAATTTCTGCAGTATGGAATCTTTGCTCACTGTAAACCGCTCGGATATACTGGCTCTGTGTGAGACAAACCGTGTCCCGTCTATTTCCTCCTCTGATCTCTCGATCCCCGGCTACCTTCCTCTCCTCAGGAAAGACTCTCTAACCCATATATACGGCCTTGGTGTCTATTTCAAGGACCATCTCCCTCTGGCCAGAGAGTTGTCTCTCGAATCGCCAGACTATTCGTACATGTGTCTCCGACTATCTCTCCTCAATGCCGTAAGCTATCTCTTCTTCCTCTATCGCTCTCCATCCTCTCAAGACTGTGGGATACTCGATAGCATATCTGACAGCATAGACAAGGCCCTCTCTCTCCACCCGTTTGCTCACATATTCGTGTTTGGTGACTTTAACGCCCATCATACCAAGTGGCTCGAGAATCCTACTACTGACCGGGCTGGCATTCAAACACTTAACTTCTCAGTTTCTCAATCCCTCACGCAGATAGTCAATTTCCCCACGCGTTTTGTCCTCAACCTGGTAGGTAAGGCCTCCCTTCTCGATTTGTGTTTTACCTCCATCCCCGAATCCTGTAGCGCCACACAGCTCTGCCCTCTTGGTAACTCCGATCATGCCGTAGTATCTGTTAACATTTCCTTCAACTCCACACCCCGCAAAGAACCACCCATCACTAGAACCTCGTTCTACTATCAACGAGCGGATTGGGACTCGCTCCGTGACTTCCTCCGCGATGTCGCCTGGGATGTTGTCTTTACACTCCCTGTCCAAGAATGTGTTTCTGAGGTCTCATCCTGGGTTAAAGTTGGAATCGACGCATTCATCCCCTCAAGGAAATTTAAGGTCAAGTCGCACTCCTCCCCTTGGTTCTCCGCTGCTTGCTCAGCCGCCATTGCCTATAGGAATCACTTCTTTCACCTATTTCGTAGCGACATGTCGGACTGCAGTAGACGTCTCTTTGCCTCCGCCCGTAGCGTAGTGTAAGCGTGTCCTCAACGAAGCTAAGTCAATATTTGCTGCTCGGATGAAGGAGCGTATTGCATCTCCAAAGATTATTGGCGTCTCTGCAAGAGTGTCCTGAGCAATAGAAAACCCTGCATACCTCCTTTATTCAACCAGTTCGAGGTCTTGACCTCCTCCACCGACAAGGCTGAATGCTTTCCTCGGGAATTCTCATTTAATTCAACGCTCAACTCCTCCGGTGTACCCATACCAGACTTCCCTCTAAGAACTGAGGCCCTATTGAGCGGCTTACACATAACCCCGTCATTGGTATTGGGCATTATCTCCAATTTAGACCCTCACAAGGCTAGTGGTGGAGATGGCATACCAGCCATTGTCTTGAAGAAAGTGCGCACCTGAGCTAGCTGGAAGTCCTCATCCGTTGTTCCTGTCTTTAAGAACTCTGGAGACCCATCTTACCCATCTAATTACCGTCCTATTAATCTCCTACCCATCTTCGGCAAAGTCTTCGAAGCCCTAATCAATGCTGAAGTGGTTAACCACCTTACATCCCATGATCTGCTCTCAGACAAGCAATATGGTTTCCACTACGCCCAATCTACAGCTGATGTGCTTACGGCCATCACTGAAACCGTCTACAAAGCCCTTCAAAAATAACGGTGAGGCTCGTGCCGTGGCCCTAGACATCTCCAAAGCGTTTGATAGGGTTTGGCATGCCGGCCTTCTTCGTAAGCTCCAGGGTTATGGTATTACAGGTCGACTGTTTGATCTAATACAATCATTCCTGTCAAACCGTGAATTAAAGGTCGTTCTCAACGGATTCTTCTCCAGTTCCTATCCCACGAACGCAGGTGTTCCTCAAGGCTCCATCCTGAGCCCCACTCTTTTCCTTATTTTCATCAACGACCTTCCTGACGCCATAGATTCCCAAGTTGGCATCTACACGGACGACACTACAATTTACTCCTGCCTCAAAAACAAATCTAGTGTCGGTGACAAAACTAACCTTGCCGTGCGTCTTGAAATGGACCTCCAATGGGTTGTTAATTGGAGCAAGAATTGGCTGGTCAACTTTAACGCCTCAAAAACTAAACTACTCTCTATTAATCACCATAGAGATCCTTCCCTGCCCCCCATTAGAATGTCTGATAGTCAACTTCTTGAGAGCAACTCTCTGCGTCTGCTCGGTCTCACGTTGACTGCTGACCTGAGATGGAACAAA
>OZ010600.1:28614634-28669634 GCA_963932145.1 Acanthosepion lycidas | reverse complement strand
AGCCATCACTGAACCACGTCAATACTTATAGACTCAAATAAAACAATCAATATTTACCTATACCCAAACTAAGTCAATGATGAGAGACTCAAATTTAAACGACCAGTATTTGGCCATCACCTCATCGCTTCTAGACTCAAATATCAGCGACTAATTGTTATGAATAATCAAGAGTGGTCTCCCCTTCTTTGTTACTCTCCACTTTGAGAGAGCAACTTCTATTTACTGGGACGATAAATGGACACTATACGCGGACCTTGTATTCTCAGTTACTTAAACCTTTCTTAAAACCTACACCTGCGTACTTTTGTCATTACAATTATATTTATTGGTTGTAAAATAGTATTCCCTTTAAAAATCAACATTCGATAACTATTGTACTTATTCGCCTCGGCTAGAAATATCTCGGTGTTTGCATATGTGTATGTATATGCAACGGGCATGAAAGGCAGTTAGGTTTGACAAATAACATGATATTTTGTCCTTGCTAACCTTTTCCAGCTGTAAAGGTTCCGTGGACACTTCTGTGTCTCTTCTCATATTTGTTCCTTGACAATGATAATTTTTTTCAGTGTTTACGGCGCAATGCGCTCGTGTGAAATCTTTAGATATTTATTCCCTTCAGCCACATCCAATGCAATCTGAACTTACTAAGATGTCAAGGACTTTCGAGGTGAACTTGTTGTTTCATCTTATTCCTAAGATGGAGCTAAGAAATATATGGTGCCTCATTCAATTTATTCAACCGTTATAAAAAGACGTTCTTGAATTCTTCGCAAACCGGAAGTAATCAACCAAAAGACGCGTCGGTAACAACCAAGCTAAACAGATCCAACAGCTTCTAACTTTCGTATGGAGTTTTTTTTCCATGATTGGACTCTTTTTAACAGTTTTTTCCTCTCCATAAAAATAAATAAAAAAAAGATATTAATTATAGTGTCAAAAATACTTGTCATAAAATAATTATAACAATTCTAATTATCGTTAATTCACCCATTCTAAACCAATTAGAATCGACCCCACTTTTCTCTTCTACACACACACACACAAACACGTAACATGCTCACTATCGGACAAGCAGTTCACATGTAAAGGTCGTTAGCACGTGCGTCAACAAAGAAATCGTCTCTTTTTTTCCTTTTCAGGCCATAAGGTTTTTATTTAAAAAACCGAGGTAAGTAAATCCGAGGTAATAAAACCCCAGACACTTTTTTTTCTAACTAAATTATCTAGACATTCGTTATACATATATCTTAAAAAAACATACAAGAAAGACTGTATACATTTTGCTAATTCTTTATCATTCTGTCGAATTCTGATCCATATTTGATCTACATTTGACCCCAAACTCACAACTTAATTCAGTATTACTGTCTTTCGTGTCTTCCACATCGCATAACAACCAGATAATAAATAAGACTTTTTTTGTCTTGATGTTGCTCATTTTTAAGAATAATTTTGTATATGTAATTGTTCGAGGGTTGATAATTTTTTACTTGGAGTTATAAGTCCGCTACTGGTTTTAAAAATGCTGTTCCTTTTCCGAACTATAGTTCACATTGTCTTTTACTGGCTATAGTTCAAATGAATGTTGAGATATTTTCTCTTCTTTATTTTATTGTACACTAGCAGTCATACCCAACTAGATTGATCAGAAAAAGCGTTCAATTAGAATGGAGCAAAAACATCATCATGTTTCAATGTAACAGTGTCTATCTTCTTCAATTACGTTAAAGTACTTTCATTAAACAAACATTTTGAATTAATGTAGTTACATATATAAGCAGGGGAGGCACGGTGGAGTAATGGATAAGTGTTAGGGTATTCCATACGTAATAACTACTGCCCCTCAAGAGGATGCAGGGAGTTCAGACCGAAGTCGGGCGACCGGCTGATCGGTTGAACTCTCTGCCTACGGGTGGGGAGGAACCCGAAAGAGGCTACGACCCTGAACCCCTTTATACGGGTTCAAAGGGAATATTTTTGCCCGACCCCACGGGCTCGGAAACCCCACGGGCTCGGAAACCCCACGGGCTCGGAAACCCCACGTTAAACCGGCCTTGTGCCACATGATGCCCTTGTGGGTGGGTGGGGGTGACTAAATACAGTTGAGCCCGAAGTCGGGCGACCGGCTGATCGGCTGATCGATTGAAATCTCTTCCTACGGGCGGGGAGGAACAAGAACGTGGCTACGCCGAAGGGCGGAGTCTCTTTCGGGGAGGTAAACCGACCCTGAACCCCTTTATACGGGTTCAAAGGGCATATTTTTAGCCGAGCCTACGGGCTCGGAATCCCACATTAAACCGGCCTTGTGCCACATGATGCCCTCGTTGGGGTGGGGAGTGACTAAATTCCGTTCAGTCTGAAGTCTAGAGTGAGGTCCGTCAGGAGTCTGTCAGTCAGTCAGAGCGAGTCAGTCAGTCGAGTCAAGAGTCGAGTCAGAGTCAGACCGAAACAGAGTCGCGTTCAGACAATTACTGCAAGACATTGGAATAGTGATACTGGTCGAGACTACATTGTTCTCTCTACTAAACCTGATTGTTAGTACTAACACTTTCTACTTCTCTGTATATATTCCTGTTTGTAATATATCTGTGTTATTCCATACATGTGTTCGAGTTCTTCTTTATTGGTTCTACCTTGGACAATCACCGTGGTACAAGGAACCGGACCATAACAATATGGAGTGAGGAATCGGAGAGCCGAGTTCGAATTCCAGTCGAATCCAGTTACATTCACTTACGTGCTAATACCCTTGAGAAAGGTGTGAATCCTCTTCTTCTCCCTCCAGCTATGGGTAAATAGCAGGATAGACTGGGTTCTATAGCCTTGGATGGCAACTGGTCTAGTAGAAGGACAACTATGAATTCAAACCCGGAGTGAAGCTTCTAAGGCGGATGGACGACACTTTCTGCTACCTTCCGTTAAATCCTGCAGCCGCGCTGGTACCAAACTGTATTGGTTTATCCTCTCCTTTGGACTCTGCTAGCAAGGCCGAGCCCTAGTTATCTATATATCCCGTCCAGGCTCGTAGCGCAGCGCGCTACTCCATCGTCACTCGAGACGGACGGACGGACGCCGACGCCGACTGATATAACAGTAGTAGACGGTATTCATTCAAAGTTAGCCGGGAACATGAAGCGGTAAAACAAGCAACATGAACACTCACTTCAGACAACAATTATTTTAGAGTTTTTGAAATTCAATTTGTCAGTGTCCTAGAAGATACATTTATAAAGCAATTGTTAAGTTTGATGAAAATTGGTTGAAAGATCAACGAAAAATAAGAAAGAAACCAGAAAAAAATCGCCACTTTTCGCAATTTGCGCGGGTGTTCACTATATGGGTGGACTCACTTATCAAGTTAAATGACTAAAACAATCAACTTATTGTTGGCTAAAATTGAGCCAAAATTTGTATTAGATTGCTTAAAATTTGAGGAAGTTTTTAGTTTAAAATTTGTGTTGAGATCGATTTGTGTTGAAATCGATTCTTCGTTTTTCGCGGTTTTTCGATAAACGTGGTGTAGAAATAAAAATGAGGTATCGTTGAGCTTGTCATGATGTAAGTAACCTACATACCGAGTTTGAACGAAATCGGAGGAAAAAAAGGTTGAATTTATCGATTTTTGATCGGCTTTATCGATTATTGATTTTTTTTTTTAAATTATCGATTTTTTACCCTAAGAACGTATTTCTCGCATTGCACAATATATGTGCCAAGTTTGGTCAAAATCAGTTGGAAGGATCTCAAAGGAAAAAGTATCACACAGAGAAACAGCCGGACTGACACACAGCCATCCTCTGTTTTATATATTTATGTTTTATATATATATATATATATGTGTGTGTGTGTGTGTGTGTGTATGATAGAAATTATTAGGACGTGCTTTCTGCATTCTGTTGAGGTTTCTTTCAGACTCGATGAATTACTTAAATATAATTATCTAACAATTTCTATCATGGACATCATTGCTTGAACCGGCTTCTAATGCTCTAGATTGAGCGGCTTGTTGAAAGTAGTCGTGGCTCCAGGGGGCACAGTCCTATGGTTACAGAGAACTCAGTAAGAGTTCCACCACGGAATATGTGTACGAGTGGCGCTATATTGAGTCTGATTTGCAATCTCTTCGTCACCGAGGCCCAGTGGAACAGTTGGTATG
This sequence comes from Acanthosepion lycidas, assembly GCA_963932145.1. NCBI lineage: Eukaryota > Metazoa > Mollusca > Cephalopoda > Sepiida > Sepiidae > Acanthosepion > Acanthosepion lycidas. Next base: position 28,665,472 of record OZ010600.1, on the reverse strand, counting down.
ATGCTTGCTTGACAACCTACCTGTCAGGATTTCAATTCTCGGTAGTGGATGCGCACTGCTGATGTATCCCAAATATAGGACGAAACGGACGTCCAGTGCATTCTGTTAAGGTTTCTTTCAGACTCGATGAAAAATATATATATATATATATATATACAGAGAGAGAAAGTTTTTGTTTGAGATGTCCTGGTTTACTGCCCATTACATCATTTTTGTTTTGCGACGTTTGATTTTCACGAGGAATCTTCAAATTGGATTCTACATGAATACATGTCCCCAACTGCGGTGCTGTTCTTTTTCTCCTATAAGCCGAATATTTTTTTTCTTGTTATGCCGGAGGTCTCGGTGTTATGTGCCAAGAATATAGGTCCTATTGTTTGCATTTGCTTTGGTTTCCCAGAAATTTTTTCTTGTCTGTTTCTTTCTTCAATTTACCACATCCTTTTAGCAGGTGAAGTGAATCAATTCCACAAATTTTGTCATAATATTTTTTTTTCATTTTTGTCGTGATCTTTTCCCCCTGTTTTGTGATGTCAACGAATACTCGTTGCCACTTTTGTGATGTCAACGAATACCCGTTGTCACTTTCGTAATGCTCGATGTAGTAGAGTCCTTGTAATCGCAGATACAACTATAGTAACGCCGTTGAACAATACTGGTGCCAGACGCCTTCGAATATCACTCACACTAATTGTAATTGCTCGATAATACTCGCTCGAAACGTAATCCGTATAGCGAAATAGTATAGCGGAATAGTATAGAAAATAGCGATCCGAATAGTAATAGAGGTTAGAGTAGAAATTCAGATCAATTAGACATAGGCTACCTCCCATATATGCGTTTTTCTATGGTCACGTGATTCACTTAATTCAATAATGGGATCGCCTGTGTTTGCTCACTGGCGATATATGTTCAAACTCAAGTGACGACAGCGACATTTTATTCCTATAAAACACCCTCTCTAACTCGATTTATTTAACTGTTTAAAAAAAAAAAGATTTATAAAAAGCCGTTCCAGAATTCTTTGCAAACCGGAAGTAAAGGACAACACCAACAACGTCAATGATAATTAGCTGACCAGCTGATCCAATACTTGATAATTATTGATCAACGCAGATCCAGATTATGCTACTGCTAGGCCTGTATCATATGGTATACTATTTATGTTCCGTGTTCCCTCAGGACGTAGACAATCATAGCTCTCCACAACTTCCTGAGCCTTGTAGCACTTGATAAATATTGTCTTTCTGTTATTTCGTCTAAACCCTGTTTCGCCATCCGCTTACCCAAGCTCACTAAGTATGTTATGCGCTGTTTTCCACTACCCATGCCTTCAGTCTGTCCTGTGAGTATCAGACTCTCCAATGCCTCTTTCCTTATTTGTGTCCCAGAAGGTTCAACTGTCTCTTCCTGGTGTGAAGTATAAATTTCCTTTTCGTCAACATTTTCTCTAAAACTTCATCGTTACTCACATGTTCAGTGGAATGGTATTAAGGGTCCCTAAATTCAGTGGCGGACTAGTCAGGGTGTCAGCATGTCCTATGGCAGATTGACCACGGGTGGAGTAAGTACCTCTATATCAAACGAATATGTAATAAAGAAACAAACACAAACAACTGTTTCAGTAATAAAAGGGAATAAGAACTTTATAAAATTATCTGCACACCATCAGTTACTCAAGTTCAATGTGAGAGGACATTTTCAATGCTAATGATAATAAAGGCAAGGTTAACTTTTAGCATTCTGCCTTATTAATGTTACCTTTCCACTGTATTCTTTTGAAAGGCCCCTCAATTGCATTAACTTTATTGTTAGTTTCACTCAAAAGTCTTTTCTGTTGCTATAGCAGGATATGACAACACAACTATGAAATTCAAAATTCATATTCAGAGATAAGAGTCACCTGTTTATTATTATTACAAGCAGTGACAGATTAGTCAGGGTATCAGCTTGCTTGATGGTAAGTGGGCCATCTATATCAAATAAAAATGCAGTAAAGAAACAAACACAGACAACTGTTTTAGTAATAAAAAAAGTAATAAGAACTTTATAGTCATCTGCACACTATCAGTTACTCAAGTCGAATGTGAGAAGACATTTTTAAAGGTAAAGATCATCTTGACAAGGTTAATCTTTAGAACTCTGAATTATTAATATTACTTACCTTTCCACTGTATTCTTTTGAAAGGCCTCACAATTGCAGTAACCTTATTGTTAGTTTCACTTGAAGGTGTTTTCTGTTGCCATAGAAGGATATGACAACACAATTATGAAATTTAAACAAAATTCATATTCAGAGATAAGAGTCACCTGTTTTTATTATTACAAGCAGCGACAGAATGGTCAGGTATCAGATTGCTCGATGGTGAGTGGACCATCTATATCAAATAAAAAATTCAATAAAGAAACAAACGGTTTTAGTAATAAAAAAGAAATAAGAACTTTATAAAGTCATCTGGACACTATCAGTTACTCAAGTCGAATGTGAGCGGACATTTTGAAAGCTGAAGATCATAAAGACTAGATTAATAAATTCAGTATCGGAGAAGAATTTGGAATCATAAATGTATTCTTTTTTTCGTGGTTCCGATTTTGATTTTGATTTTAAAGAAACGTTTCGTTCCATTTACACCAAGACACAGCGAAGTATTAAGTTTGCGATCCCCATGTTTTACCGTAGGGCATTGTACTCTTATCGCTTATGGCTTCTCTTATTTTCCTCCACGCTCACTGTACCTGATTCAAATTGAATAAATCAGATTTAGTTTTATCACTCCATAAAACTGAATTTCGAAAATCCCTTATCTTTTTCTCCATCTCGACCCGTTCTAATTCCAATCATGCCTTGCGATGATGACTTTAAGGACTTTATAAACTCATCTGCTTATCATCAGTTCCTCAAGTCGAATGTGAGCGGACATTTTGAAAGCTAAAGATCATAAAGACAAATTTAAGAAATTGTCTGTCTGAGGAGAATTTGGAATCATACATGTTGCTATCCATTGAAAAGGAATTGTTAGATGAATCGGAAGCAGAAACAATTATTGACAAATACAAACAATCATCTAGTGAACACAAATGATTGCTCTTAATATAATGGACTGCTTGTAATGCTCTATTGTGCTTTTAAATATACTGTTAATATGGAGACTGTGCAGTAAACTATTTAGATTATTATTGAAATTAAAAAAATATAAATAAATAATTCAATTATAACATTCTGTATTTCTATTTTCTATCTACTGCCATAATGTACAATATAATGAATAATAAATACACATTTTCTTTCGACAAAAACTTTAATTCTAACCTGTTTGCTACGTGTTCTTTTTGAAAATTCTATTCATTCCTTACGAAAATTAATGATAGTATTGTAGTTGCGGGTGTGTGCCCTTCGTAAACTGGCCACCAATATTTTTAGACTCAGTCTACTATTACCTAAAATGAAAATCGATACACCTAAATACGAAATTAAAAATTATAAACGGGCATTCTAAGAGATAAATACAGAAATTTCTATCAATTTGATAAACAAACACAGAAGAAGAAGATAAGAAGCAAATGTTTCCCATGCAATATTTCCGTAGAATTCGTCCTCAATGTAATTATTGCGTGAAATGATTTAAAATTAAAGAAAATATTTCATGTTGGGTCAGTATCATTTGGTAGTTATTCTACTAGCTTAATTCCTTCCGGTGTCTGCGGTAGACTGACTAACTGACTGACTATCTATCTATCTATCTATCTATCTATCTATCTATCTTCATGTCATTCTAATTATATATAAGTCTATCTGCGTATTCACATCTATCAATCTCAGCCTGTCCATATCTATCTATCTATCTATCTATCTATCTATCTATATATATATATATATATATATATATATATATATATATATATACATACATACACACACACACGCATATATATATATATATATATATATATATATATATATATTCATGTCATTCTAACTATATATGAGTCTCTCTATCTCTGCATATTCATATCAATCTATCACAATCCATTTCTATGTATCTTTCTATCATTGTTTCTATCTATCTATCTATCTATCTATACCAGTCTGTTCATATCTATCTATCTATCTATCTATCTATCTATCTATCTATCTATCTATCTATACCAGTCTGTTCATATCTATCTATCTATCTATCTATCTATCTATCTATCTATCTATCTATCTATACCAGTCTGTTCATATCTATCTATCTATCTATCTATCTATCTATCTATCTATCTATCTATCTATCTATCTATCTATACCAGTCTGTTCATATCTATCTATCTATCTATCTAGAATAGATAGACTTTACTCGCTCTATCATAAGAACAAGCGTATGTTGGTGGCAGTATATATATATATATATATATATATATATATATATATATATATATATATATATATATATACATATATATATATATATATATATACATATACATATATATATATATATATATATACATATATATATACATATATATACATATATATATATATATATATATATATATATATATATATATATATATATATATATATATATGCATGTTTCATTAAAAACGACAGACAAGGTACTACGGTTAAGCTTTTTATTTAATTTTTCTTGTGTTCTAACAAGGGCTTTCTTTTCTGGACAAAGGGTGTGTAAGAACTGTCCAAATGTTTTATATTTCCAAGCGCTTTCGGCTATACCTTTAGCCATTATCTAGGATGATTCGATTTTTCAGCTTAATTGAGTGTGTGCGTTCTGTGGATATCTTAGTGTGTCGTAGGAATACGGTTTGCACATTGTGGCTTTGTTCGTAGTTAATATTGTTAAGAGTTGGCATTTTCTTTTTTATTATTAAAGCTTCCATTATTTTTAGACTAAAAAAAAAGACAAAAATAATGGAAGCTTTAATAATAAAAAAGAAAAGGCCAACTCTTAACAATATTAACTACGAACAAAGCCACAATGGGATAACCGTATTCGGAAATTAAAAACATCCCTACGACACACTAAGACATACACAGAACGCACTCACTCAATTAAACTGTAAAATGAAATCATCCTTGATAATGGCTAAAGGTATAGCCGAAAGGCTGGGAAATATAAAAAAATTGGACAGTTCTTACACACCCTTTGTCCAGAAAAGAAAGCTCTTGTTAGAACACAAGAAAAATTAAATAAAAATCAACCGTAGTACCTTTTCTGTCGTTTTTAATTAAACATGCATAAAGGAAGGATTGCTGCCTAAATAAACAACTATATATATATATATATATATATATATATATATATATATATTAGGTTGGTGCAAAAATAATGTCGTTTTCTCACATAGTAAAATTTGTGAGAAAACGACATTATTTTAGCGCCAACCTAATATATATATATATATATATATATATATATATATATATAGTTTATGCAAAACTAGGTAATCCGCATGGGTAGACCCAAGGAGGATGATATCCAGAGAGCTCAATGTAAAATTCAGAGCAGATATGTTTGAATAAAAACAGACCACTTTAAGGTTCCATGTAATAAGTTATTTCACCACAACCCCTTTAACAGGGCTATGGATCATCAGACTTTACTTCCAAAGGTTGAAATGAAAAATGAAAAGAAATTCACACGTTTTTGATGGACCTTATCAAGCATATGTAAAATTAACGAAGTGGGGAAGTAAGGTGGGAGAGAAGATAAGATGTGAGTGGGTTAGGTGTACCATTTCAATTCCTTATTCTTAACCCCCTGGATAGCACGGAGGTCAAGTTTAAATTGTTAATTTAATTCAAATTGAAATATACTACCCCATTGTTGATGATAAAATTATTAAAATTATTTAAATTGGAATAACCGTTGATAATTGGGTACCTAAGAACAACCACGAGTTTATTTAATGAACAAAAATCAAACGAATAGATGTCAACTTAACCAATAAGACAAAAGTTTTTATAAAAAAAAAGATTACTAAATATAAAATGGATTACTTTTCCAATGCACTGTCTATGAGTTTCTCTAATCGACTGTTTCATAGAAAATACCCAAAACTCCAACGAACTTCAAATTAAATTCTTCGTAGATTGTTTAGACATTTAGATTTACATCAAACCATAACCTCCCAAATATGCCCGTTAAAGTAACGCGAATTAACATCGTCTAAGAATCTGAATGAAACCTGTCCTCGTGGAATGTAATTTATTAGAGTTGCTGTAGCTTCTTCCTTTAATGTCGGTCTCACCCCTTACCCATCGATATCTAGAGACAAGACGCGTTGGCCTTAAACAACGTCTAGCCGACAGACAGGGGGGTTGAGAATAAGGAATTGAAATGGTACACCTAACCCACTCATATCTTATCTTCTCTCCCACCTTACTTCCCCACTTCGTTAATTTTACATATGCTTGATGAGGTCCATCAAAAACGTGTGAATTTCTTTTCATTTTTCATTTCAACCTTTGGAAGTAAAGTCTGATGATCCAGATCCCTGTTAAAGGGGTTGTGGTGAAATAACTTATTACATGGAACCTTAAAGTCGTCTGTTTTTATTCAAATATATATATATATATATATATATATATATATATTTCTGTAGTTTAGTGCTAGCAGCAAGCAGAAATGTTTCTCCTCCCGTTGATGGCCATTTCGGCCGAAACTAGTCGAGGAATCTAAATGGAATAATAATAAAAAAAACGAAAGAATATTAATCTACAACCCAGTGTGTCTGAAGATTTTAATTTTTTAATTTTTTTTATTGTTCAAAATATATATATATATATATATATATATATATATATATATATATATATATATATATATGTAGATATATATGGATATACAGGTGTCTTTAAATGTATATGTATATATATATATATATATATGTAAGTATGAGTGTATGTGGAGATATGTATGAAGATATATGAATATGCGTTTTCTCTGCAGATGTATATGTGTAAATATGGGAATATACATAGGTTTTTTTTTGGTTTTTTTTTACTAATTAATAAAAGATAAAAATAAATTAATTAATAAGATTACTAAATATAAAATAGATTACTCTTTCAATGTACTATCTGTGAATTTTTCTAATCGACTGTTTCATAGAAAATAACAAAAAACTCCACCGAATTTCAAATTAATTTCTTCGTAGATTGTTTAAACATTTAGATACAGAAAAAACTTTAACCTCCCAAACATGCCCGTTAAAGTAACGCGAATTAACAGCGTCTAAAACATTTGAAAGAAAAACTGTCCTCGTGAAAGTAGTGTAGCTTCTTCCTTTAAAGTCGGTCTCGACCCCTCCACTCCTTAGCCATCTATATCTTGAGACTAGACACAATAAATTCGAACAACATCTAGCCGACACATTGGAGTTAAAAATTAAAAATAAGAATTTGAAATGATACATATGGCACATTCATATCCTCTTTCCCACCTCACTTACTCACTTCGTTAATTTTACGTATACTTGATGAGGTCCGTCAAAAATGTGTGAATTTCTTTTCATTTTTCATTTTTCATTTCAATTTTTGGAAGTAAAGTCTGATGATCCAGAGCCCTGTTAAAGGGGTTATGGTGAAATAATTTATTACATGGAACCTTAACGTGGTCTGTTTTTATTCAAACATATCTGCTCTGAATTTTACATTGAGCTCTCCGGATATCATCCTCCTCGGGTCTACCCATACGGATTACCTAAGTTTGCATAAACTCTCTCTCTCTATATATATATATATGTATGTATGTATGTAAGTAGTTACCTCGGATCTCTGTTACTGCATCGAGTAGATATTCCTAACAACATGTGCTGGAAGACCTGTTTATTGAAGGAATCTGACTATTCTTATGTACTCCTGTCTTGTACATTGCCTCTTTCATCTAGAACGAAATTAACTGGGACTTTCGCGGAAATATTTACCCAACTTTGCATGAAGCCACGCTGATCCCTAAACACATTTTTTTTTTCAATTCCAGACACGTTCAACTTTAACTTTTTATTTGATCGGTGCTGTTATTCTATTTTTCTTTCTTTTTTTTTCCTGCCAAAGCTGAATAAGACGAAACGTGGTACTTACAGTTGTGACGTGAGTGAACACAGGCGAATACTGGAGGCCATATTTGAGGTGTCGTGTGCACATTGCCTTGTAGCCCGTTGTTATAAAGCAAAGCACATTTTAATCTATTTGCATAGCGCCGAGTGTGCTGTCTGTCTGTTTATCTATCTATCTATCTATCTATCTATCTATCTATCTATCTATCTATCTATCTATCTATCTAAGTCTATTCATATCTATCTATCTCAGTCTATTCATATCTATCTATCAATCTATCTCAGTCTATTCATATCTATCTATCTGTCTATCTATCTATCTATCTATCTATCTATCTAAGTCTATTCATATCTATCTATCTCAGTCTATTCATATCTATCTATCAATCTATCTCAGTCTATTCATATCTATCTATCTATCTATCTATCTATCTATCTAAGTCTATTCATATCTATCTATCTCAGTCTATTCATATCTATCTATCTATCTATCTATCTATCTATCTATCTATCTATCTGTCTATCTATCTATCTATCTATCTGTTACAATCTATTTCTTATATATAGACGTCTGTAGAAATTTACCAGTCTGTCCTTCTGTCTTTTCTTTATCTGACGACAAGCACACACACACACAGACAGACATACGTCTGTATTTATCACACTATTTTCATGGGGATTTTTAAGCGTACCTTAGATGTGGCACAATGTCGAAACGATGTACCACACAGTGAGGATCGAATTCACTATTCAGTCGCAATGTTTCTTGCTAACCATTACACCACGTCGAAGTGCCCATATCAATATTCATATGTATGTTTGTATTCATATGTATCTATCTATCTTTTTTTGTTTCTATCTATCACAGTCTCTCTATCATAATCTGTTTCTATCTATCTATATATTTATCTATCATAGTCTGTTTCTATCTATCTATATAGCTATCTGTCTATGATAGTCTGTTTCTATCTATCTATCTATCTATCTATCATAGTTTGTTTCTATCTATCTATATATCTGTCTATCATAGTCTGTTTCTATCTATCTATCTATATGTCTCAGGAATAATCTATTGATTGAAACCCTAGCATGCGTTTTGATGATGCTTATGGAGGCTTCATCATTCGCCCCTGACGTTCTTTTGTCAGTGGAATCAAATTTCGACCCCATCTCGACAATGACCATTCACCTTTTATTCTGCGGATTAAGTCAGAACCAGTAACAACATCACGTTCTTCCTTATGTTGGGATAATGAATCGCTGACGAGTTTTCCCATTTTCAAGAATTCGCTCTTCAGTAGCCACGACTTACACTTAAATCATACGCCAGCATAGTGAATGATTCGAACGCTTTTGAAAATATGACTCCAAGCACGTGTCGATGTACCAATTAGGAATAAATAGCGAGCTCAAAACTCACAGGGAACTCTTATGTTACTCGACTAAGTTACACCTTACGGCCCTATCACACCGGTTCTCGTCGGATCACCGAAGCCTCTTGAGTACCTACATCGGTGACGGCTTGGGAATAGCAGGTGCTGTAAAATTGGATGCGCGGGTGGTGTAAGGGATGATGGCTCGGAATTGGAAATCAGAGAAGCGAGTTGCAATTCCAGTCGGGTTTGTATCAGAAAATACAAGTGGCAAAGGCTTGTATCAGCAAATACCAGTGGGAAATGCTTCTTTGAGCAAACACAAGTGGCGAAAGATTGTATCAGCAAACACCAGTGGGAAAGGCTTGTATCAGCAAATACAAGTGGGAAGGGCTTGTACCAGCAAATACAACTCGTAAAGTCTCGTATCAGCAAACACCAGTGGGAAAGGCTTGTATTAGGTTGTTGCAAAAATAATGTCGTTTTCTCACATAGTAACATATGTGAGAAAACGACATTATTTTTGCACCAACTTAATATCAATAAATCGGTATTGTGTCCAAAATTTTCTTACAATCTAAATATATTTTCTGGCTTCCAACAACCTGCAAAGCTTTCGTCTTAATGTGACGTGCCCCCCCCTCAGGACGTACGCTGTCATGGTTCTCCACAACTTCCTGTTCTTTGTAGCTCTTAAATAATCTTTGTCTTTGTGATAATCCCCTAAACCCTGTTCCGTCATCCATTTACTCAAGTTAAGTGTTGTTTTCTACTGTTCCTTTTGCCATCAATCTGTACTGTGAGTATCAGATTTTCCAAGCTCTCTTTCCTCATTATCCCATTCGCTGGCCTTTCGGAGGACTGATATCAAGTAACAGTAATCTTTTTTTTTCTTTTTCTAACGAAGTTTTTTTCTGTTTCTCAATACTCTACTTAAACCGTAAATCAATAAATCGATTAATACAGCAACTATTTATTGTAACATTAGCCTTTCTAATCCCGACTTTAAAAACAGGTTCGAACACGGGACTTTGGCACTGAATGTTAATCCATTGCTATTTAATTCACCAGATAGGCCGCTTAAAACGCTGTTTCGCGCAGTAGGGGTGCGCCTAAATGTGTATGTTACGGGTCTGTTATTACAGGTGTGAAATGGTCTTCGGTTGGAATTTGGTAAACATCGCACAGAATCATAGTAATTAGTGAAATTAAATAACGACTAAGTTCATAAAAGATGATTGAATTTCTAAGGGGGAAAATTTGTCTTGCCCAATTCGATTTAGTTCCCACCAATTAAATTTCGACCAGTTCTTCAGCGAAAAAGAGGAATCAATGGCGTTTCTTTCTACTGGAAACTTGCAACGAGATTTCCAAAGATACTTCAGTGACATTAAAAGGATGGCATAATAGAATTTATATTTGTATCACCTGTTTCGTTTTAAATAAATAAATGGAATAAAGCTATCTGTCTCTATTTCTGAGATGAGATATTGTAACTATTTACAATATTATGTTAGATCTCTATCAGAAAATTGATTTATTTTCTTCGTTCTTTTTCGACAATTTACGTATTCAGTTATCCGGGATTTTTAATTATTCGACCAAACTGTTTTTCGACTCCTGTCTCAAGGTGTCCGGGTAATCAAGAAAATACTGTATTATTTTTTTTTTAATGACTTAACGTGTTTTGTCAAATCATTTTAAGCCTACAATTGAAAGAAGTAATAACGAGCAATTCATTTACTGTTTATTACGTGTAGTTGAAACTTGGGCTTTAAATAAAGCGTATATGCACCTCCACAGGATCGCCAAAAAAATAGGATTCTATGATGAAAAAAAAAAAGCCTGAAACTTGATAAAAACTGTGTTATATAGGAACTAAGAGTATAATCCATCTTTGCCCGGGTCTTTCATTACTGGAAATTACCGGTGACCCCCGAAACGACGTTCCCCCCGGTGACCCCCGAAATGACGTCGCCGCCGGTTACCCACAAAACGACGTCCCCGCCGGTGACACCCGAAATGACGTCCCCGCCGGTGACCCCCGAAATGACGTACCCGCCGGTGACCCCCGAAACGATGTCCCCGCTGGTGACCCCCGAAACGACGTCCCCGCCGGTGACCCCCGAAATGACGTCCCCGCCGGTGACCCCCGAAACGACATCCCCGCCGGTGACCCCCGAAATGACGTACCCGCCGGTGACCCCCGAAACCACATCCCCGCGGGTGACTCCCGAAACGACATCCCCGCCGGCCTGTGATTTATGCACTGATTATTAGTGCAAGGTTGATCATCTTTTTTATTTTATTTTTTTACTTTCATTGTCGATGCATCCTTGTCCCGCGAGTAAGATAACATCAGTACACATTGATTACTCCCCAAAAAGTAGCAACTCAATGCCATCAATTTTTTTTTTTCAAAGAAACCTATTGTTAGTGACTTTCTCACTCGAAATACAATCTTTGAAGAAGTTTGTTGATGAACGACATTTTTGTCTCTTGTCTACGTTAATTACATGAATATCGCTTCTGATGAAAGAATATGAACACCGGTGCTATAAAAAGAAAACTACAACACATATCAATTTGGCATTTAATCTCCTTCGAAGTAGTCCGTTTCTGAAGCCAGCGTTGTTTCCAATTTTGGAACTTTTTTTTTTTTCGTGTCAACGAGCAGCTGCTTCGTCGCATTCGCCTGGATCACCTCGCCATCTTGAAATCTTGTTTCTTTCAAGCTGGATTTGATTTTTGATGAGGAAAGTGTCGCAAGGGGCAAGATCTAGGGAATATAGTTATTGTCGGACCCGGGAATGGGCCCAAAACTGCTGCATAAGCCATAGTCACTAATGGAACATCTATGAAGAGACGATCATACTCTTTCCTTCCAGGCACTGCTATAAATAACGGAAGTTATTACTTCGTGCATATACACGACATTCAAATTCAATCTGTACTAAGCGGATTCTCTCGGTGTACTTTACCTACCATAGCAACAGTCCCAACACTTTGTGATCAGACCTCGTATATATAAAAACTAGCAGCATGGCCCGGCGTTGCCCGGGCTTGATTCAAAAATCGTACGACTCATACAGCAATCGCTATCACTTGACTTAAAATATTTTTGCCCTTCCTTGCCTTTAAAGGGGTGCCCTTTGCCGTGCTGATGTTGCTACATGCCTTACTTCTTGCCTATCTCACACTGTGAATTTTTTCTAAGCTCTATACTAAACATTAAATCTGTTACGAAAAAAGAACTAAACAAAATGAACACAAAACGATCAGCTTTAAAAAAGGACTCGTAACTGGAAAACCGAATGAAAAAAGAATGTTAACAACAAATAATTTTTCACACCCAACCCAGTCCTGCGGAATCAGAATCAACGTTGAGTTTAAGCAAGTGAATGAGCCAATTGGAGTAAAATGCCATGCAGATTTAAATTTTCCCCACTTGTGACGAATGCAGCTATCGATTTTTTTTGCATACTTTTAACATTCATGTCAGTCAGCTGTTGGCTCTCACGTTGGCCAATAGAATCTTCCTGCCTATTCGTGGCAGCCAGCTATAGGCTCTCACTCTGGCCAGTAGAAAATGGCCGCAAACTACATAAAAACTGCCGTAGAAGCATGAAAAAATTGATTATTTCGACTATCGATGGGAGTTGGGAAATGCAAAGTCGGTGTTGGCCTTTCCGCTAACTTGGAGCATGTGCATGTAAATTTTGGTGCAAATCCGTCGATACAATAAAACTAATAAATACATTTTAAATTTATTCCTTAAGAGTAGATAAGCCGGCTTATCGCCCGGCTCACACTCCTTGACGGTCTTTTTGAACATAAATAAAGGTTTATCCGTTGTTTCCTGTTTAAAATTGATTTTCTGGATGCTTCCAAAGTTTAATTCAACTCTGTACTTTTTACGTCTCCGCCTGAAAAATCTAAAATTTTATTGATTATTTATTTTTCCTCGAGAGCTTCACCTACCGCCCTGTTTACATCCCTCCCCGGTCTTTTGATCATGAGTAGAGGTTTATACCTTGTTTCTTGTTTAAGGTTGGATTTCCAGTTCCTTCTTAAGTCTACTTCAGTTCTATACTTCTAACATCTCCGCCTAGTATCTGAAATTTTTTTGACTATTTATTTTTTCTCAGTATGAATAGAGAGGTTCACCTATCGCCCGGTTTACACTCCTACCCAGTCTTCTGAACAGGATTAGAGCTTTATCCTGTGTTTTCTGACTGGGATTGAGATTGGCTTTCTGGTTTCTTCAAATGTATTTTTTTCTCATTCTTTTCCACTCCCAGTGGTCCCCTTGCGTCTTAGTGGCATTATCGCCTTGCTTGGAGACGAGGGATTTTAAGAAAATGGAAGATATTATTTCCGTTTGTATCCTGTAAATACACAAAGAAATATTTTCATATTATTGTTTCATTTTAAAGAAAGAGAAAAATTTACGAATAAAGTTTACCTAATATGACTGGATGAATGGTTTTATTTTTATTTTGTAATATTTTATGGTTAGTTTTGGTCCGAGAACCGTTTAATGTCATTAAATAAAATATGAATTTATGGAGTTGAAATTAAGTAACAGTGTATGTTCTTATATAGCTTCTGCTACTTTTAACTTTCTCGTCTTCCTTTTCTCTTCTTCAAAGTCCTGGGTATGACATTAATCTACATCCGGCAACAAGGTCTCTGATTGAGAGATTGGTAGGTCTTGTGGAGCATGGAACCACCACATAATTCCTGTTGCACCCAGGCCCACGCTGACTCGGGGTGGTAGCACTTGTTAGGGTCCCGGCTATGGGCAAATAGTGACCCCCCCAAAAAAAAAAACACTATGAAAAAATAAAAATAATTATTTATATTAAAAATAACAGCAATACATTTTTATATAAAAAATGACCAACAATTCATATTTATAGTAAAATTACTAGCAATATATTTTAAAGCAAAATGACCATCAATACATTTTACAGTAGAATTACCAACAATACTCACCAGTACGACCACCGAAGTTAAGCAACGTCGAGCCTGGTCAGTACCTAGATGGGTGACCGCTTGGGAATACTAGGTAACGTAAACTTGGATGTGCGGGTGGTGTAATGGATTATGACTAGGAATTGTTAACCGCAGAGCCAAGTTCCAACTCCATTTCTATTCTTTGTATTCAATTACGTGCAAATAGCTTTGCAAAAGGTATGAATCCACCTCTTCTCCCCACAACTATGGGTTAATTAGTAAAACTTGTATCGCTAAATCATTATTATCTCCAAAAAATAAAATAAAATTATGTCCAAAAATATTTAGATTTCGACACTAAATAACCCATGGAGGTGTCGATACGCCGCTAAACAAAATCAACCGATATTTTTCTTTTCCACTCTCCGCTTTCGAGCAGCTGGCAAAATCCTGAATCGGTTTAAAGCTGAGTAACAATGTTTCTCCAGATAAGAGACAAAGAAAAATGAATCGATAGAAAAAATAAATTATATTTTAATATTTACAATGGTTCACTCCAAAAGCTATTCTAGGTAGAGAATTACATAGTAAGAAGCACAGCTTACGAGAATATGTGGGGAAGATAACGGCTGACCCTAGATGTGAACAGGTTAAGATTTTTGTGATCGGGGAAGCATCCTCTTGGGAGTCGGTTCCACAATGCATCGGTTCGTGGGAAGAGGCGGTTTGAGTGGATCTTACATCACACTAATGGAATACGAAGAGGATGATAGTTACAATGGATGCAACATGATGGGGTCTTAGTCATGAAAGGTTAGAACTGGACGAATGTCCTGTTCGTCCGAACATTTTATATGGATATAGAGACCGAGAAGCGAGTTATTCACTTTTAACCCCCCACCGCACATACACTGAGTCTAGGATGCGACACAAGGTCAGTTATTTAACGTGGAGAATCCAAGCATTTCCACTTGAACCATGGTCAACATTTACCCCCACCCGCGTTAACGTGGGTTACGCGCACAAAGCTTGTCTCAGCTGGTCACTGTAGCTCAGACCAAAATCCCAAGCTGCGAGGTATTTACCCGCCATCCCCTACTGAGGTAGGATGCTACGCAAGGTCAGTTGCTTATTGCGGGGAACCCTAACGATACCACCTGGTCCACTGGTCAAAATGTCAGATCAGGACCTATTACACTGCATATCCGTCTCTGGATTTTGTCTAGGACCTCAAGATGAACAGCGGGGACACCAGACCATATATAGCAACAGTGTTCCATGCAAGGACGAATGGTTGATATGTAAATTTGAAGGATGGATCCAGGCGAGAACATCCAGGAGGCTGGCGTTACTTACTATAGCATGCTGGTTGCCAACTGATATGTCCCGTAAAGGGATATATTTGAACGAAGTAGCTAAGTAGTTTCGGCTACTATGACCAAGCAGAATACGGTAGCAGTAATCGACTGGTACGCGTCGTAGTCGCAGGTAAGAAGTGTAGATCAATGGCGTAGTCTAATGGGCGTTGTTATAGACTTACCTGTCAGACTAGGGCTCTCTCCTTCTGACTCACCTACACGTCCCTCGGTATTTATGACGGACACCAGCCAATCATATTCCAGTGAGGGGGAACACAGGTGTACGCATATTCCATTATATCAGATAGATAGATAGATAGATAGATAGATAGATAGATAGATAGATAGATGTCCCGGAAAGGGATATATTTGAACGAGGTAGCTGAGTGGTTTTGGCTACTATAACCAAGTAGAATACGGTAGCAGTAATCGACTGGTACGCGTCGTAGTCGCAGGTAAGAAGTGTAGATCAATGGCGTAGTCTAATGGGCGACGTTATAGACTTACCTCTCAGAATAAGGCTCTGACTCTATATTTATTACTGTAAATGAACAGGAAATGTGGCACAAGCCCGAAAAAAGGAGGTTGCGGAAAAGGATCATTTGTCTTAATCTATAACTTAGCTAGCCACAACCACTGACCCATACAAAACAATAACCCTAGCACCAAAACAACACATTCATACTTAACTTTCTTACTACAGTCTGTCTATATTTCTGAGATGAGGTATAATATTTACATTATTTACATTATTTACATTATTCGGACTATTGTCCTCATCTTTGTCGCCATATTTATCACAACGTTTCGGCCGTTGTACGCTCCGTCCTTCTTCAGGTGGTTGGAATTTCGAACCGAACCCTTTATTTCACTCACCGGGGTAGACTGTTCTAGTTCCACGTGCCATGTTTGATGGATGTCAGTTATCAGTTATCTCCTGCTAATTTCCCCTCTGAAAGTTCTCCACTGCCTTAACCGGGTATTGAACTCTTTGGGTCCTGTCACTGGATCTAACCAACGCCTTTATCCACTGTGCCATGTGTCTTTGAGGACATTTGGTTATGAATTTCTGGCTATTATAAACCTAATGTCTTCAGCAACCATTTTTACCAGTGCTCATATTGCTGTTATCAAATCATGTTTTTACCAGAGCTCATATTGCAACTATGTTGTTATCATTGCTTATCTCTGGCACTCCTTATTACTGGTTCCCATATTGTATTTATTTCTATGCTTGGTCGGCTCAGGAGATTTTTGTGGCCTAGCATTATTTTCCACCGTCCAAACTCTCTCTGTCTCTCACAGGCGGGATGCGGCAAGCCTCTCACTGCTCTATCACTACTTCTACGGAAAGAGCTCGGACGAACTCTGTTCCATGGTTTCCGCATGTTACTTACATAGTAGCAAACCACACACATTCCCCCTGTATTCCATCGTCGAGAAGCAAATTCCACTTGAGAAACTTCCTCCAACGAACCACTGCTCTGTTTAACAGACTCCCAATAGGATGCTTCCCCGTACACTACAATCTTAACTTGTTCAAGTCTAAGGTTCTTCCCTTCCTATCCCCACAAATTGATTCTTAACGTAATCGAGTAGCATAGTTTGAACAGGCTGAACCATACCATATATATGTTAATTTTCCCTCTGAAAGTTCTCCACTGCCTTAACCGGGTATTGAACTCACACTCTTTGGGTCCTGTCATTGGATCTAACCAACGCCTTTATCCACTGTGCCATGGGGACAATCTGGGTATCAATTTCTTTCTTACTACATCCACCAAAATACCCTCTTTGTCTCAATGAAAATCCTAAATAGTCCCCTTATGTACAAATATTGTCGGGGGTGGGTGCATAAAAACAACACTTTTTAAAAGATCCCCAATGATTATGTACAATATGACTTATAATATATTTACAAGAAACTAAACAAAAAGGTGTTAGTAATTAAAAAACAAAACCACAAACCTTAAATGTGGCAGAAATATCTAAGGTTCTTGACTCTGTCGTAGCTACACGTCCGTCTGTATTTATGACGGACACCAGCCAATCATATTCCAGTGAGCGGGAACACAGGTGTACGCATATTCCATTATATCACCAACCAAGGCAATCTGAACCCTATCTGTCTAGTTATTTAATCCATAGCTAGTATTTTGAAATTTACTTTTGTCTATTTGAATTTTATGATTGCAAAGCGTTATATCGCCTCAGGACCACACGGATATTTGTGACTATATAAACGAAAAAAGTTAAAAGCTTTTTGAGATTATTTCACTTGAGTGGCACGCAGGTGTATTATAAATTTTCCTCAAAATACGGTTTTTTCTTTGTTAAATTATTGATATAGCACAAGAGTAATATGGAAACCATTCGTCTTCCAAGAACATTGACTATGATTAATTACACACGAAAAAGATATAACACCGACATACTAAGTTCAACTAAGTTTCTCTCTTCACAATATAAATACACACCTACGCTCCCTCTCACGGACACACAAACTAAATGAATTAAACAGCTCTATCAAACATTTTATTAACGAATGCAAACTTTTTTGCGTTGATTTATTTTTTTCATCTTCCTCTCCAAATTTCGAACGATCCTTGGCAAAGACGGTAGCTGTTGATGTATTAAATTTCGAAAACGTTTATCATGCCTTGCGTCCAAGCATTTTCGTCTTGTGAGTCATCTTCGCGGGTCAGGGGTGCAATAGGTTTATTATGGGGAAAACGGTAACAGTCATAAGAAGCGTATTTACTGTAATGTTATATTCAAATTGAATAGAAAAAATCCAGACCGCAGAAATTCTCCCCCCGCCACGTGTCACGACAAGGAGCGTGGAACATGCGTGATAAGGTGCGTTTTTTTTTTCCTATATGCAACTGAAAATGATAGGTTGAAGACTGAAATTTTTAACAATGCATTAATTAAAATGAATACAATCTACCATCCTCCATTATTTGAACCATTGTGTCTTTAGAAACGATTAAAGATATCTAACTGGAATTCTCCGAGGTTTTTATAACACTATTGGACTCTACATTGAGCAATAGGAATGTATAATTTTTCTTCAAACCTAACAGAAGAATCGTGATGATATCCATCACAAACGAAATTGACATGTTCATCATTAATTAATCATAGCTATGGATCGGAAGCTCATGAAGGATTGAAATTTATTTCAAATATATGTATATACTCCCCATGAAAAATTATTACCTGTAGAACAACATTTCCGCCTGGAAAAACACGATTTCAAAACCCATGCCAAATTCACTATAATTGGGTGAATAAAAAAGTTCAGATCAGATAATATTAGAAAGATTTTAGAGTTCCATGAAAATAAGTGGATACAACAAAAAACAAAATATCCAGCCGGGCTAAACCATAAATTTAACAATATATATAGTATTAATATATAACCCTACAAATCAAAACCTACCCACATTTCTCACCCACACAATACAGACATGCTTACGGAGGTGTTGAGGCCTCACATTATACACTCACCCACACGAATATACACACTTACACACATCATACTCACTCACTCCCTAATGAGCCAAATGATAACACACACTCACAGCAATACACACGCTTACACATATCATACTCACTCACTCCAAAGGACCAAATAACACGCACAAAAACACTTAACAGTGACACATCCCCTCTTCAGGACCAATAAAACTGTCAAACTGATCAAGGGAATTCAGAGAAGCATAGATCCATCCAGGTCTTATCTCAAATAACAACTTAAAAGAGACTATTTGACCAACAGAAGGAATGTTAAAAGATTCATGTTAAAAAGATTAAAAAAAACTACAGACAAAAGTTCATTTTCTCCACCAAGACATTAATTTCTGTAGTTTACTGCTACCAGCAAGCAGAAATATTTCTTCTCCTGATGATGGCCATTTTGGCCGAAACTAGTCGAGGAATCTAAATGAAATAATAATAAAAAAAATAAAACGAAAGAATATTGATCTACAATATTTTAATTTTTAATATGTTTTTATTGTTCAAAATACACACACACACATATATATATATATATATATATATATATATATATATATATATATATACATATATATATATATTATTTCAGGATCATTTTTCAACTTATTCAAGATGATCTCTGCTCTCTCTAAACTTCTGACTTTCTCTCTCAGATTAACAAGGTACCTCACAGTTTTCACGTATGATATCATTTTCCTTTTTCACTGCTCTTTGAACTGTAATAGCTGAAACTTCTCTCTCGCGTGCCAGACGTCGCATGGACTGAGTTGGATCTTTTCTAATTGATCTCGTTAGTTCTAAGTTGAAATGATGATCGTTTTCCCTGTTGTGACCTCTCGATCAGGTTTTCCTTTATACTGTTTCTTTTTTTAAAACTTATTCGCCGTTGTCTGGATGTTCTTGAATAGATTTGAAGATGGAAGCCAAGGTATGAATGTTGGTACTAATACTGAAGTCCTGAATGATCTTTTTCCTCTCACCATTGCTCAGTTGAGAAGACAGTGGGGCTGACATAAGATAATTTTAAACTGTTATCTTTCTAGCTGAATAACTCAATGGGTTTTCAGTGTTGCTTATGACAAATGGTGTCAAGATAGTTAAACGGCTCACTAAAAAAATAACTGGAAAAAAGAAACTCAGTTTAGTGCTTTTTTAGGTATTAAAAATTTTGGGAGATGGACAATTATGCTGTTATATCCGGTATATATATACATATATATATGTATATATATATATATATATATATATATATATATATATATATATATATACCGAATATAACACCGGCTATAATCATTTAATTTATAATATATATATATATATATATATATATATATATATATATATATATATATATATATATATATATATTAATTGATTTAAAAAAACATATTTTAAATCAATTAATTTATAATATTAATGCTCTGTAAATTTACATTGAGCACTATTTTGTAAAAATAAAAATATCTATAAGAACACCGGATTATATATCTTACTGTTCTTTCTTTATATATATATATATATATATATATATATATATATATATATATATATATATATTGTGTATTTGGGCAGCAATCCCTCTTTTATACAAGTTTAAATAAAGACGACTGACAAGACATTGAGATTAAAATTTTTATTTAATTTTTCTTGTGTTCGTACAAGTGTTTTCTTTCCTGGACACAAAGTTTGTAAAAACTGTCCAAAATTTCTTCATATAGGAGCGGTTTCGGCTATTCTTTTAGACATTATTAAGAAGGGATTTTATTTTTTTTAATTTTTAACTGAATGTATGTATCTGAAGTTATAGAAATGTTTTACTTCCCAAAAACTCTCAGCACGTTATTGTATTTTTATCATTAGCGCTTACATTAGTGTACGAACAAAAAAAATTACAGTACCTTGTCAGTCGTCTTTAACGAAACATATATATATATATATATTACGAAATGGACAAAGTCCGACAATTTATTTATTAAAGACATTTTTATGTTTAACGTTATAGATACAAGTATTTAAGTAAATGCTCTGTTTATAATAAACAGTATTAAATAACATTTACCGGCCTGAATGTCCGAGAAATTTTCATAGAAAATATTCGTTCTTTGACAGGATTACGAACCTGCATCCTATACAGAACCGTCATTTACGCTGACGTGCCTTACCGTTAGGCTACAAAGAAGCGTCCGGTAGACAAGGTCGAATTTACTGCTTATAAACTTCAATCTTTCATAACTGCTCATAAACAAATGACGTCATATATTACGAAATGGACAAAGTCCGACAATTTATTTATTAAAGACATTTTATATATATATATACATATATATATATATATATATATATATATATATATATATATATATATATATATATATATGTATATATATGTGTGTGTGTGTGTGTGTAATGAAAAACAAACCACTTTAAGGTACCATTACGATAATTTATTTCACCTAAATCCTTTTTTAAGGATTCAGGATCATCAGGTAAAACTTCCAACAACGAATTGAGAGAAAAAATGGGATTAGAAATTGGTGGGTAGTGTAATTTTTGTAATTTAATAGAGGGGGTTGAGAGTGGTAGTTAAACAGACAATATAAAGTATAAGGAGGGGTTAATTTTATATCTCTCTTAAGTATGTTTTATATTGGAGTAGCAGGAGTGACAGAACCTTGACCTCTTTAGATGGTTGATAAAACGGAAATGAATTGTAGAAAATATATACAAGTGAGTCTTACGGTAAAGAGAGAGATAGGGGGGAGGGGGAAAGAGAGATGGAGTTGTTATAATTTTGTTTTAACAAAATTATGTAAAAGATAGTTTACAATATTTGATAGAAAATTCGATGTCTGAAAAAAAATTTTGTTATTAACTTAAATGTTTAATTTTTTAAGTAAGTAGTTTCAGGACTAAATATAACTATTATTGTAATAAACATATTTATCTAGGACATAAAGAAATATTTAAAAATTTTAATAGTTTATTCACCGACTAATTGTATTTCCTCAATATAAAAAAAAAAAAAAAATAACAATAACATCTATTTTAATATTTAAAATTAATTTATGAATGTAATTTATTTATTATATTGGTAAACTAAATTAAAGATTAGGTTTCATTATTTAATAGTATTTGAGGGTAATATTAATTTTCATTTATTCATATATGTCTCACAAATGTATTCATGTGAATCCCTACATACATACGATCATTAACAAGTCCAAAAAAAAAAAAAAACCCATAGAAACACTTGAGATAATTTACACAAAAATTCATTTATCCTCATACATAAACTATATATACATTTTACAATCTTTATCTATATTTTAATATTTGAAATATATATAGATTTTGGTTAAATTCCACAGTTAAAATTTAATTTTATCAATGTGATTTCGGAAGCTAAATTCCTTTAAAATGAAATTTTAAAGGAATTTAGCTAATATTATTACTATTATTAATAGTCAAAGAATGGTATATTTAAATTTAAATTATCAATTTCGAAATGAAACTCCCTTCAGAAGAAAACAAAATTTAAACTATAGAATATTACAAAAGAAGGACATTATAAATTAAGAAAATAAATTTAAAATGTCATTAGAAAGACCCAATATTTCATTTAAAATCAATTCATGCACGTACGCACATATGTACACACACACACACACACACACATATATATATATATATACATATATACATACACACACACATATATACATCCATATATATATATATACACATATACATACACATATACAATTCATATATCCATATACAAATCTATATATCAAAAAATTAATCTAACCATTTAATCATCCGTATATATATACATATATATAGAGACATACTCATATACACATACACACCCTTAAATACATATACATTCATATATAAGCACAAAACCCTACATACAAAAAAAGATATAAAAAGAATACATATATATATATATATATATATATATATATATATATATATATATATATATATATATATACATACATATACACATACATATGTACATTTTCCAAATATAAATTCTAAGGTAATTACGTCTATATACATATATAGATTACAAGTAGTTAAATCCATAAAAACACACATGTTTAAGTACATGTACACACACATATACTCATACATACACATATAATATACATATACATACAAAACAGACATAAAAACATTTATACATATACATCCACATCCATGCAGCATACACGTTAGAAAAAAAAAAAAAAAAAAAATTTTCAGTATTCAAACATGCCTCATATTAGTATATTTATACTCACATATGTGTATATCTATTCATACATATATATCCATACTACCATACATATGTGTCCACAATATAAATACATAGTTACCCTTATCTATAATGTTCATATATATATATATATATATATATCTAAATAAGTTCACATATAAAAAAAATTTTAAGTTCCACAACACATTTATTCAAGAGCACAGTGTCAGTATTTTCATATATTCATTTAAAACAATTTATATTTTCTATTTATATATCTACACATACTTTGTTAAAATGAGGTGATTTTTATGCCTACATTTACAAATCAACTCATTATGTCTGTTCAATAATATGTCCGGATATATATATATATATATATATATATATATATATATATATATATATATATATATATATATATATTCTGTTTATACGTTTTTATAGATAATCTTTATTTAAGTAATTTTTTTTTAATTAAACAGTATTCATTACAAAAATAAAAAAATAAAAATATGCGTCCTCCATCAGAAATCGAACCTGCGTTCCGTCGGTATCGTTATAGGAGTATGACGATATATGAAGAATAACGTTTTCCTTATAGGCTTAGATGTTCGATTTCTGTCAGAGATCGTATATCTTCTACGAAATTTCTCGAACATTCAGGCCGGTAAATGTAATGAATACTTTTTAATTAAAAACAGAGAATTTACTTAAATAAATTGTATGTATAAAAATAAATATTTAAATTGCTAACAAGCATTAAATTAATTTCTTTGCGGAATTTTATAAACATTTGAATTATATCAAAGCTTAAAATCTGTTTTAATCTAAATTGCTAAAGCTATACCACCCCTCTTCTTCCTCCGAAAATCCTAAGTACATCTATTTTCTCTTTACTTCCCCCTTTTTTCTTTTTCCTTTTCATCCTTTTCCTTTTCCAATATCATTGCCGTTGAGTTGACCGATGAAATAGGTCAATGTCTGATTCTTAAACCATCCTTCCTCAATATTAAGTATTATAATAAAAAGAAATTTGAAAAATCTGCCTTTCCTCTCTAAACTCGACCATGTCTCTCACACCATCCCTTGCCACCTTCTATGTCAACTTATATAAGCTTAATACTGCCCGTCAAAAGTGTAAATTTTAAATTCATTTTTGCTTTGTCCTTGATCTCTACCTGGATTTTATACTCTTGTAAATACATATATATATATATATATATATATGTATGTATGTGTGTGTGTGTGTGTGTGTGTGTGTGTGTGTGTGTGTGTGTGTGTGTGAATATAAATAAATATATATATAATTATTTATATATTATATGCGCGGTACTTATTTGTCTGACGATCGCAAAAGCGTGAAACTCACATCAATACAACCAAATCTTTGGCTCTGTTAATATTAATTTCATTATTAAAAAACAAAAACAAAAAAATAAAACGAAACGAAAACAACTACTCCAACATAGTTACCAAATAAATCGATCATGGCTCTCCACCTCCCTCTATCCCTTGCAGTAACTTCGCCCTGCTTCACCCCCCCCAGACCACATTCTGTCTTTCACTTGCTTAAGCCCGCCAGATATATCACACGCTGTTTTCCCTTGTCTCTCTTTCCCTCTATTCGACCTCTGAGTGTCAGATTCTCTAGGCCTTCCTTTCTCATTATGTGTCCCAGAAACTTTATCCGGTTCTTCCTGATATTAAGTATAAGCTTCCTCCTTGTTTGCAACCTCTCTAAAACCTCATCGTTGCTCACACGTTCGGTCCATTATTAGCATCCTTCTGTAGAATTACATCTCTGTCGCCTCGAGTTTCTTCTTCATCTTTGAGAAAACCTTGAAATATTCGTTGCCGTAAAGAAGGACAGATGTCACCTAACAGTTCAGTATTCTTTTATTTATTGCCAAACAAATCCACACTAGAATCAAGCAGTCGCGGAAGTTTTAATATCTGGGAAGCGTCTTCACAGAGGACGGTAACTAAATCTAGAGGCGACAACTAAATCTACCGTTTTTATAATACTAGCTTACCTTCTACAGTAGGTTGATTGCCGAGCAAGTTCATCAGGATCCGGCCTGATTTGTATTTAACCTGTAGCTAAATTTTTACGACTTACGTTTGTCTATTTCAGTTTTATGAGTTCCAAGCGTTATATCGACTCACATTGACGACTGTCGCTGCATAAACGAACACAGCTAAAAACTTTTGAGCTTATTTTTCTTGAGAGGCGAACACATGTATTATCACTTTTCCTCAAAATACGGGTTTTTTATGTTCAAATATTTATACAGTACAAAAATTAACATGGAAGCCATCCACTAAGAATACTGATTATGATTGATCAGACTCATGAAAGTTATAACACCGACTAAGTAAAGCTGAAATATACCCTTGTGCAAATTAATTGAAACAACTACTTTAGATTCCTTTCTTTCGCCATACTGTCAGTTTTAGCCCCACTGGGGGGCTAGGGCTTAATAGCTTTCTATTTTTTCTCAGATTAGGTCATTTGCAGTGGTGTGCAGTAATATGAATTTATTTTCAGGGTGTATGATGAAATTTGTTTGACCTTGAAAAATATTGCGTCATCCGTGATTGCATCAGATTCTTATCACACCCAGACACTATTGTCTCAACTACCGATTAGTTGTCCTACGGCCATTGTCTATGATAGACGTTACCCCAAGGAAGCGTACTAAAATTGTAATGCTGCACGAACAACACTGGGAAGCCTTACCAGTGAGTAAATCAAAGTACTATCGACTGGTTCGGAAATTCTCCTGATTTAAAACCAATCGAGAATATGTGGTCAATCTGCAAGGAACGACTTCGTGAAATGGACATACGCAGTACTAATATATGCAATGGGTCATGTTTCAGTGGAAAAATACAAATAAAATGGAAATAGTATTTGTTTATTTTTTTCAATTAATTTGCACAAGGGTGTAAGTCTTTCTCTCTCTCTCTCTCTTTCTCTCTCTCTCACACACACACACACACAAACATACACACACACACACATACTCAAGCCGCAATTCACAAAATTTTGGAGATATTTTAAACTGAATTCAAACAAAAATGTTCAAAACATTTATTGTTACTTTAAAGACAATATAAATTTTAAAATTTTAATATCACTAATTTTGCAGTTATTTTGAAAATTTAATTGTAACTTATAATACATCTATGTAAGGCAATTGTGGTCCAATTTAGAGAGGTTTCAGACATACGGATGAACAGGGCCGAATTTACCGTTTATTTATTCACATAGCAGATTAGAATTTTTAGCTATTCCTCCTTCATTGGAACACAAATCGAAATGCTGGATGTTCAAGCACCAGATGAAGGTATTACGGCTTCATTTGTAATTATGGAAGCGGAGAGGTGAATAATTCTGTCCACAACTGTATCTTTAGAGTAGATACGTCCATTTCACACCATAACAATCTGATCACAATTTAAACAATATTCATTTATTAAAAAATAACATTAATATTTAATATTACTCCTTATGAGACTTTTAATTATGGCACTTTGCGTCCTCCATATGTTTTGGCTGACCTTTCAACCACCTAATGAATATTTATAAACGTTCTCAAATTGATAAACCAATAACATACTTTCTCTTGCATATAAACACGTTCAACAAAATAAAAGGTCGAAACGCGTTGTCTTGTCGTTTTTTATTAATTTTGTTCCGTTACAGATACACTCAATCTGAAAATAATCTGAAAATAAGATATGTATATATATATATATATATATATATATATATATGTGTGTGTGTGTGTGTGTGTGTGTGTGTAATAGCTGGACACCCGTATTCGAGAATACCCGTCTAGTAGGGCGGTTAGCCAATCCCTATTGCAGACTCTCTGGTTTATATTGCAACTATGCTGAGCAGACCTTAGTTACAGTTTCTGAAAGGGAGAGAGAGAGTTATCTAGCACGATCAAGAATCTGAACAGTACTAGCATACTGAATCCCTCGGTTACGATGACTTGTGATTTCGTGCTATCGACGTGCTATTTCACTTTTCAACAGAGATCTTCCCCGACTGATAACATTAGGAAGTCCTCTTCCTGACAAACCAATCATGGTGAGATTCGAACCCGGGTCTCAGATTCCGAATGCGAACGTTCTAATCACTTGATCACACCCCATATATATATATATATATTTATATATATATATATATATATATATATGAAAAGTGTGTTTATATAAATATAAATAAATATATGTATAATTATTTATATATTATATGCGCGGTACTTATTAGAAAGCGCTCAATATCAGAGATAGAGCTAACATATATGGTTGGATAGATGTGAGCTTGTGACCCTGGGTTTCACGCTTTAGCGATCGTCTGACAAACGAGCGCTAAAGCGTGAAACCCACGGCCACAAGCTCACATCTATCCAACCATATATATATATATATATATATATATATATATATTTTAAGTGTTTAATATATATATATATATATATATATATATATATATATATATATATATATATATATATGAGTGGGAATACCCAGCGTCGAAAGTCTGTTTCATGCTTAAACGCAATTGTCAGGCTATGTACGTTGAAGTTTTGCTCGACTATTTATATAGCCTGCTCAGTAATGGTTAAGCCTATTCCATTATTTTAACGATTATTTGGGTGTTACGAACTATTCTACGGGCTGTTGGGTGGAAATAATTGTGGAACAGGATGCAGTTTTATGACTGTTTTATAGTGTTGATCATTAACTTTTTATTTATCTTTGATTATTTTTTTTTGTGGAGGGGTAGTATTATTACGCTTACTTGTGTTTATTTGTGCATTCATAGATTATTATTTGTTTGGAATAATTTATTTTAATTATTTATTTATCCATTATTTATTTATTTATTCTTGTTCAATTTAAGTTTTTCGATTTTTAACTAACATAGTAAAATTTGTTTTCATGTCTTCATTTTTAGAGGAGTTCTGATCGTTTATTTTCTAGTTTTTATTAATATGGGAATGTATTTATAGCTATTTTTTTCAGACAGTTTTTGGATTGATTTTTTAAGCACTTTACCCCAGGCAAGGCAGAAGTGCTACTACCACGCAGGGGTTTACGGAGAGTTATTGAGACAAAAACGTTAGTTTGGGAAGGATTGGGGAAAGGAAAAACAGGAGCGATGAAGGCAGCGTTACATTTAAATTTTTGAAGATTGTAGTTAGCAGAGAAGCAAGTTCCAAAGTCGTGAAGTGCGAGGAAAAACTGTTGGAGTTAAAATGGCTGTTACAGTTAACTATTTCGACAGTAAAAGGGTAGGATCTAGATGCCAGTCGAATAACACACTTAGATTCATGTAGTCAGGGCACCAATGGAAAAAGCTCGTCAGTACAGTAGCCATGATAATATTTGTAGAAAAGACAGAGGGAAGCCACATCACATCTGTGAGAAAGTGTCTGAAGACGAGAAGCCAATTCAAGACCGATTCCATTACAGATCCTTCTTTGGATCTAGCCGAGAAACTCGAGATGAACGGCAGGGACACCAAACCAGATATGGCAACAGTATTCAATGCAAGAAAGAATGGTTAATTTGTAGATGTGTAAGATGAACTCTGACGAGAAATACCTCCTGGCACAACACAGTGAACCAACTTTCCTTGCAGTAGATGCAGCTATTGATTCAATGAAGTTGTTCCGCTTTAAGTCAGTGGAGGCCAAGAAGGCACAGAGAAACGCTCTTATGGAGACGAGCATCAACCATGGTGATGGGGGGTCAGGGACATTTCTCTATGGTAGTTGTGATTTGGATTTTGTTTTTACCCTCTTTCCCGGCACAGACGTGTTTATATGTCAGTTTTCATTCTTTTTATGCGCCGCTGAGCTAGAAACGAGTCCAGTTGTCTACGTCTGGTAAAGGTGTTAGCCACCACCGGGGTACTTCAAGATGACTCAGTTTTCTTAGTGACTATATTAAAAAGATTTTTTTTAAAATCGTCTGAAAAATGAAACTCCCCCCGCCCCCAAATAATTGCCGGAGAAGGCGTTAATCACCCAAACATGTTTAGAACTCAGTGTTTTCGGAAAGTAAATGGGAATTTCAGTATCATTAAATTATGGGTGAACCAGCCAAGCCAGAAATAACGTGAAGAATTAGTTTATTATCGTTTCTAAGTGATTCATGCGCAAACAAGTATTTTAAAATATAAATATCTGGTTGAAAGGAAAGTTCGTGTGTTTTCTCGAACATTAAATTTATTTAGAAACCGCGAGAACATTTCTCTCATCCGGATGATACGTTGACAAGAGATGTCTTGTAAGAAAAGAAAAGAAAAGAAAAGAAAAGAAAAGAAGTGTCTTGATAGGAATTTTAATCAATATGGGAAAGATGATTTAGGTTTTAACGTTGATGTACGGATGACAACTTGTGTTCTCTTGCTCTTCGAGGTGATAAAGAATTTTGAAGCTGATTCTACGTTTAGAAGAACATTTTTTTAGTACCAAAATAAAGTTTAACATCATCCATACTGAGAATATTGCCGCTTCATATATTCTGTTGCTTCTGCTATATATTTAGAGATTCTTGATAAGAATCTGCAATGCAATTGGTTCTGATCTGGCATCTTGGTTTCAGTCACTTTATCACCACCGTAATGTAGGTTTTTCCGCGGGTTTTTCAATAATATTTTCATTATAATTGCTCTTTTGACTTCCCCTCTATGTTTTTATTCAGAGACAAATTGTACACATGGAAAGTAGTTAGGACTTCATAGAGACCCTGAGGTATTATGGTGGCTGTAATAAGAATGGTAAGAATCTGTTGTGTCGATGTAAAGAGGACTGTAATGTGTTTGTTTCAGTAATTGTAGCTAGCTAAATTTAATTATAAGGCAAATAAAGGCCCGCCTCCTCCACCAACCAACTTGGCCTTGTATCACCTTCTTTTGCAAATAACGAGAATAAGTATCAATCTAGTCTATGTTATCTCGACTCTATGAATTTAAGGCAGTACTAGATTGGCGGAGAGGTCTCATCATTTTACAGTTGAAATGGTGAGACAGAACCATAAGTTCTACGCTAACAATTTATTTTCTCGCACTTCCTCTTGTTGAACTCTTTTCCAGATTCTTGGGTCCCAGTCAACTTTGATCTTCAAAAATCTTAAATACGATATCAATCGTTATCTTCTGTCTTCATAATTTCTCTTATTTTATTGTTCTCACAGCTTAATAATGCTTTTTTCTTATATTCTTTCACACTCAGTAACTACCATCTCTACCGGTTTGTGACTTTTTTGTTGCCTTGCTTGGGGTGAAATGCTTAAAAACAATTCTATCTAACGGGAATTTGTCATTGGAGACTTCAGAAACGCATTGAAGTATTTGGGGTTGAAAGCCGTTCCTGATATTGAAATAAACCAGAATATATATCGGAAAAATAAATTGGAAGTTGACGCCTGAGATCTCAAACGTTTACAGGACGATAATAATATAAACAACAAAAAAATGATGGGGACAACTTGGTATATATTATCGAGAAATTTCTCCCTTTCGGAACAAGCGACAAATTTGATATGAAGGATAAAATGTAAACAAGACAGCGAAGGAAACACGATAGAGCGCTCGGTGTTTCTAGAAATAAGAAAGAGAAACTTTATTTAAAATATAAACTGTAGTTATATGTTGACAAAAAGAATAGTATTTAAATTGCTCTAACAATAACTTTAATTGCTATGTGATTTTCCCCAGCAATTTAACGTCAAATATATAATATAATGATTTTAGTATTTACTACTGGAAAGAAAAGGATACCTCAGCTATTTGCATTTGAGCCGTTTTATTTTTTAAAAAGTTTCATGCGACAACTAAGGATCTTCATAACGTGTTTTTAATTTAATCCTTTAAAATCCCGGCTTATACAGCCGCATATTTAAAAAAAAATGTAAAATGTTGGCTCAAAAAACCGCTTTCTCCGTGAAGAAATCTTTCGTTCTGTTCTATGTTGTCTTTTGTCATGGAGACGATAATAACTCCATCTTGCGTTGAAGGAGGAAGGGATGATGACGTCAATTTGCCTTCTGCCTAAAAGCGCTGTCTCACTTCTGTCGGACCGATATGAAAAAAATTTTTCTCTGTTTTTTCACCTTCTATCTGTCCCGTGGGTATCACAATTTTAAAACCATCTTTCCTAATTATGTGTCCCAGAGACATCAACTGTCTCTTCCGGATGTTAACTATAAGTGCCAATTTTGTTGTCTCCAAAATTTGTTGTTTTTCACATGTTTCGTCCATCGTATTATTAGAAACCTTCTGTAGAACCGCAATGCTGTCGCTTCAGTCTTGACTGCAGTTAATTTCTCACCGACCTGAATTTGCTCTGTTTTTCTACAAATATTTCTCTTGGCAGCTGTTCTGATGAGATTTTTATCCCTGGAGACTCCACTACGTGAATTTAAGCGTCCTACTAGATCGGTAACTAGGACTCGCCGTTTTACAGTTGAACTAGCTAGATGCAACCGCTACTTCTACTCTAAGAGTTTCTTTTCGCAAACTTCCCGCCTGGGGAACTGCCTTCTGATTTCTTGCTTCCCTAATAACTACAATCTTCAAAAATTTAAATGCAAACTCAATCGCCATCTTCTGCCTTCTAGAAAACTGTTCCGTTTTTGTTCTTTACTCAACCCCTTCTTGAACACTGTTCAGTTTTTGTTATTTCCTAAACTGCTTCTTGAACACTCTTCCGTTTTTCTTCTTTCCTCAAACCCTTCTTGAACACTGTTCCGATTTTGTACTTTTCTCAACCGCTTCTTGACAACTGTTCCGTTTTTCTTCATTCCTCAACCCCTTCTTGAACACTGTTCTGTTTTTCGTCTTTCCTCAACCCCTTCTTAAAATCTCTCCCGTTTTTCTTCTTTCCTCAACCCCGCCTTGAAAGCTGTTCGGTTTTACTTCTTTTCTGAAACCCTTCTTAAAAACTGTTCCGTTTTTCTTCTTTCCTCAACCCCTTCTTGAAAACTGTTCGGATTTGTTCTTTCCTCAACCCTTTCTTTAAAACTGTTCCGTTTTTTTTTTCTTTCCTCAACCCCTTTTTGACAACTGGTCCGTTTTTCTTCATTCCTCAAGCCCTTCTTGAAAACTGTTCCGTTTTTGTTTTTACCTCCACCTCTTCTTGATAACTGTTCCGTTTTTGTTCTTTCCTCAACCCCTTCTTGAAAACTGTTCTGTTTTTCGTCTTTCCTCCACCCCTTCTTGGAATCTCTTCCGTTTTTCTTCTTTTCTCAACCGCTTCTTGAACACTGTTCCGTTTTTCTTCATTCCACAACCTCTTCTTGAACACTGTTCTGTTTTTCGCCTTTCCACAACCCCATCTTGAAAACTGTTCCGTTTTTGTTCTTTGATGAACCCCTTCTTGAACACTGTTTTCGTTTTTTCTTCTTTTCTCGACCCATTTTTGAAAACTGTTCCGTTTTTGTTCTTTCCTCAACCCCTTCTTTAACACTGTTCTGTTTTTCTTCTTTCTTCAACCCCTTCTTGAAAACTGTTCCGTTTTTGTTTTTACCTCCACCTCTTCTTGACAACTGTTCCGTTTTTGTTCTTTCCTCCACCCCTTCTTGAAAACTGTTCTGTTTTTCGTCTTCCCTCCACCCCTTCTTGAAATCTCTTCCGTTTTTCTTCTTTTCTCAACCCCTTCTTGAACACTGTTCTGTTTTTCGTCTTTCCTCAACCCCTTTTTGAAAACTGTTCTGTTTTTCGTCTTTTCTCAACCCCTTCTTGAAAACTTTTCTGTTTTTCTTCTTTCCTCAACCCCTTCTTGAACATTGTTCCTTTTTTTCTTCTTTCCTCAACCCAATTTTCCAAATTTTGTATTTTCTCAGTGTCTTTTACTTTCACACCCTGTAATCGTATGATTCCTAATAACATTTTCTCCTGGCATGGGCTGAAGCGATAAAAAGAAAAAACGCACAACCATTACGTGACATTTAAAAGGAAAACATTTATTATAAAACATTAAAACGGGTTTGTGTTATGATACCGAATCTTTAAATTTCGAAACTCTAAATCCTGAGATCTAGATGTCTCTAAATTTGAAATCTCGATTGTATCAAAATCCCGAAAGATCAGAATCCCGAAATGTAGTCTTTGGGAAAAATATGAGAAATGGCTCTGATATCGTCCATAAAATCTGTTTGGTTTTCACGATTGTTAACCATATTTTAAAGCCTTTCTTCAGAATAAAACACATGTTTTTTTTTC
The DNA here is from genome assembly GCA_963932145.1 of Acanthosepion lycidas. Lineage (NCBI taxonomy): Eukaryota > Metazoa > Mollusca > Cephalopoda > Sepiida > Sepiidae > Acanthosepion > Acanthosepion lycidas. The sequence goes on along the minus strand of OZ010600.1, from coordinate 28,631,695 downwards.
TTTTTCTTTTTGGACAAGACTCTCCTTGGAGAATGCGTTTAAATTCATTTTCTACATGCAGCTGCTTCAGTTGAAACTCTATAAAAATGCGATAAACACTGGCATGAGTATTGCATAATAAATTTTTCCGTCGCCTATGCCATATTCTGCTTTTATATATTTTTAATGTGCAAAACTGGATCCCAATATTTGATTCTTTGTATGCATATACAGGGTACGATTCGTACATTGACACCCTTTTAGTTCATTTTATTATTTATCTTTTAAGCTTTTCGCCCCAAGCAAGGCGGGAGTGCCACTAGCATGCAAGGGGTTACAGAGAGTGGGAAAAAGAGTAAAGAGGTGTGAAAGAGGAAAGGAGGAAGAGAAGGACGGGGAATAGATCAAATCATCTGGAAATTTCGATTGACATTCCATTTGAATAATTGAAGATTATAGCTATCAGGGAAGCAAGTAAGAGGAAGAGAGTTCCACAGGCGGGAAGTGCGAGACATGAAGCTATTGGAGTAGAAGAGACGGCTACATTTAACCGTTTCGACAGTGAAAGGGTGGGACCGAGTTGCCAGCCCAGTTGCACGTTTAAATTCATGCAGCGAAATTAGCTCGTCGGAGTAGTTACCATGAAAATATTTGTAGAACAGACAGAGGAAGTCGACGGCACGTTTGTGAGACAGCGACTGTAAACAAGATGCCAGATAAGGGCCAACCACATTGCATATCCGTCTCTGGATTTTGTCGAGGACCTTAAGACGAACAGCGGGAGGCTCCAGACTATATAATATATATCCAGACTATATATATATATATTCCATGTAAGGGTGAATGGTTGATTTACAGATTTAAACGATATTTTAAATGTCCGACATGTGCTTTTTTTTTGCTTTGATTTGGGCGACTGCACATAATTTAGGGACAGTTGGGCATAATCTGTTTGAAAAAGAGCACCCTGACGCAATTCCCTCCACCAGAAACCTGGAAATGGCATTTTGTAGTGATTGACATTCATGCCGGTATCTCCAATTTCAGAGTGTTTGGCAGTGCAGAGGATTCCGAATAAAGTTAGTTGAGTCTAATGGCGATTTCGAGGCTACGTTAACTCGGAAAACTAACTTTAATCGTTCTGATTTGAAAAGTACTCCCGAATAAGTTGGTCAGGGCCTCAGACTAAACAAGGAGGCCCACGTCAATTGCCTTTAGGAGGTAGGGCTGCCCCGGGGTCAAGAAGGTGGTTGCTGGGAAGCCTTGTGTGGCAACAAGACTCTGCACCATGTCATGCAAGCAGAAAAACCCAGTCAGGTCTATAAGACAATTTTTGCGACCATATCACCCCTTACATCTGGCCACCCCCTTGATTATTATGTGTAGGACACAGTTGAGCAAGAGACCACCAAAACTCGTTGGAACACCAAAGATGAACTGAAGGTATGGGTTATGGTGCATTCACGAAATTAAACAAGGAGACTGTCGAGAAAAAATTGCAGTAGATTCCAAAGTCGTTTGGAGGCCATGGTTGAAGCCAATGGCAATGTTATTTAATAAAGTATTTCAAGTTATTTTTGGGTAATTTTGCTAAATATATATATATATATATATATATATATATATATATATATATATATATATAAAGAAAGAACAGTAAGATATATAATCCGGTGTTCTTATAGATATTTTTATTTTTACAAAATAGTGCTCAATGTAAATTTACAGAGCATTAATAGTATAAATTAACTGATTTAAAATATGCTTTTTTCGCTACACAATTCTAACCATGTTTCAAAAATGGAAGCTAAAAGATTCGAATTTAATTTTGTAATTAAATTAGAGACATTAGTTCCATTTCATCCTCAAGCGAATTTTGGAGTAACTTATTTTTAATATTACTGGGTTTTAAAGGCACTGCCAAAATTCTTAATTCACGTTTCCAAGGATACAGAGAAATCCATTCATCCAGACAAAGAGTGGTTGCGTGTTCATTATCGCTGTATTTTGTTGTATCAGATATTAGTTATGTTTCAAGAAGGGTTTTCGTTTAGATAGAGGTAGGAATGAATTTTGACATCCGTTAAATGCATGTCGTCTGGATTTTTTTTTAATTTTATTGTTAACGGCAAAAATTCTTACGCCATTTTTTTCTATTTGTATACTTCAAGATTTTTGTGGGGTGTTTAGGTTAGTTATTTAACTACGATTTTAAAAAATATCTTCATTTTAATTTTTAATATACTATATTTCTTTTTAAAACAAGAAAATTTATTAGAATTAGTTACAGTATGTAAAATTATTTTCACATCAATTATAAGTATATATATATATATATATATATATATATATATATATATATATATATATATATATATATATATGTCCAAAAGAGAGAAAGAACACATGGAGTAAAAAATTTTTAAAAGTTCTCAATGCAAAGAAGAGGAATATATTATTATTGTTTTTATTATAAGCGATTATTAAAAAAAACACGTTGAAATCGTTACATAATATATTTCATGTTTCAATACTATGATTGTACTTCTTCAGACAATGGTAAGTAACTGGTGATTACTATCGCCTGAAGAAGGGCAATCAAAGTCTTGAAACATGAAATCTTTTGTGTAGCGATTTCATCATCTTTTTATTATAATCTTTTTATAATAAAAATAATAAAAAACATAATATATGTATATTATTATTATTTCTCATATATATATATATATATATATATATATATATATATATATGGGGCTGCTGAAAATTTCAGGAACGTGCTCCAGAACTTAATTAAATGACCGAACCGAAAATTCTTTTGCGAAAAGAACCCTCCTCTATTTCTAAAAGAATATAAAACATGGATAATCTCTAGTCAGTTTAAGAAAATATTTTTAATTTTCGGTAATTTTTAGAATGTTTTTGAGTGTTTATTTGTGTGTCCGTGTGTTTCTGTGTGGGAACAGATTGGCCACATTGGCTTTTATCAAGGACTCTTTTGCAGCGTTAATATCATGAAACACAAGCGTAAATAATCAAATAAGGAATCACACCCGGAAAAGACTTCGCATCTTCTTCTACGCACCGTTTTGGTCGTAATCTCAACCTTAACACATATCTCGCTTGTTCTCGATATCGACCCACAAACGGATCCTCTTCAAGCGGCCAACTCTAAGCCGAATAAAAATCTGTACAATGCTAACTCGAAGTAAAACCGGGAACTGTCCAGTGGCAGGAAGACGTATTGCGAGAAACACTTTGGTGATTAGCATTCCAACCGTTTCTGACTACGGATACAAGAGAGGGGGTAAGTTTCTCAGTAGAATGATTCCAATATGAATGAGTATAACGATAGCAAAGCTATTACTCGAGTAAAAAAAATGTAAGAAAAGAAATTGTGACAACGACGATGAATACGTGGGATTTTCGGATGACAGGACGTGCAGAGTGTTGTCGGAAGAAAATCAACAGGGATTTAGTTGCTGATGCGAGGGGGATTTCGGGCAGTTTCAGCGGGGATGATACCAAACGAAAATGGTAGAATTTAATAATGAGTTTACTAATCTTAAATTAGTAAGGCAAAAAAAAAAAGAGTAAAACGTAAAATGGTATACTATTCTTCTTTATTCGTGTTCTGACGTCTATTTGCACGTGCTTCATATGTCCCGTGAATGCCAGATTTTACAAGCTTTTTTTTCCTTATTATATATATATATATATATATATATATATATATATATATATATATATATATATAACTCTTCATTGCGCAGAACTCTTCATTGCCAATTCAAGAAAGAAATTCGGATTACAAACACAGAAAATGTCTCATATCGAGAATATTTAACATTGAAAAACAAAAGAAAAAATGAATTATTTTTAAAAATATGTGGAAATCTCCGCTTTTACCTGAAGACGGTCATGAGACCAGAAACACGTGTAGCGTAACATTATGTAAAACAAAGCATAACATTTTTTTCTAAATAAATCCACATTACAACCAAAAACGTTTATGGTACCTCTCTTCTTTTTAATATACATACTTTTCTCTCGTTGGAACCACTACAACCTCTTTCTTTTATATATATATATATATATATATATATATATATATATATATATATATATATATATATATATATATAGATAGATAGATAGATAGATAGTCGACTCTCCCGTGATCAAGCAGATCAGTTTCCAGGAAACCGACAGCCCAACACCGGCACATGAGTTTTGATTATAGTGGTGAAGGCTTCGTGCAGGACCAGCCACACTTTTTGAAGGTCCGAATTCAGAGATCTGGTGCACTACGTTCCACAAGGTCCCCAAACGACCCTCCACAGGTTTTGAATTAAGAGTTGTCCTTCTCCTAGACCAGTTGCCATCCAAGGCTATAGAACCCAACAGTCTGTCCTGCTATTTACCCATAGCTGGAGGGAGAAGAATAAGATTCACACCTTACCCAAGGGTATTAGCACGTAAGTGAATGCAATGGACCCGACTGGAATTCGAACTCGGCTCTGCGATTCCTCAATCCAAGCAGCTATCCATTACCCGTTTATATATATATATATATATATATATATATATATATATATATATATATATATATATATATATATATATATATAAGTGTGTGTGTGTGTGTGTGTAGCAGCGCTTTCTTTCTTTATATATATATATATATATATATATATATATATATATGAAGAAATATAGTCTTAAGGTGTGCTATATTTATGGGATAAAGTGCTCAATATCAGAGATAGAGCGTGTGTAAATATAAAAGTGAACATAGAAGTCAACACTTAGAGGCGACAGTCTGTTTCATGCTATGAGGCCTGACGATTGCATATAGCATGAAACAGACTGTCGCCGCCTCTAAGTGTTGACTTCTATGTTCACTTTTATATATATATATATATATATATATATATATATATATATATATATATATAAAGAAAGCACTGGACGGCCGTTTCGTCCTATATTTAGGACTCGTCAGCAGTGCGCATCCACTACCGAGAATTGAGACCCGGACAGTTACGTTGTCAGGCAGGCGTCATACCGAGGCCCGTTGGAACAGATGGTATGACAATTGCCTGACAACGTAGCTGTCCGGGTTTCAATTATCGGTAGTGGATGCCCACTGCTGATGAGTCCCAAATACAGGACGAAACGTCGGTCCACTGCTTTCTGAAATTCTATTGAGGTATCATCTAGTCTCGATGAATTACTTAATCCTCGTTTATTTGTCTCGTTTTTATTATATTATATTATATTATATTATATTATATTATATATATATATATATATATATATATATATATATATCCCTGGAATTCCCACTGTATTTCTGATCTCAGCACAGATGTCATTTTCTTTCGCGTTTTCCTTAGATTTTGATTGACTAATTGATTTGTTTTTTTACGGCTTGTCATCCGAAAATTCTCGCCTTCCTTATCGTTGTCACATTTTTTTTAACTTGTGTAGTAGTTTTGATAAAGATGTGATCATTGATGATGGAATCTTTCTACTAAATCCAGAAAATAGTTTGGGGTTGTAAGATTTTTTTTCTTTTTTTAATGAGTATGGCAAAATGGCAAAACTAGATCAAGAAGAAATGAAAGGAAGAAGAATGTGTTGCGTCCTCGTTCAAAGGAAGATATTATCTCTGTTTCGAAAATCAGCGTTCGAAAATTTAGCTGGCATCGAACACCTACCAGTCACTGACGGGGAACACATAGCTGCGTTAGCAACGTGGCTTGCCTACTACCTATGCCAGGGGTTGACACCGCAAATGACATCACAAAGTCTGAACCAATAACTATAAGGTTGGTGCAAAATAATGACGTAATAATGTCGTTTTTTGACGAATTTTTAACGTCAAAAAACGACATTATTACGTCATTATTTTTGCACCAACCTAATACTACAACACAAGGAAAATATTTAGCTGTTTCAATATTAATATATACTAAAGTATTAGGTTGGTGCAAAAATAATGACGTAATAATGTCGTTTTTTGACGTTAAAAAATACGTCAAAAAACGACATTATTACGTCATTACTTTTGCCCCAACCTAATATATATACTATATATTGCTAAATAAAATATATTGTGGGACAGGTCTATTGATCTATTGACCTTGAGTTGTATAAAAATGCGTATGCTTTTGGCACACTGAATGATTTTAAAACGCTAAGTCGGCACATCGTTAGCAAAAGGTTGCTGACTCCTGACTTGGTAAAGTATGATACAACGCCACGGAATTTGGGTACCCAGTGAGAATTTAACTCATTACATGGAAGTAATTCTATAGTGCTTACTTTTTTTAGCCTTAAACGGTGGGAAAAGGTTGCACGAACGGGTAAAAATGAAAAAATGGACTTTTTTAAAAAAAAAAAAAACGGTGAGTACGGAAAGTGCGACACTGAAATCCGAAGCCGCATTGGGATAGCGAAAGATGCCTTCCAAAAGCAAAGCAATGTAATTAGAAATGAAAATTTTCGTTAGAAACAAAGAAAACAATACTGAATGAAATATCAGTCTCTCCTATATTGCAGTGAATGCTGGACAAAGTACTCACAGATAAAATAAAAGAGACTTGAATCAAAAGAAATGTGTTTCTACAGAAGGGTAATGAAGATTGCATAGACCGAACATGAAAAACAACACATAAAAAACAAAATAAATATTACTTTCTTCTATGGTACATTAAGGTTTCATTTTTAAATGTTGTTATTTTTTATTCCACCCCCCCCCCACACACACACATACAAACTGTAGATATGGGAACTCGTCTAGAAAACATAGAGACTTGAGGTATTATGGTGACTGTAGTAAAAATGGTAAGTAAGGATGTGTTTTTGTGTGTGTTTGCGTATGTGTTTGTGTGTGTGTGCGTAAAGAAAACTGTGTTTGGGTCAGTAATCGTGGCTAGCTAAGTTTAAGATAAGACTGATTAAAGACTGGCCTTTCACCATCCCTCCTTTTTGGCCTTGTGACACATTTTTTATTATTCAAAATAAATATTACTTTCCTCGATGGTACCTAGACTTTATCAATTTTAGCGCGGTACTTGATTGGCGGCCAGGTCCCATCATTTTATAGTTGAAATGGCTAGCTGTAAATGTGAGTCGTATGCAAACTGTTACACATTGAAGATGTCAACATCAAGCAGGTACAGGGGTTTAAATATCTGAGTAGTGTACTAACAAAGGATTGGAAAAAGCAACAACGAAATGTCAATACGTATTGGAGTAGCGAAATAAGTATTCCAAAAGTTTGTTTTGTTTTTTACGTCTTGTCAACCTTTTGCAGGTTATTTAAAGACAGGAAAAATTTTTAAAGTTTAAGAATTTTTTTTTTTTTTTAGGTAATAATGATTTGCTAGTAGAAATACTGATACAAGCGTATTACTAGCTTTCCGAAGGGTATTTGGTTGTAAGTGAATATATATGAACCTAACTGGACTTGAAACTCAGCAATCCGATTCCCATGTTTGTGGGGGGTTCTTATTATTAAAACTATTTTGCTTAATTTCGTAAATAGTATTTTTGGAACATTGTAAATACAAAATGTGGTTAGATTTTTTTTTTTAAATTGTCTCTCTATCTCGCAGACACACGTACAAATTGTACATATATTGACTACTTAGGACTTCATAGAGACAATGTGGTATTATATTGACTGTAGTAAGAATATGTTGTTTTGGTGTAAGGAATATTATAGTACATATGGATCAGTGATTAAGTTAAATGTAGGACAGTTGAAAACAAGCCATTCCCGCATTTTCCCCGCATTTTCTGTATATAAAAAGAAATAAACATCACTTTTCGATTTCAAATTCCGAGCCGTTAACTATTGCACAACCGCGTATACAAGCTTAGAGCACCTGGTATTCCCAAGCAGTCACCCACCAAGGATATATGTTGCTTAACTTGATCGTACGCGGACCACCGATATTAGAGATTAGGTTAATAATACTTGCTTTTAATGTGCCCTTGGTGTTGGTGTAAAGAAAATTAAATAAGGAAAAGAAATAAAAAAAAATATTTAAAAAGAAGCAATAATTGAACAAAATATTTTGAATGTTAAAAATTCAGTAACAAGAAACCAAAAAAAGAAAAAAAGGAAAAAGAAAGAAAAAAGAAAAAAAAGTGGGGGTGCAAATACTCAGAGCGACATGTTAAAGCAAAATATACCGGATAAAGAATCCTGAACTTTGGAAGAAGAGGGGCCACGATTAAGATCGCATCAGGCGGTGAAAGGTTGGATGGTACCGGAGGCTAAAGTCTTTCTTTACGAGAAGCGGAATCTGATTTTGAACCAAGTAACCCCAACTTACCCACAAAAAAATAAATAAACTTCCAAAGAGATAGAGATATTAAGAAATATTAAGACATAAAAAAATTAATGTCAAGAATTCTGAATAAGTTCATCAGGTACAGACCGAAGGCAGGCATGCGCAAGGCGTAAGAATGCACATTTATATCAAAATGATTATGACTAGCATTTAATCTCATAGCAAGTCTCTCTCTCTCTCTCTCTATCGATATATATATATATATATATATATATATATATATATATATATATATGTATATATTAGGTTGGTGCAAAAATAATGACGTAATAATGTCGTTTTTTGGCGTATTTTTAAAGTCAAAAAACGACATTGTTACGTCATTATTTTGCACCTACCTAACATATATATATATATATACCCAAGTATATGATTGGTGTATATGAAATGAATTCCAATAACCAACAATTACTATTCTTAAAAGAGTGCTCAATAGAAAGTAGAGCAGATATAATTATTTATTTAAAAAAAAATTATAACATAAATATGTTATAAAATCACTACAAAAATAGCCATTTTGTTTCAACACCCTCGGTGTCTTATCAAGTGATGATGTTGAATGTAAAATAAATTCCGGAGTTGAGGTGGTAATATATAGCTGATTGATGTCATATTTACCATCTCAACTCCGGATATCAATCAGCTATATATATATATATATATATATATATATATATATATATAGAGAGAGAGAGAGAGAGAGAGCTGATTGATGTTATATTTACCACCTCAACTCTGGAATTTCGTAAACGAACGATTTTTGAAGTTGTTCAGTCCACTCGTCAGGAGATTTCAACAATTGACTGCTGTTTTTCCCATTTTTCGTTATCGATAGACTTCCTGTAATTATAATTCAGGCGCTCTTATTATTGGTGTTAAGTGCATTTGTTTCTCGTGCACATCGTATACATATGCATAATAGCTGTATTCAGAAAACTCACATTACGTCTCTTTGAAAGAAAAAAAGCCAACACTCAATAACATCAACTATGAACACGGCCACAATGTGCTGACCGTGTTTGGAAAATTAACTAGAACTTTCATATAACTCTAGATACATAGATTAAAAAATCCATGCATTCATGTCAAAAATAAAAATAAAATTCATCCTTGATAATGGCTAAATGAATAGCCGAAAGCGTTGGGACATACAGAACATTTGAAGCATTTTTACATATTCTATTCCCAGAAAAAGTATACAAACACAAGACAAATTAAATAAAATCTTAATCGCAGTTGCCTTTAAGGAAACTTTAGACACACACACACACACATATATATATATTTATATATAGTTTATGCAAAACTAGGTAATCCGTATGGGTAGACCCAAGGAGGATGACATCCAGAGAGCTCAATGTAAATTCAGAGCAAATATGTTCCATGTAATAAATTATTTCACCACAGTCCTTTTAAAGGGCTCTGGATCATCAGACTTTACTTCCAAAGGTTGAAATGAAAAATGAAGAGAAAATATATATATATATATATATATATATATATATATATGTGTGTGTGTGTGTGTGTATGTGTGTGTGTGTGTGTGTGTGTGTGTGTGTGTGTGTGTAATTGTGTTTATAAGCACAATCCTGCATTTATGCATGTCTCATTAAGAACGATAGACAAGGCATTACCATTAAGCTTTTTATTCAATTTTTCATGTCTTCGAACAAGTGTTTTCTTTTTTGGACACAGAGTGTGTAGAAACTGTCCAGATGTTTTATAGTTCCGAGCGCTTTCGGCTATACTTCTAGCCATTATTAAGGATGATTTTTATCATTAAGGCTGCCATTATTTTTAATTTTTTTTTACATGTGGATGAGGTTATTATGTTTGTATTTTCTACAAGTATGTTTCGGATGGAGTCTGGTGTGTGTGTGTGTTTTTAAATGGGTTCTATTAGAGCTGTGGTTGGATAGCTGTAACGTAAGTCGTCTGGATAGGCATGTAGTTGTGTGACCAATGAAATTATTTATGAATTCAGTGTGATCAGAAACACAGTTCCTCGAGTGGCATTTGAACTCATAGATAATGTTCGTTCGTTGTAATTGTGACTTTGTTGGTGAGTTGTTATTTTTGAGGATAAGGGTAGCTGTTTTTAATATTTGTAGTAGATAACTGATTTTTTTTATTCGGCTCAGTTAGGATAGTGTATTTCTTTATAATACTTCTAAATAAAGACACACTCTGTGTCAAAAAAAGAAAACACTTTTTCGAATAGAAGAAAAATTAAATAACATGCTTAATGAAAGTACCTTGTCTGTCGTTTTTAATAAAACATGCACACACACACACACACACACACACACACATATATATATATATATATATATATATATATATATATATATATGTATGTGTGTGTGTGTGTGTGTGTGTGTGTGTGTGTGTGTGTGTGTGTGTATTTAGGCAGCAAATTCTATTTTAGGTAATTCTTATTAAATAAATTACGAACATTATGTTTGCTTAAGTTTAGCATAATCTGTTCATATTCACGAATATTTTTTCATAAATTTAATTCCCGAGCACAGTCATAATTTTGTGGCTGTGTTCATAATTATTATTATTAAGAATTGGTTTATTTTTATTATTGTAATATACAGAAAAATATTCTTGAATATGAAAGGATTATGTTAAAAATAAGGAGACAATGTTTGTAATTGATTTAATCAGACATGCCTAAAAGATATATATATATATATATATATATATATATATATATATATATATATATATATATATATATATATATTTAAGTTATAAGGAACTTGGTAAACCGAATTGGTAAATCCTAAGAGGATGAAATCCTGAGAGCTCAATGTGAGGACAGAGCTAATATGTAATGAAAAACAAACCACTTTAAGGTACCATTACGATATTTTTATATTGTGTTTAAATGCAAATTTAGCGGTTTCTCTGTGTATGGAGGATAAGTGTTTGGAGTGTGTTTAAATTTCCTCTCAATTCGTTGTTGGAAGTTTTACCTGATGATCCTGAATCCTTAAAAAAGGATTTAGGTGAAATAAATTATCGTAATGGTACCTTAAAGTGGTTTGTTTTTCATTGTATATATATATATATATATATATATATATATATATATATCGAGACTGTGGGAGCGCATAAGATGTATTTAGGCAGTAAGAATTCTTTCAAAATTGTTTTGCTGAATATTATTTAAAAATTCTGTCTATAAAATTTTTTATTAGCTTTTGTAAATTTCCGAATTAGTTGTTTTATGGAATCGGTAATTATACCAAAATACATTTTTATTTTTAGGTTTTTTTTTTCCGGAGCATTTTTTAATGTTACAAACATTTGTTTTCAAAGGATTAACTGAAAACTGTTGCATAAACACAGAAAAAAAAACACGAATTCCTTCAAAACGAATGTAGAATCATTCGAATGAACTTTGGAAAAAATAACTTTGATAAATTTACCGGTTATATTAAACAACTGATTCGGAAATTTGAAAAGAGTTTATGAAAAATGAGATAGACAGAACATTCCGATGGTATTCAAAGACATATTTGAATATATATATATATATATATATATATATATATATATATATATATATATAGTGAGAGAGAGAGAGAGAGAGAGAGAGAGAAAAGTTTCGTTAAAGACGACTGACAAGGTACCGCGTTTAAGCTTTTATTTTATTCTTGTGTTCATACAATTATTTTCTTCGTAAAGTTCTTACACTATGTCACAAAAAGAAATCTCTTGTTCGCATGCAAGAAAAATATAATAAAAGTCAAGTGTGTTCTTTTCTGGAGATAAAGGGTGTAAAAATGTCCCAAAGTTCTGAATATCCGAGCATTTTCAGATATCTTTTAGCCATTATCAAGGATGATTTTTGTTCTGTATTTTTACCTGAATATGTGTTTTGGGGGAGGTATTTTATAATGTTTGTGTCTAAAGTTAGAGGAATGTTTTATTTTCCAAACACGGTCAGCACATTGTGGCCGTGTTCATAGTTAATTTTATCGAGTGCTGATTTTTCCTTTTTTATTCTTATTAATGCTCCGATTATTTTTTCAGTACTTGTATTGTCTGCTAGTATCTTGCGGATAGACTTTGGTAACACTTAATAGCATTAGCTATGAACAAGGCCACAATGTGATGACCGTATTCGGAAAATAAATCATTACTATAACTTACACATAGATAAAAAAACAAAAAAAAAAAAAACAAACAAACAAAGCGAAAGTATATGAAAAACTTTTCGGGCATATTTACACCCTTTGTGTCCAGAAAAGAAAACACTTGTACTAACACAAGAAAAAATAATAAAGAGCTTAATTGCAGCACATTGTCAGTCATGTTTAACGAAATATGTATAAAAGAGGGATTGTTGCCCAAGTAGACTATATATATATATAGTTGTGCTAGCAAGAAACCACGAGTCATCATGACCGAGGGTTTGAGAGTGCTGGCCTTGTTCAGATTGTTGATCACGCTAGATAACACGATCTCTCCCAGAAACTGTAACTAAGGTCTGCTCAGCATAGTTGTAATATAAACCACAGGATGTTTGAACAAAGACAAATGTGCCTGGGCGAGTGTCAGCAACAGGGATTGACTAGCCAACATAATAGAGGGTAACCTCGAATACGAGTGGCCAGCTATTATATATATATATATATATATATATAAATATATATATATATATATATATATATATATATATATATATATATTTATATCGTCGGACGTTTCGGTCTAATAAACCATCTTCAGGACATATGTTAAATATATGTATGAATATGTCCTGAAGATGGTTTATTAGACCGAAACGTCCGACGTTGACATTATATTAACATTAAAACAGCATAATTGCATATAAGGATTTTTGTTTGTTTTTTCCGTATATTTTTCTTCATATATATATATATATATATATAATAGTTGGCCACTCATATTCATATATATATATATATATATATATATATATGATTGTGTATTTCGACAGAAAGCGGTGTGGTGGAATTGCTCTTGCACAATGCAAGTGCGTTGTGCACACATATTACTCATAGCTCGAGAAGCGGCAAGGAATCGTGGTGGTGTCGAAGATGCTCGTTCGAGGTTGCCTGCTCTATGACTTTAAGTTGGGATTTGTCTGCAGTCGCATCAAGTCGCCAAATTCAAAAAGCTTTTGGGGATAGTGCAGTGAGTTAACGGACAGGCTGACATTGGTTCAAGAAGTTCTTGTCAAAAGATCTTTGTGATGATCTCCGCGCTCGCCGGCCACAGACCCTGGATGATAAGGCTCTAAAGGCGGCCATAAAGGAGAACAACAACCAAACATATGATAAACTGGCCGAACGCTTGCAGGTTTCTGATGAAACAGTCAGACTTCACTTGCATCACAAGACGTAAAAGTTGAGCAAGTGGGTATACCACACGCAAGAACGCGTGAATGTTTCTCGTTGCTTTTTTTCGGCCCCGCAACGATATTCGATCGAGTGCACACCAGTGACGAAAAATCCCAGGCGTACCAGACATTGGTTGTCACCACGGAACCCTGTTCTTCACGCCACAAGACTACCTCTACATACCTGTAGGATCGTGTTATGTATCTGATGGACTAGAAGACAAGCTGCTACCAACGTTTCTGGGTAGAAAAATATATCATTGCGGAATTTATACGTCTTTTACAAAATTCATCCAAATGTCTCGTACACACTCAAACCCTATGCACACTCAAACAGGTGCTAGCAACAGCTGAGCTGTAATTAAAATAGAACAAGATGAGATATCCCTAGACATTGACGAGCTTATAAAAACTATATTACATCCAAAGGTAAGAAAACAAAATAATAATCAAGCAATTATTATAATTAAGCAAAACAGTTCAGCTACTATAAAAATTTTATTCATTTTCAAATCCATAAAATTCGTCCTCGTTATCAAAACTCTGATACTAATTTTCAATACTACTATCGTCGTCGTTAAATAATGCGTCATCTTCCTTTCTATTAAAGGCATTGCCAATGGCAGACTTTTTAAAAATTTCACAGCAATCTCTGGTCTAATATTATAACAAGCTTGCTTCACCCAATCGCAGACTCGTGCAATTTTGTTTTTTTTTTTATTTTTTATTCTCCCTGTAAGTGTAAGGTGTTGATCAGGTATTGCCATCCACTTGTTCCATTGCTCCTTCATGTTTAAGTCTAAGCTAATAAGAGTTGCCAAGTAGCTAATTTCGGCCGACTATCGCCAATTTTAAAGCTATATCTGGCATATAAGACGCAGGGTAATTTTAAAAGATATTTTTATTAAAAAAAAAAAGTTGTCTTATATGCCGTCAAATACGGCCATTTTTGTTTTATTTCCTGCAACACTGCTCTTTGTGTGTAGACAGTATTTTAATTAGTTTTGCGTAAGAGTAAAGTAAAGCTTCTTACTCATTTCCAAATAAATTACATCAGATACAGAGAGTACATTAACACTGTAGGGATGGAGCAAGTACCCCCGTATAAAACATTTTCTTTTTTGTCACAGAAGTGTCGATATTGACAGGAAAATATGTTTCCTGTAGTCCATTGTCTTAAGGATAACATGTCAAATCTATTTCTTTCGCCACTGTAGAAGCACATTGTATACTACCTAACTGTGCTCACATCCACTATTTGGTCTCCACAAGTGTTTAAAAAGGTATATCTCTGTTTTCTTTCCTTTTCTTTTCTATTGCTTGGGGGCATTCAATAACACATCTGAGGTTTGCATGTTACGCCCGGAGTTTCGTTGGGACTACAATAGCCGGAACACAACGATAAAATCAAAAAAATAAACGAGAGTACCCCAGGGTTCAATGTAAGATTGATGAAAAGAACGATGGGAGGAGAATTCCCCAATTCCGGACGTCGGGGAACGCAGTGAGAAAACGAACAATATGCAGACACAGAACAACAGAAGACGACACAAGAACATATAATAAAAATACTTTATTTATAAAATATACAGTGTATTAAATTAAAGAAAAGAAAACTAAATAGCAAAAGGGGCTGAGGGGACAATTGGTTGCTCAAACCTATATCAACGCGACTAAATGCAGACAAAAATAGTGACAGCAGATTAAAGAATATATATATGTATATATATATATATATATATATATATATATATACATGTAAAGGTCGGCGTCGATCGATTGTTATCAGAAATACAGTTCGAAAGAAAAGATATCCATTCAATTCTCCGAGCGAAAAATGTAAAGTTGCTAATGTCATGATATAAGTCCTTGATTAACGCCGTTCAATCCTTGCCGATGGCGAGTAGTATACGCAGATAAGCCACAGGAGTATAGACGACTTGGGTTGTTATATCCCAAAACGCGCGAAAAAAACGGTTAGGGGTTAAGTCACGTGTCGGCATATGAAAGTCAGTAGGCGGTATCCATTGAACACTATCAGGGTCACTTGTACTTATCAGACAAGCAACGTTCGTCTGGCCTGCGATCAGAGACGAGACAGGAGGTGGGGGAAAGGAAGGTTCTCTTCCAAGAACTGGCTTTAGTTTGACCGGGTACAAAAAAAAAAAAATTCCATAATCTGCTTATTCAAAGAAATAAAGAGACGACTGTTATTTTCATATCT
Organism: Acanthosepion lycidas; assembly: GCA_963932145.1. Lineage (NCBI taxonomy): Eukaryota > Metazoa > Mollusca > Cephalopoda > Sepiida > Sepiidae > Acanthosepion > Acanthosepion lycidas. The sequence goes on along the minus strand of OZ010600.1, from coordinate 28,615,743 downwards.
CGTCCCAAATATGTAAGTTATTAAAAATATACTTGTCAAATCTAAGGTGGGGGTACAATTATTGGTCTAACGTATCTATCTATCTATCTATCTATCTATCTATCTATCTCTCTCTCTCTCTCTCTATATATATATATATATATATATATATATATATATAAAGGTAAAAAACAATAGGAAGACTGTATTATTTGCCGACTCGTTTCGTCCAATGTGGACATTTTTCAAAGCAAAAATGAATTGAATTTATTAAAACAAAATAACTAACAATAACAAAACAAAATGTATATATATATACTAGCAGCATGGCACGGCGTTGCCCGGGCTTGATTCAAAAATCGTACGACTCCTACAGCAATCGCTATCACTTGACTTAAAATATTTTTGCCCTTCCTTTCCCTTAAAGGAGTGCCCTTTGCCGTGCTGATGTTGCTACATGCCTTACTTCTTGCCTATCTCACACTGCGAATCTTTTCTAAGATCTATACTAAACATTAAATCTGTTACGAAAAAAGAACTAAACAAAATGAACACAAAACGATCAGCTTTAAAAAAGGACTCGTAACTGGAAAAACCGAATGAAAAACAACAAGTTTACTATATTTGTTTCTGAAGGTAAAACTTACGTAGGCCGTAGAACAGGTGAAAGACTGTCTTCTCAATGTGTCAAGAAAACCGTTAAGTTTGGTGGCGGCAGTGTGATGGTGTGAGGAATGATTTCATCTTCAGGAGTTGGCCCTATCATCCGCGTACATGACGATATCAATGCTGAGATTTACAAAAGGCTTCTTCAGCAGCATGTGGTACCAAAATTACACCATAATCTTTATGAATCTCCTATTTTTATGCAGGACAATGCACCTTGCCACAAGGCTCAGAAGGTTATGGCTTTATTTGAAAAAGAAGGAATCGCCCTAATGAAGTGGCCAGCCTAGAGCCCCGACCTGAATCCAATAGAAAATGTTTGGAAGATAATTGGAGAAAGGGCTCAGAAAAGAAACCCGAAAACCAGGATCACCTATGGGAGTTATTGAAAGACGAATGGGAGGGAATTACTGCTGATTTTTGTAAGAAATTAATTAGATCATGTGGTCGACGATGCAGAGAAG
>OZ010600.1:28584634-28612134 GCA_963932145.1 Acanthosepion lycidas | reverse complement strand
TATCATAGCTGAAACTCCTCTTTTACGTGCCAAACGTCCTGTGGGTTGAACTGGATCTTTTTTAATTGGTCTCTTTGAGCTCCAAGTTGAAAGGATGATCTCTATTTCTATTGAACCTTTTAATGCTAATTGTTCAACTACCGAAACAGGTTTTAAAGCATTTTTAAAATAATAGACGAGCAATAATTTTAATTGTTTTGTTTTATCTATAATATACACGAAAAACAATTAAATATCATACGTGCATAAGCATCGTGTTAAAATATAATTCATGATTAAACAATTTATACTGGTTTTCGTCAAAATATTTCGACCATGTCCGTCCTCTAAAACGTTAATTAAACTTTATATGGACACCTTGTTGGGACTTTGTCCCTATCCACAATCTCCGCAAATACCAACCATTGACCTGCATCTTTATTTTAGGAAGTTGGCAACCCAAGCTTCGGTTAAATTTCCAAAATGCAGTATTCTGCGAGATATAAAACCTGAATGGTTGATTGATTTCTTTGTTTGTTTTTTTACGGCTTATCAACCCTGTGTAGGTTATTTAAAGCCGGCACATATTTTCGATTGTAAGGATAATTCATTTTTATGTTTGCGTGAATATTACATTGACAGTGTTTGGATATAATAATGAAATTTGCCATATACACGTCCCACTGTTTAACCCATAGTTGGTGGAAGGAAAGATAATTCATAAATTTCCCAAGACTATTTGCGAGTAGTTGAACATAACAAATTAGGCTGTAGTTCAAACTCGGCTTTCCGATATCTCATTCCGAGCCGTACATCCTAACCTGAAAGGATCTTCTTCTTCCATGTACCACATCCCTTCAGGACTTGACCGATCATGGCTCTCCACAACGTTCTCTCTTTTGTAACCTTAGTAAATTTCGACTTTTTCTTATCGCTTCTAAATATTGTCCTGTTGACCATTTATACAAGTTCGTTAGGTAGGTTATGCGTTTGTTTTCTCTGTCCCTCATGTCTTTAATCTGTCCAGTGAGTGTCGAATTTTCCAAGCCCTCTTTCCTCATTATGTTCCCTAGAAATTTCAACTGTCTCTTTCTGATGTTAAGTATAAGTGTCCTTTTTGTTTCCAGTTTCTCTAAAACTTCGTTGCGGCTCACATGTTCAGTCGATGGTATTCTCAGCTTCCGTATTTTCGACCACATTATCTGATGTTTTAAATCGCTTGTTCATCTGTAAGGTAGTTGCCCAGCATTCAGTGTCATATAGGACGATCGATATTATATAACAGCTCAGTACTCTTTTCTTTTTTTCTAACGAAATTTTCCCGTTTCTTAATACTTTGCTTAGCTTTTTGAAGGCATATTTCGCTATCCCAATGCGATTTCGAAGGGTATTGATCCATATTCTCTCTTTAGTATATCCACGTTTTTTCTTGTTTTTTTTTTTTGTTTGTTTGTTTTTTTTGTTTTGCTGCTGAAAAGGAATAACTTTTTTTTTAACGAGCAAAATATTCAACGACACGCGTATTTCCGGGGGTGGAGTGGGTGTGTGATTGTTTGGTTCAGTTTGCTCTGCGAGTTAAATCGATATTTTTTTTTTTTTTTTTTTTTAATGGCTGAAATGCAACGCTAAATAGACAAAAACGATTATTTGTTTATCGAGAAATATGCAGATTTTAAAGAAATCGAAAAAATGCTTTTAAAAATTGTTTTTTGAATTGGATTTTTATCGATCTTTTTTTCTTAAAGTTGTTATTCGCTTGTTCAAAACAAAATTTAGTCAGAGAAAAGGAGAGAGAGAAAGAGAGAAAGAGAAAAGGAGAGAAAGAGAAAGAGAGAGAGAAAAAGAGAGAAAGAGAGAGAAAGAAAGAGAGAGAGAAAGAGAGAAGAGAGAAAGAGAGAGAAAGAGAGAGAGAAAGAGAGAGAAAGAAAGAGAAAGAGAGAGAAAAAAGAGAGAAAGAAAGAGAGAGGAGAGAAAGAGAGAGGAGAGAAAGAGAGAGAAAGAGAGAGAGAAAGAGAGAGAAAGAGAAAGAAAGAGAGAGTGAAAAAGAGAGAGAGAAAGAGAGAGGAGAAAAAGGAGAGAAAGAGAGAGAAAAAGAGAGAGAAAGAGAGAGAGAGAAAAAGAGAGAAAGAGAGAGAGAGAAAGAGAAAGAAAGAGAGAGAGAGAAAGAGAAAGAGAGAGAGAGAGAAAGAGAGAGAAAGAGAAAGAGAGAGAAAGAGAAAGAGAGAGAGAGAAAGAGAGAGAAAGAGAGAGAGAAAGACAGAGAAATAGTATAATTGAGAAACTGTCATTTAAAAACAGCTCTTTGTACCCCGTTTAGTTGAGGCAGACAGGGACAATAAACAAGGTGCCATTAAATTTCATACTGTTAAAGTGGGTGGATAGGTTTCGAAGAATAATTTATACCATTCTGATGGTTGATAATCAGGAAGCTTCCATCGATGGACGACGCTTCATACAATATCATAACGACCCTCGGAGGAATTTTTTTGGTTGCTTTCAGGAGCATCAGATTTAAATTTAATCGACAGACAGGCGATGACTAATTATGATTAACAACTCGAATTTGAAGATTTTTCTATCTGTTTATCTGGGACTGGGTGTTAGGATCATCAGCCTAAGCCGCTTTCCGATATATAACAACAGAATCTTACCACTTCTTAAGAACCTCATATCAGAATTTATGTTCGAATTTATTTTAAGTCGGGTCGTGAATTAATCAGCACTTCTCATATCTATCTATCTATCTATCTATCTATCTATCTATCTATCTATCTATCTATCAATCAATCTATCTATCTATCTATCTATCTATCTCCGTCTGTTCATATCTATCTGTCTGTTCATATTTATCTACCTCAGTCTGCTCATATCTACCTCAGTCTGTTCATATCTATCTATCTCGCCATATTTATTCATATTTCATATCTATCTATCTATCTATCTATCTATCTCAGTGTTCATATCTATCTATCTATCTATCTATCTCAGTCTGTTCATAGCTATCTATCTCGCCATATTTATTCACATTTCATATCTTTGTATCAATCTAAGTCTGTTAATATCTATCTATCTATCTATCTATCTCAGTCTGCTCATATCTATCTATCTCGCCATATTTATTCATATTTCATATCTGTCTGTCTATCTATCTATCTCAGTCTGTTTATATTTATCTATCTACTTCAGTCTGTTCATATCTATCTCGCCATATTTATTCCTATTACTTATATATCTATCTATCTATCTAAGTGGCAAAAACTGTTGTTTTTAGTTTTGTTTTGTTCGTAAAACTCTGTCCAACCTTGGAAAAAGTTTTCAGAGAAACTCGAAAATTTTAATGTTTGAACTTTTCAGATGGTTCTAAATATTGTAAATAAATGACAGAAAACTACAGAAAATGGTGTCTCCCTGAGTGAGGAATTCAAACACCACAGAACGATGCTAGAGAAGGAATAAATTATATTTTACCGCAAATGTTTTGCTATACCTAACAAGTGATAAAACTCCGAACGATTGATTTCGTAAATTCAGTCTGACTGCTTGGTGTTCCTCCTCGCAGGCTTCATCTAAACATTCCTCGTGCTTCTCAAAAATGTCGAGCTACGCGCAAGTTCTACAATGGAACTATCAAAAAGATTCACGCCTAGTCATCGAGACAACTGACCTAACCGGTGCTATTCATTCCAAAATATCTTTAACCTATTTGCCATTTAAAATAAATTCAAAGTACAAATGTAATCGTACAAGATGTCTGGCCTCAGTCCAACATCTCCATACTTATTCTTTACCATTCTATATACTAGTTGATATAAGACTGTCTCTTCAGACAAAGTTTTCGTAATGGTATCCAATGGATGTTAGATTGGCTGTTGTTTGAAACTTAAGCACAAACCATACAAGCAAAGTTTCAGGTTACTTATATGCTTATGAGCAATCTCTATCTATAAATGGCAGGACGTGTGTGTAACAAATGCACGGCCGCAATTTTCGACGGATTTGCACCAAAATTTACATGCACATGCTCCAAGTTAGCGGGAAGGCCAAGAACGACTTTGCATTTCCCAACTCCCATCGATAGTGGAAATAATCGATTTTTTTTCATGCTTCTACGGCTGTTGTCATGTAGTTTGCGGCCATTTTCTACTGGCCAAAGTGAGAGCCTATAGCTGGCTGCCACGAATAGTCAGGAAGATTCTATTGGCCAGTGTGAGAGCCAACAGCTGACTGACACGAATGTTAACTAGCATGCAAAAAAAACATCGATAGCTGCATTCGTCACAAATGGAAAAAAATTAAATCTCCATGGCACTTTACTCCAATTGGCTCATTCGCTTGCTTAAACTCAACGTTGATTCTGATTCCGCAGAACTGGCTGGGTGTGAAAAAGTATTTGTTGTTAACATTCTTTTTTCATTCGATTATTCCAGTTACGAGTCCTTTTTTAAAGCTGATCGTTTTGTGTTCAATTTGTTTAGTTCTTTTTTCGTAACAGATTTAATGTTTAGTATAGAGCTTAGAAAAAATTCGCAGTGTGAGATAGGCAAGAAGTAAGGCATGTAGCAACATCAGCACGGCAAAGGGCACTCCTTTAAGGGCAAGGAAGGGCAAAAATATTTTAAATCAAGTGATAGCGATTGCTGTATGAGTCGTAGGATTTTTGAATCAAGCTCGGGCAACGCCGGGTCATGCTGCTAGTACTTCCTATTTGGTAATAAGATATTTGAATAAGCATACACTCCTTTATTCCTTGCCTAAATTGTATTTGAAGGAAGGTAGAAAGAAAGGAATAAACTTTCCTAGAGTGAAATGATTAAAATAAATTAAGTTGGGGTTTATGTTTTTTTTTTTTGTTTTTTTGGGGTTTTTTTTTTTTTTGTAAAACGCTGTTCAACCTTGAAAAAGAAAGTTTTTGGAAGAAAATCTAAAATCTTTGAACAATAATAATACAGTTTTTCTATTGTATTTTACCTTATATATATATATATATATATATATATATATATATATAAAGAAATATAGTCTTAAGGTGTGCTATATTTATGGAATAAAGTGCTCAATATCAGAGATAGAGCGTGTGTAAATATAAAAGTGAACATAGAAGAACATAGAAATCAACACTTAGAGGCGACAGTCTGTTTCATGCTATATGCAATCGTCAAGCCACGTGGCTTGACGATTGCATATAGCATGAAACAGACTGTCGCCTCTAAGTGTTGACTTCTATGTTCTTCTATGTTCACTTTTATATATATATATATATATATATATATATATATATATATATATATATATATATATATATATAAGCCTTCTTTGTTTAAACAACGTGAGTGTTTGTTGGGACTCGCTGTCATTTGTCTCTAGTTTCTTTTGCATATTTTTTTTTCACAACTTCCTTTTATTGTACCTTTATCTGTGTTAATTTTAAATCTCCGGTTGAAGCCTGAACAGCGGGAGCGAAGCCGGTTGCTTCGCCCGTTTTTAATATGTCTCGTAATATTAAAATTTATACTTTTATTCCGATCATTAAATTTTGTACCTACAAAAATATCTTTATATATATATATATATATATATATATATATATATATATATATATATGTATATATATATGTATGTATGTATTGCATCGTGCATGAAATTCAGAGTTGTGTTACCAGTGAAGAACAAAATGTATATATTCTACCTCTGAATGGATATATCAAGCCTTGTTTCATTCGCGCCATTGTTAAGTAGATGCGTAAATCGTCAAAACACTTAGGAAAAAATAGTTACAAGTAAAACGCACGTGTTCATAACCCGAGTCTTTCAAAAAGTTAGAAAACAAAAATATTCAAATGCGAGGGTGGCGGCAACTTCAGAAACTTTGACGTTCGACTCACAGGCAAACATCCAATATATATTCATATTTTGACATCACTTCAGATATATAAACTCTGCTGCACAAAATAAGTAAGCCCCTGATATAATATCATAAAAAGTTGTCTCTTTTTTCCAGATAATCAACAAATTATAATTTATAGTTATAATATAACTATCTATTCATTAAGAAACACATAGCACAGTGGATAAAGGCATTGCTTAGATCCAGTCACAGGACCCAAAGAGTATGAGTTCAATACCCGGTTAAGGCAGTGGAGAATTTTCAGAGGGTGTGGTTTGCTACTCTGTAAGTAACATGTCGAAACCAATGAACAGAGCTCGTCCGAGCACTTTCCATAGAAGTAGCATCTCGCCAATGAGAGTTGTTTAGAGGGTGGAAAATAATGCTAGGTCACAAAAATCTCCTGAGCCAACCAAGCATAGAAATAAATACTATATGGGAACCATTAATAAGTGGATAAAGGCGTTGGGTAGATCCACTGACAGGACCCAAAGAGTGTGAGTTCAATACCCGGTTAAGGCAGTGGAAAACATTCAGAGGGAAATTAACTGACATCCATTAAACACGGCAAATGGAACTAGAACTGTCTACCCTAGTGAGCGAAATGCAGGGTACAGTTCGACATGATTTCTTTTCCCCATTCGATTACATCCGTTAATTAAAATTAATTTACACGCTTTTTTAAATTCCCAGAATAAATAAACTTGATAAGTCCTGGTTGTTTTTATTTTAGCTTTTGCTTTTAAAAAAATGCCTTATAAATATTGTCTTTTCTTATCTATTATTAAATTCTGTACCATATATATATATATATATATATATATATATATATATATAGATAGATAGATAGATAGAGAGAGAGAGAGAGAGAGAGAGAGAAACAGACATAGAGATTAAAATTTATACACACTTCAGGAAAGGAAAAACTTGTCTTTCGTAGAGTGATCAAATTGCCATAACACTGTTTACGGTAGTACGAGTTTTTTTTCTGCATTGGCGGCCCTTAGACAAGAAATTGCAAATGCATATGTAGCAATTCCGTCGGACATTTTGGCCAACATTGCCCAAGAAGTAGTCCTCCGTACTAATAAATGTCTGGAAGCTAAAGGCCGCCATTTTGAGCATGTCTTGTGATTGAAGAGTCCAAAAGTAACTTGTATTAATCACGTGATGTCTGAATAAATTTAGTAGTACAATATCTATACAAGTTTTTTCCCCTTTCCTGAAGTCTGTATACATTTTTTGGTGGAGCCTGTATATATTGGATGTTTGTACGTCCGTTGAACCTGGAGTTTTTTTTTTGTTTTTTTTTAAATTATCCACCACACTTGCGTATGAATATTTTTTCTCTTTTCCTTTTTTGAAAGACTCGAGTTAGGAACACGTGCATTTTACTTATAGATACTTTTATTTTTGTCAACGTTTTTTTCGCCTCTACTTAAAAGAATAGTGCGAATTTCATACTATCTAATGTAAGGTTCAGTAAGTGCGGACCTTAGTGTTCCTGTGACTTTTCTGCGCATCATTTGTGAGCTATTGGGAGGACAAAGCGCAAGAAAGATCCATTTGAACCTGCTGTTGATTGCGGCATTTCGATTTCGAAAAATACGTCAAAAAACGACATTAATACGTCATTATTTTTGCACCAACCTAATATATATATATATATATATATATATATATATATATATTAAGTCGGTGCAAAAATAATGACGTAATAATGTCGTTTTTTGACGTATTTTTTAACGTCAAAAACGACATTATTACGTTATTATTTTTGCACCAACCTAATATATATATACATATATATATATATATATATGAAATGTGTTAATTCCAGTTATTTAATATATTTTCTGTTCATACGTTATTTATATAGATATAATTTATTTAAATAAATGCTCTCTTTTTTTTAATTAAACACTATTAATTACATTTACCAGACTCAGTGTTCGTAGAAAATAGTCGCTCTCCGACAGGAATCGAACCTGCAACCCTAATGGTCTGGTGTGTTTCTTTTCCAAATTCCAGAGATGTTGAACACTACACTCTCACGCAGATTGACCTGACACCTGTCGAATCCATTCACACCTGGATCAACACATTATGAACGACCAAAATGTAGCTATATATATATATATATATATATATATATATATATATATATATATATATATATATATATATATATATATATATATATATAGAGAGAGAGAGAGAGAGAGAGAGAGAGAGAGAGAGAGAGAGAACTGTGTTCCTGATCAAGCCGGACTCAAATAATTACATCGGTTACACAACCACATGCCTATCCAGACGTCTTACGTTACACCTATCTGATCACAGCTCCATTAGAACCCATTTAAACACACATTCACAGATTTACCCGATTCCATTAGGAACATACTAGTAGAAAACACAAATATATTAACTGCGTCCACCTGCAAAAAAAGACTAAAAATAATGGAAGCTTTAATAATAAAAAAGAAAAAGCCAACTCTTAACAATATTAACTACGAACAAGGCCACAATGTGCTAACCGTATTCGGAAATTAAAAACATCCCTACCACACACTAAGATATCCACAGAACGCACACACTCAATTAAGCTGAAAAATCGAATCATCCTTGATAATGGCTAAAGGTATAGCCGAAAGCGCTTGGAAATATAAAACATTTGGACAGTTCTTACACACCCTTTGTCCAGAAAAGAATGTTCTTGTTCGAACACAAGAAAAATTAAATAAAAAGCTTAACCGTAGTACCTAGTCTGTCGTTTTTAATGAAACATGCATATATATATATATATATATATATATATATATATATATATATATAGATAGATAGATAGATAGATAGATAGATAGAGATATACAGAAATATATATATATATATATATATATATTTCTGTATATCTTTGCTTGAACCGGCTTCTAATGCTCTGGAGTAAGCGGCTTGGGGATAGTAGTTGTAGCTCAGGGAGGCACAGTACTATGGGTAAAAGAGAAATTCGGATGAATTCCACCACGGAATATATGATCGATCGGGCTATATCGAGTCTAATTCGTTAATTCTTCGTTACCGAGAGCTGTTGGTACAGTTGGTATAGCCTTTGCCGCCTATCGTAGCTGATCGGGTTTCAATTCTCGGTAGTGGTTGCTTACTGCTGATGAGCCCCAGATTGGACGAAACGGCCGTCCAGTGCTTTCTGCATTCTGTTGAGGTTTCTTCTAGACTCGAAGAATTAGTTATTTATGACATATGTATAAATTCATACACGTTTCATTAAATAATATAGACAAGTGTTGTCTATTTATTTTATGTAAATTTTTTTCGTAACTTCTGATAAGTTTAATAACATTACCGTTGAAAGAAGAAAGAAATTCACAGTAGTGATCCATATTTTTTTTAATACAATCTAAGCTTTCGGTTTACTTAAGCCATTATCAAAGATGTCAATTACAACATATTAAACAATATACGGACAAGACAGTGATGATAGTCTGTCAATGTTTACATATATGATTTCTAAGCAACGATAAACACGTGCATATAAGACGCTAGAAGCGAAAATCACACCGCATCTCATGACGTCACACATGACCACACGAGAGTGAATTGTAGAAATATGAATCGAAAGCCGTTGGTATAAACCAATGGCTTCTGTTATATAGATTATATAACATTATAGACATTTAAGAATATTTGTAGAGATGCCATAATTGATTACATCAAACAATTGAAACCCAACCTAAACAAAATCAATTATCTATACATTATATAATTGTCTATATTATTTAATGAAACGTGTATGAATGAAAAGATGCTGCCGAAATACACACAAGATATATATATATATATATATATATATATATATATATATATATATATATATATATATGGTATGGTTCAGCCTGTTCAAACTATGCTACTCGATTACGTTAAGAATCAATTTGTGGGGATAGGAAGGGAAGAACCTTAGACTTGAACAAGTTAAGATTGTAGTGTATTGGGAGTCTGTTAAACAGAGCAGTGGTTCGTTGGAGGAAGTTTCTCAAGAGGAATTTGCTTCTCGACGATGGAATACAGGGGGAATGTGTGTGGTTTGCTACTATGTAAGTAACATGGAGAAACCATGGAACAGAGTTCGTCCGAGCTCTTTCCGTAGAAGTAGTGATAGAGCAGTGAGAGGTTTGCCGCATCCCGCCTGTGAGATACAAAGAGAGTTTGGAGGGTGGAAAATAATGCTAGGGCACAAAAATCTCCTGAGACGACCAAGCATAGAAATAAATACAATATGGGAACCATTAATAAGGAGTGCCAGAAAAAAGCAATGATAACGACAAAGTTGCAATATGAGCTCTGGTAAAAACATGCAATGATAACAGCAATATGAGCACTGGTAAAAATGGTTGCTGAAGACATTAGGTTTATAATACCCAGAAATTCATACCCAGATGTCCTCAAGGACACATGGATAAAGGCGTTTGTTAGATCCAGTGACAGACCCAAAGAGTGTGAGTTCAATACCCGGTTAAGGCAGTGGAGAACTTTCAGAGGGAAAATTAGCAGGAGATAACTGATAACTGACATCCATCAAACATGGCACGTGGAACTAGAACAGTCTAACCCAGTGAGCGAAATAAAGGGTTCAGTTCAACATTCCAACCACCTGAAGAAGGCCGGAGCGTACGGCCGAAACGTTTGCAATAAATATAGCGACTAAGTTGAGGACAATAGTCCGAATAATATAATTTGTCACCCATATGGAGTTGGCGAGGCTTTTGAACTCTATCAATACTGGGAGGTGTGGACTGGGCAGCTCCCCACCCCAAATATGACAACAGTACTCCATTTTTGGTCTTATCTGGCCCTTATAAAGGTAGAGGACAACACGGTTGGCGAAGTATTTACATTGAATCGATCATTTTACCTACATTACATATACCCGAATTCGGCTTGAAGTCAGGTGCGAGCGTTAGGCCCAATATTCTCTCGAAGCAAGGTGCCTCCTCGAGGGGATATCCGTTTATCGTGACTAGCTGTAGTTCGAGGTCCGAATGGCGGTAATGGAATGTAACGTGTTTCGTTTTCGAGGCATTGAATGTAACCAGACAGTTTTCCCCAGTGGAATATTAGTTGACAACACCAAAATACTCCACAGCACCCAATGCAAGGAAAGACTCTAAACACTAGAACCATTATTATTCAAAATATGCAGCCCATAAGATGGTAATGGAAAGCGGCATTTTCCCTTTTAAAATGGGCAAGTCGTTGATTTGGCCTGCTACCTGTGCTGATACATTTTCGACCGGTAATTTGATCAGTTCCGCGGTTGAGCCAGGATCCGTCGCCCGGGACGTAGGGATGAAAAAAATAGTTAAATATTCTTTACATTAAGAAATGGACAAAGTCCGACAATTTATTTATTAAAGATATTTTCATGTTTAACGTTCTTTTTATAGATACAAGTATTTAAGTAAATGCTCTGTTTATAATAAACAGTATTAAATAACATTTACCGGCCAGAATGTCAGAGAATTTTCATAGAAATTATTCGTCCTTTGAAAATTTCTCGGACATTCAGGCCGGTAAATGTTATTTAATACTGTTTATTATAAACAGAGCATTTACTTAAATACTTGTATCTATAAAAAGAACGTTAAGCATAAAAAATGTCTTTAATAAATAAATTGTCGGACTTTGTCCATTTCTTAATGTATGACATCATTTGTTTACATTTGATACGCCATGAGCAGTTATGAATGTTCGAGATTCATGGAAGATTGAAGTTTATAAGCAGTAAATTCGACCTTGCCAACCGAACAATCCTTTGTGGCCGAGCGGTTACGCACACCAAGCTAAATGGCGGATCCGTATAGGATGCAGGTTCGAATCCTGTCAAAGGACGAATATTTTCTATGAAAATTTCACGGACATTCAGGCCGGTAAATGTTATTTAATACTGTTTATTATAAACAGAGCATTTACTTAAATACTTGTATCTATAAAAAGAACGTTAAACATAAGAAATTAATAATTAAATATTCTTCTTTTGCAGATAGATTTTTTTTTATTTTTTGTGGCAGGGAAGACTTCTGGGGTTATTGGCCCTCTTTCAATGGCGTTCCTTCGAAGTGTTGGTGCGATGGCGTCTCGAGTAAGAGATGAGCCTTGCGAAACGGAGTGGCTCTTGCAGCGTGTCTCACTGGCGATGATGCGAGGTAATGCATTCTCCATCATTGCGGCTGGCAGAGGATAGAAAAAAATAAACATGTTGTTTATAGTTACTTCATTCATTCAAAAATAAAATAAAATATTGTATAAAATTAACTGTTAAAGTAAAATAAAATAAATAACGTTCTTTTTCTCGTTCGCAATAGCAGTTACACATGATTTCATTTCAGACCATTTCAAACGTCCAGCGTCCTGTGACACTATTTAGGGTTGCGTGGGAAAAAAAAGGCTAGAATCAATTTAGGTGATAAGAAGCTATCACGAAAAGACACTGAGCGATGTTAATTTTTCTAACAAAAAAAAATGGTAAAGATTTTATTTTCATTAGCGAAGAAAGTAAGATACCGGATTTAATTTGATTTATGTTACAACGCGGCGAAAGAAGATAGCAATCTGCCCATGGCAATAATGAAAATTTCAGGTTGGTCAAGTGGCCTACAAGGCAGAATGCTAAGAGATAAAAATTAATTGGATCGCGCTCTGATCGAGAAAAATGTCCGCTGGACCACCCGCAGAATACAAGGAAGGAAAGATTAAATCTTTGACTATTTGCGGAGATATCATTTGAGAAGAGCACCTGTTTTGTGTCGGAGCTGGCTATGATAAAAAAATTATTTTATCGGAACGAATAATTGGCACCAGGGTGCAAAGTCGCCAGATGACCACCCACTTGATGCTGGTGAAAATCTCGATTGACAAACTTCAGGTGACATTCGGTTAAGATTGAGATTAAGGACCACACTACGGGTCGTATGGGTTTGTTGTCGGGAAGAAGAAAAGAAAGAAAAAAAAGGAAGATAATTTTTTTCTTTGAGCGAGATTTTTAAACTGAGGCCAACCTAGCCGCACCCACGCTGCTGAGCGTCCATTGGCTAAATGGTGGCGTGAACGGTAGGCGAAGGTAATCATGTGAAGAAGGAGGGGAGGCCTGTTGACGCCCCCTGAAGGGATCGGTGTGAGATGCCACTGTGAGAGAGAGGCAAAACCTGTTGACGCCTCTGAAGGGATTGGTATGATATAACAACATGAGAAAGGAAGAATTTGGGAGGACGATTCCCTTAAACTAGAAATTAAGGACTTCCAAAAATGGAAATTAATAAATTTTCCTGACCGAAAACAAAGGAAATCCTTGATGCGGATTTAGAATTATCAAGGAACCTCAAACCCCGACAGGCCCACCCCGGTTTTGGTCGGCGTCCATATAAGCAGAGTCACAACGAGTAGACGGCATTTAGTTGGGGTTAGAAAGACAGGCAGGCAGTTGAGTTGGAATTGCAGACAGAGTTGAGCTGTGAGCTCTGAGACCCGCCTCGCAGAAAGCTGACTTAAGATTCACGCATTCCTGACCTCAACTTCTAACTAAGAACATTTATTTTTGAAGAACGACTTAGACTCACACCACCAAAACAAGTTTTACCAATATCGCCTGAAGATTAACCAAAACCAGTTTCTTAAAAGAACAATTTAAGATGTTAAGACTCGCCTAACAAACGCAAGGTGTCACGAATCCATATTAGCGGTTTGGGAGAAAGACGCAGTCCTGTATTCAGCAACCAGATATAAAATATTCTTATTCTTTTTTAACACATTTGAACTTTTCGAATTGTTACTTTATTTTCTTTTACATATACTTGTGCGGTATTACCCTTGTTTGGACTCGACTTGCATTGCGGCCCGGCGACTGATTGATTTCGTCTACCTAAGATCAAATCACAACGTGGGTAGGTTAGACTAGAAATCAAAGCAGTTACTTCGGTAACCAGACGTTGGAGGCGAGCTGGGAACGACAAGGCTGATACCGAATCTAATCAGATTCCCATCCGAATCAGCCAAGGGTTAGAACGTCACGTTTGGTGCCACGACCAATACCAAGTCACATTGGTCGTCGTAGGATAGCACGGCGGTGGGCTCGGAGAGAGGCCGGGGTGACGTCACAGTCTGAATAAATACCAAGATGCAAAAAAAAAAGAATTTTTTAGCACCCCCTTCCCGGAAAGGATGTAGTATTAGGGTCTATGAAGGATTGGTGTACGACGGATGAGTTCTTATGGTGAATAGCGAAATTGTAACGAGTGAATGGATCGTGAATCCGATTAGCTAGGTATAAGATAGTGAAGACCAGCCTCAACACATTCAATTGTATTAATTTGCAATTAATCTCGACAAGTATTGGAGTAGGTAATGGCTGCTCTAGTTACTGCTACGATGTAACTACTTATTTAAGATGCTGCATACTGAGAAAGACAATATTCGGTCTGTTGTCAAGAATTTTATTTGTCTTTGTTCATGTAGAAAAGCAAGATGGAAACTTCTTGGACATATTGTGCGAATGGATCCAGAATGCACAGCTAACAAAAGCCATGGAGTTTTACTTTAAAAAGATTGGCTTCAGAAAGTTCAGAGGTCATCCAAAAACCACTATAGTCACAACGCTGAATCGAGACATTCAAAGAACAAGGCAAAAATATCCCACTTTTTCTTTTTGAGAAGTTTACAATCAAGGAACATCTGCAACGAATTTATAAACTCGCAGAGGACAGAGAAGACTGGTAAAATATTGTCGAATCAATATACAATGTCACTGAAGATGGGAGAACATTTTAATTCATGACCTCAAATCGAAACAGTCTTGATAATAATGATGATGATGATGATGCAGACACCAGATTATTTTTTGATAATAACAGGAAAGTCGAAAGTACTTCAAGAAAAATAAAAAATATGAACTTCGGCCAGTTTATCCACAACTTTGAAAAGAATACATATTTTATCCGGAACCTGGAAAAGTATAATAAAATGTTTAACTCACAGACAGATGTTCTGTTCTATTTAATCAAACTTGTTTGGATATGTATATATATTGTCAAAGTGATGATGGAGAAAAAAAGAAAAAGAATACAGATTAATTTGGCTATACTGAGAAAAAATATTCTTTCAAAAATATTTTTATAAAACATCTTGAAAATACCAGTGTCTCTCGTTTCGTGTGCCTGTGTAGACGTGGTAAAATCAACAAAGCCCAGACGTATGAAACGCATCACAAAAAACGTTTCCTGTTTGTCATATTTTTTCAATATATATATATATAGTCACTGGGCGTGTTTCTAAAAATAAATACGCTAAAAATCCACCTACATCCCTGCCGTGCGCCGACGGCTTAGTGGTAGAATCTTCGACTGACACCAATTCAGCCACACTGATGAGCTGTGAAACAGACTGTCTGTGGATGACGTTATATATATATATTAAAGGCACGGTAGACAGCGGATTGAAGAATCGGAAAGCAGAGTTCGAATTTCAGTCACATCCATTAAATTAATTTACGTGCTAATACCGTTATAGGATGAATCCTTTTCTTTTCTCCCAGCTTATGGGTAAATAGTAGGACAGATTGGGTTTTATAATCTTGGGTGGCAACCGGTCTAGGAGAAGAAAAAACTCTGAATTCAAAACCAGTTGGGCAGCTTCAGGCTATCTAGTAGATATAGGGCCCCTACTATACCCTGATGGGATATATATATATATATATATATATATATATATATATATATATATATATATATATATATATATATATATATATATAGTTTTTTATGGATACACTTATTTGAATAAATGCGCTATTTTTCTAATTAAACAGTATTAATTACATTTACCGGGTGAATGTTCGAGAAATTTCGTAGAAAATATCCGTCCTCCGACAGGAATCGAACCTTTATCCTACGCAGAACCATTGTTTAGACTGATGTCCTTGGGTGTTCAGCCACAGAGGATTTCCGGTTTAGCAAATCTCGAATGACTGTTTCCAGACAAAAACCTTCTGCTCTAAAATGGTAGCCAAACGTAAAGATATTCGGTTTTTGAACATGGTTATTACTGTGTAGCGAAGAAACCATATTTTAAATCAGTTAATATATATATATATATATATATATATATATATATATATATATATATATATATATATATATATATATATATATATATATATATATATATATATATATATGCACATTTTATTGAATACGACAGATGGTGCTTTGATTTAGTTTTTTATACAATTTCTCATGCGATCTAATCTATTTTCTTTTCCTCTCTCCTGTTCTTTTTTTTATAAACTTATTCACCATTCTGGTTCTTGAATGGATTTGAAGATGGGAGCCAAAGTATGGATGTTGTTAACATTACTGAAGGCCTGAATGATCTTTTCCCACTTGCCATTGCTCAGTTGGGAAGATGGTGTGGTTGACACAAAATGATTTTAACCCTTTTCCTTCTAGCTGAATAACTCAACGGTTTAGTGTCAAGATGCCTAACCGTCTTATATAAAAACCTGAATAAAAGAAACTCAGTTTGGTGTTTCTTTTTTATATTTGTGGTATGGACAATTATGCTGTTACACCCGGTTGATGTCATCAATACATTTTAGATTTCATTGAATCTTTGTATTAATTTGATATTGTTTAAAAGGGAATGTTTAATGTTACTATGCTACTTATGGTGCTTACTAATGTACTGCTTGTTATAACTTATAATTAACATCAAAAAGTGATAGCGGAAATTTCTAGTCCTATAATATGAAAAGAGGGCTTATAAAACCGGTATCGGTATAAAAAGTCCCCCAGCCTATTCTGCCGGTAAATATTCTTTATTATGAGGGTACGTAATGTTAAAAATAACGACACACAGATTTAACACAGAAGTTTATTTATTTTTACCATCAATTGTTAAGACAATTTTAAATTTTTTCCATCAGTTGTTAAAACACAAGTTAAAATCATTTGTTATTAAAAAAAAAAAAATGCAGAAGTCTGAATGTTTTAAGCACTACAGGCATAACAGTCTCTGTAATTCCAAAAATTACCATTGGGCATGGTTCTCTTGCTAATACACTTCAAGTGCACCCATTGAAGAAAAAAATGCATGTAGTACAAGTCTTATCTACACAGCTCTCACAAACACTGCACTGAATATCTCAAATATAATATACACTTAGATCTAAAACATTATTTATATTACCAGTAAAAAAGCCTTGGTGTCTATTTTACCGCGACGGACAAAATAGCCTTGGTGTCTATTTTACCGAAACCGGAAATATAGCCTTGGAGCCTATTTTACCGAAACCGGAAATATAGCCTCGGTGTCTATTTTACCGGAACCGGAAATATATCCTGGGCGCCAATTTTACCGAAACCGTCAATATAGCCTTGGTGTCTATTTTACCGGGACGGGCAAAATAGCCTTGGTGTCTATTTAACCGAAACCGGTAATATAGCCTTGGTGTCTATTTTACCGAAACCGGTAATATAGCCTTGGTGTCTATTTTACCGAAACCTATAATATAGACTTGGAGCCTATTTCATCGAAACCGGAAATATAGCCTTGGTGTCTATTTTACCGAAACCTATAATATAGCCTTCGAGCCTATTTCATCGAAACCGGAAATATAGCCTTGGTGTCTATTTTACCGAAACCTATAACATGGCCTTGGAGCCTATTTCATCGAAACCGGAAATATAGCCTTGGTGTCTATTTTACCGAAACCGGAAATATAGCCTGGGCGCCAATTTTACCGAAACAATCAATATAGCCTTGGTGTCTATTTTACCGGGACGGGCAAAATAGCCTTGGTGTCTATTATACCGAAACCTATAATATAGCCTTGGTGTCTATTTCATCGAAACCGGAAATAAAGCCTTGGTGTCTATTTTACCGAAACCGGAAATATAGCCTTAGTGTCTATTTTACCGAGACGGGCAAAATAGCCTTGGTGTCTATTTAGCCGAAACCGGCAATTTAGCCTTGGTGTCTATTTTACCGAAACCGGTAATAGAGCCTTGGTGTCTATTTTACCGAAACCTATAATATAGCCTTGGAGCCTATTTCATCGAAACCGGAAATATAGACTTGGTGTCTATTTTACCGGAACCGGAAATATAGCCTTGGTGTCTATTTTATCGCAACCGGTAATATAGCCTGGGCGCCAATTTTACCGAAACCTTCAATATAGCTTTGGTGTCTATTTTACCGGGACGGGCAAAATAGCCTTGGTGTCTATTTAACCGAAACCGGTAATATAGCCTTGGTGTCTATTTTACCGAAACCTATAATATAGCCTTGGAGCCTATTTCATCGAAACCGGAAATATAGCCTTGGTGTCTATTTTACCGAAACCTATAATATAGCCATGGAGCCTATTTCATCGAAACCGGAAATATAGCCTTGGTGTCTATTTTACCGAAACCTATAATATAGCCTTGGAGCCTATTTCATCGAAACCGGAAATATTGCCTTGGTGTCTATTTTACTGAAACCGGAAATATAGCCTGGGCGCCAATTTTACCGAAACAATCAATATAGCCTTGGTGTCTATTTTACCGGGACGGGCAAAATAGCGTTGGTGTCTATTTTACCGAAACCTATAATATAGCCTTGGTGTCTATTTCATCGAAACCGGAAATATAGCCTTGGTGTCTATTTTACCGAAACCGATAATATAGCCTTGGAGCCTATTTCATCGAAACGGGAAATATAGCCTTGGTGTCTATTTTACCGAAACCGGAAATATAGCCTGGGCGCCAATTTTACCGAAACAATCAATATAGCCTTGGTGTCTATTTTACCGGGACGGGCAAAATAGCGTTGGTGTCTATTTTACCGAAACCTATAATATAGCCATGGTGTCTATTTCATCGAAACCGGAAATATAGCCTTGGTGTCTATTTTACCGAAACCGATAATATAGCCTTGGAGCCTATTTCATCGAAACCGGAAATATAACCTTGGTGTCTATTTTACCGGGACCGGCAATATAGCATTGGTTTCTATTTTACCGAAACCGGAAATATAGCCTTGGTGGCTATTTTACCAGGACCAACAATATAGCCTTGGTGTCTATTTTACTGGGACCGGCAGTATAGCATTGGTGTCTATTTTTGCCGGTACCGGCTAAATAGCTTTGGTGTCTATTTTACCAGGACCGGCAAAATAGCATTGGTGACTATTTTACCATTACAAATTAAGGAAAAACTATTTTGTCAGTCCCGGTAATATAGACAAATTTGATTTTAAGCTTATTTTACCAGTCTTGGTAAAATAGACCCCCAGCATATTTTGCTGGTAAAAATCTTTATTATTATGAAGGCAGGTAATGATAAAGAATATCATCACACAGATGTAACCCAAAAGTTTATTTATTCTCGCCATCAATTTTAAGACAATTTAAAATCTTTTCCAGCATCAATTTTTAAAACACAGGTTAAAATTATTTATTCATCATGAATTATTAAAAGAAACATAAAAGTCTCTGAATATTTTAAGTATTTCAGACATAACAGTCGCTTCAAATCCAAAAGGTAGAGCATTGTTCTCTTGCCAATACACGCCAGGTGTATCCACTGAAGTCACTAGTCACAGACCACAGAATCCATGTTGTTCAAACCCGACCTACACAATGTAGGGGAATAGGCTGTTTTCTTTATACACATCGGAGGTCACCAAAATATTATGAGGGTTCACTTACATCATAACAGCAGAAATTAGATTCATGTTCACGGTGATAAAAGTATACTCGACAGGAAATAAAACTTACACAAATAACTGGAAAACCATGGTAAATTGTATGCTAATTTCATACAATTTGTTTATAATTTTTGTGTGTATTGGTGCTAATTTTGTTATGTTACAATTGTTTTATAGTAGTGATAAAAGGGAGAAATGTACTCCGTAGTATTACAAGCCATATCACAGAAAGAAGCTGGACACGTGTTGCCCGTACCAAGGTTCGTCGTGAAGATGAATTTAACAACCTTTGGCAGAATGTCTGTATTTCCGGCAAGAACAGTTTTTATTGCATGTTGGGAGTATTTTCTTTAATTTATTTTATACAACGTTTTTTATGTTACTGTTTTATTTTATTTTATTTATAATTTTCATTATTATTATTTTATATTTTATTTTTACTACTAATAAATAATCTTACATCAACCACTGCGCTGGCAATCTCAAATATAATACATTCATAGTTCTAAAACACTATTTTTATTTACCGGCAAGATAGACTTGATTTCTATTTTACAGGGCCAATTCGCTATAAAATTTGACACTAACAGAGGCAAAAGAGACAGAGAAAATGGGCATTTAACCTAATGAGATTATTTAAATGGTTGACAGATCAAGATTTAGGAGAACAAATTACAAATTTTATTAAGAGTTATAAAGGAGACAGTGAAGAGCTACGATCATCCACGTCCTGAAGGGACATAAATGATCGTCTACCTCTGTAGGATGCTTGTGTTTTGTTTTTATGTGGGTATATGCTTGTATGTGTGTTTGGGGTAGGCCTGTATATGAGTTTTGGGTGTGTAGGTTTGTGTGTATGTGTGTGTGTGTATACCGTTCGGTGTTTGCATGTGCGTGGAGGTGTCTCAGTGGAGGGTATATGTATGAGTGCTTTGTGTATGCATGTGCGAGAGTCTATGCTGGCATACCAAGAGAAAGCAGTATTTAGCTAAAAAGACAGAAAGCAAAACCTGAGCAATGAGGGAAGTGTGTATTCTTTAGTCATGTGCAAATGCAACGATCACTAACTGAATAATCTCAAGTGAGATTATCTCTTAATACATCTGCAATCAGGTAAATGCTAACAAGTTGCCAACTTTCATCAAGGATGCGTAGCCGGTACTCGAGATAATCAAAATTTCGAGGGTAGATTTGCCTTTTGAGAGTTCTGAGGTAATAGATTTCTTTTAAGCATCACTTTAACTGCTTTTACGGCCCATCTTTTCACAAAATTCTTATACTTTTCAAATAATTTGGCACGCTGAAACCACTGTGTTGAAAACAAATATGGCGCTAGTTTGTTTACATTGCGCAGATCAGTACAAAAATTTCAGTGATTGCGCAGCTCAGTGTTGCCAACATAGTGTGAAAATTTTGTGTGAATTTTGTGTGAATTGATATATATATATATATATATATATATATATATATATATATATATATATATATATATGAAGAAATATAGTTTGAAGGTGTGCTATATTTATGGGATAAAATGCTCAATATCAGGCGGCCTGACGATTGCTTCCAGCATGAAACAACCTGTCGCCTCTGAGTGTTGAGTTCAATATTCACTCTATATATATATATATATATATATATATATATATATATATATATATATATATATATATATATATATATATATTGATGGTAAATATACACATACATATGTAATCATATATCTAAATATATCTATCCCGGAGTTGATTTTTCTGTTTTCTTTTTGAATTTTTTTTTAATATATATATATATATATATATATATATATATATATATATATATATATATATATATATATATATATATATATATATATATATATATATATTTGTGTATTTAGGCGGCAATTCTTCTTTCATGGACATTTCATTGAATACGACAGACAAGGTGCTTTGATTTAGTTTTTTATACAATTTCTCATGGGATCTGATAATTTTTTCAAACTTGATTTTAAGCTTATTTTACCAGCCTCGGTAAAACAGACCTCCAGACTATTTTACTGGTAAATATGTATATTATTATGAAGGCAGGTAATGTTGAAAAATAGCTTTAAACAGATATAACACAGAAGTTTATTTATTTTCGCCATCAATTCTTAAGACAATTTAAAATCTTTTCCACCAAATGCAAGATAAAACACACACACGCGCATATATATATATATATATATATATATATATATATATATATATAGATAGATAGATAGATAGATAGATAGATATAGATATAGATATATATATAGATATATATATAGATATATATATAGATATGTCAAGATGTCATCAGTAAATTCCATAGGGTGAAGCCGCAATTAGCTGATAAATGTCCTGTTTATTTGCGTCTTCCCTATATTGGTAGAGAGGGCGAGATTTTATCGAAACGTATTTTACGTTTAATTAATAGCTGTTATTTTTCGGCAAAGGTTAGGGTAATATTCGGTACCCGTTCTGCTTTCTCTTCCATTCGTCAGGATGTCCTACCTCCCCATTATGTTAATTCAGTGATTTACCAATACAAGTGTAGTTGTGGACATGACTACATAGGTAGGACGTCCCAGCGTTTGGATTTAAGAATTAAACAGCATTTACCATCTAGGATTTTGAATCCGTCCTCTAGAAATATCCAATTGACTAACAGTTCTGGTTCTGCTATTGCTGAACATTTGATAAATAGAAGGGAACGTGTGGAAAATTTTAGTGGCGACCGATTTATTATTTTATCGAGGTCCCACTCCACTTTTCACCTCAAGGTCCTGGAGTCCTTGTATATCAGATCCCGTGAGCCTTCCCTTTGTAAACAGAGGGAATGCTTGCTGGGTCTGAATATTATTGGACTCTAGTCTCCTTGTAATTCATAATTCTTTTTTTTTTTCTTCCCCCATTTAATTACATTCGATAATTAAATAATTTACACGCTTTTAAATTCCCAGAATAAATACTTGATAAGTCCTGGGACGAAACCGGTCGTTCTGTTTTGGCATTTTTTTAAAAAATGCCTTCTTACTATCTGTTCCTTTCTATTATTAAATTCTGTACCACAAAACAGTTATTTATATATATATAAATATATATATATATATATATATATATATATATATATATATATATATATATGTGTGTGTGTGTGTGTGTGTGTGTGTGTGTATGTACGTGAATGTGTAAGTGCGTGTGCAAGAGTGTGTCTGTGACAGAGAGAGTGAAAGAGAGAGAGAGATAGTGAGTATGAGTGCAAGGAAGATTAACTCTTAATACATCAGCAATCAGGTAAAAGATTAATTACATCAAGTACGCGTAACCATTTCTCGAGAGAGAGAGTCGGAATGTCTTCATGCGTTTCAGATGTATTTAAGAATATATTTAACCTTTCATTATCTATATATATATATATATATATATATATGTGTGTGTGTGTGTGTGTGTGTGTGTGTGTGTGTGTGTGTGTGTGTGTGTGTTTGCACGTAAACTTGTAAGTGTAATTCCATATGCAAGGGAGAGTGCATGTGGGCGTGTGAGAGAGAGTGTGTAGGGGGGATCAAGGAAGATTAACTCTTAATACATCAGCGATCAGGTAAAAAAAAAAAATAGCTAAGTTACATCGAGGACGCGCAACCGGTTCTCAAGATGGTCGACATGCTTTCAGGTTTTTCAGATATATTTATCAATACATTTAACCTTGGATATAAACATGCACCTTATCTATGGTAATCTTTGTTTGGGTGGTGGGAGAAAGAACATACAGAAAATTTGTAAAGAACAGGATTAAACTCAAACCCCTCCCAGATTTGTTTGCAAAGGAATGCCGAAGTGAACTAATCGAACATTAGGCTCATCTCTTGAATACAACCGTTAAGACAAGATATATATTTCTACAACGATACGAGGAGACGTAACAATACATTACACACGAGCTTTTGTTTACTTCGCCTTGAAATAAGAGGTAATAACTCCCCGCCTGAAAGCGCATCTGAGCGGAACTTTCTGTAACGTTACTGTAAAAATAAAAAATAAAAAAATAACAATGGGAGTGGTTTTAATATCAAGGAAAACAAATAAGTTAAAATCGGCCAACGACGCCATTCGAAGTTCTGGAAATCAACAGCATCTGGTGCCCATTATAACTGTTTTAAAACGTTAAATATACAGCAAAAGGAAAAACACATGCACATGCGTGCGCATGTGCGTGCACACACAGAATGCGATAGGTATTATTGTCGCCATTTTATATTTTTAATTTTACGCATGCGCGTTGTTTGTTTTTGACTTTGTTGCTGTCACATTATAGAAAGGTCAGTTGGGCACCGTCTGTGAGAGAAAGAGACACAATGACATAGTACAATCCGCAAGAAATTAGGAAACGACATGCTGTACTGCTTGGCATTCGCGCCGGGAGCTCCAAACATTTCAGAGAGTTGAAAAGAGTTGGATGAGTTTAATGCTGATTACGATTATGTTTGGAGTGGTCACTAGTTTTGGCGACGTTATGCCTCCATTCATCTTCCCACAAGGCTTCAGATTCAACACGTAGGCCTACATCAAGTGCCTTGAAGATGTAGCGCTGCCTGCGTCAAAAGGGCCTGGCAACAAGACTCCGTACCACGTTACACAAGCAGGATATCGCAGTCATGGCTGCCAGACAATTTCTGCGACCACATCACCCCTAACATCTGGCCCCCTAACTCCCCAGAATGTAACCCCTTTGATTATTATGTGTGAAGCACAGTTGAACTTGAGACCAACAAAAGGCACGGATCATGGCAACATTCACCAACTTAAATACGGAAAGAACCCAGAAGAGATGTAAAAGATTGCAAAGCCATCTAGAGGCCGTTGTTGAAACCAATAGCGATTTTATTAAGTAAATTTACTCTTTAGTATTTCAAGATATTTTTGTGTAATTTTGGTAAATATATTAATTTCCCAAGCGTAGCACAAGGCCGAAAGTTTGAGGCA
The DNA here is from genome assembly GCA_963932145.1 of Acanthosepion lycidas. Lineage (NCBI taxonomy): Eukaryota > Metazoa > Mollusca > Cephalopoda > Sepiida > Sepiidae > Acanthosepion > Acanthosepion lycidas. Next base: position 28,587,525 of record OZ010600.1, on the reverse strand, counting down.
TCCAGTGACGATCGAACTCACTATTCAGTCGTAATTGTTCTAGCGAGACAAGCTTGCTAACCATTACACCGCTTTGGGGTGCCCTTTTCTTTTCAAGAGTAGCTTGGATGTGGCACAAGGTAAGGGGCACCCATTGAGGATCGAACTCACTACTCATTCGTAATTGTTCTAGCGAGATAAGCTTGCTAACCATTACACTACTTCGAGGCGCCCAAGTTTTGGTAAATATATATGTTAAAATAAGATGTTACTGTTATTTTCATTTTTGCAGAATTTAGACAACAATTTATCCATCACACCCTCTATATACGCGAGTATGTGTTGAAAAGTTCCCGGCCTTACCAGCTTGCCAAAATCTGACGAAATTATCAGACTTCAGAAGAGAATTCAAATTGATTCACTTCTTGGTCAGTTGAAAAACGTTTCAGTAGAAATACTTTTTTTTTTTATCTCTTCAAGACGTTGGCAAACATGGCCCTCCACAACTTCTTGTTCTTTGTATGTCTTAGTTTTGCCATTTGCTATCTCTCCAAATGTCTGTTCTGCCATCTAATTACATATGCTCCTTGGTTAGCTTATACGCTGCTTTTCTCTGTCGCTTTTTTCTTCTATATGCCCTATGAGTGTTAAATTCCCCGCACCCTCATTCGTCATCGGGAGTCCAAGAAATTTTATCTCTCTCCACTTGGTTCCCTTTCAGAAAATCGTGACTCTCTACGACTTCCTTATCCGTTGTACCCCAAAGAAATCTTTCTCTCATTACAACTTCATTTATTGTCCCTTTGCACAAACGTATAAGGTAGGTTACAACTTACCTTAATAAGTCCCGTCAATAAGTGTCAATATTCTGATTCTGATTCTATGTATAAGCGTCCTTTTTGAGTCCATTTCCCTAAGACTTTGTTCACATATTTCCGTACATTGAATTCTCAGCATCCTTCTGTTGAGCCATATTTCTATAGCATCAAGTCACTCCTTTCTGAGGCGATTATCCAGCATTCACAGTCATTTGTGCTGGAAAAATGGTTGGCATAGTCATCACTAGTGATCACTTTAAACACCTTCGGAATCAGCATTACACTCATCCAACTCCTTCCGAATGTACTGCACTGTCTTCAGATTAACACCCAAAAGACTCTGGAATGTTCGTATCGAAGCTTCCGGGGCGAATTACAATCACTAAAGCATACCGTTTCCAAATTTCTGGTGGAGTGAATTATGTCATGGTGTTCTTTTGCTCACAGACAGGGGCCAATTAATCATATTATACTGTGCCGTCGACAAAATCAAAAACAAAGAGCATGAACGAAATTAAAATTATAAAATGGTGACAATTTACCATCGCACTTTGTATAATTAACGCTCTTCATATTCAATTGTCTCTCCTCATAATTCCTTCATTCATATTCCCATAAAAAATACACAGAAATATTCTAGTTTCGCTGTTTAAATGACATCACCTTCAGTAGCTTGAAATTGGTTCTATTAAACCTGAGATCGCTGGAATTAAACAGAAACGGTTGCGTTGACAAACTCAAAACATAATCCCTGAAAACGAATGTCGAAAGTACTCGGAATAAAAAAAGCATATGAAATAAAAAAAATAAATATAAACTTTGGCAGATTTAACGATGACATAAAACAACTATTTCGGGAATTTGAAAAGTTGAATAAAAAATTTGATATAAATTGTCAATATTTGAAAGAATTATTGCTGCCGAAATACACCTTATTTAATACAGGGTGTCCAGGAAAAAAAAAAAAAGAAATTTATTCTTCAAGAAAATACATTAACACTAGTTGGTCCATTTCAGTGGCCCTCTAAAAGCCTAGATGTGAATGCTATGGACTATTGTATCTCGAGTATATTCCTAGAGTATATTCCTAAATCAACTACAAAACCATCGTTGTAACATCGTCGATATTGATTCATTGAAGTAGAACTTAATTGAAGCTTGGAATGAAATTCCTCTTGACAATATCCTCCTGGTTACAACGCTTACAACTTTGTGTTGAACATTCAGGCAAACTTTTCAAACATCTACGATAATTGTTCAGTTTGTGCATGAATCATGATGGCTAAATAAATTTCTTTCTGAATTTTACCGCTTTTTTTTACTGGTCTCCCTGTAGCAAACGAGCGAAATCTGTATCAAACGACGGACGGACGCAGCAAACTTTTGAGAGCAGTACACACTGTGAGCTCATGTTCAAACGACAGTGTTTCTTCGAAGGAGACAATGAAAACTAAGTATTGAGGCAAATAATTTTCTTCGTCGTAAAATTCCAAGAATATTTATTCGTATTCGAATTTAAATGTGACATTGTTATTTTGAAACAATGAAATCCTAATTGATTTTGGAGTTAAGAAACAAAAAAAAAAGAAAGATGTCCTGTCCTCATCCCAAATTCTGCAGATTGTTTTGTATAATTTGTTTTGCGCTCGGATAAGCGGATATAATCCTATCACGCAACAAAGAAAAGAATTCCGTCCCTTACGAATTGAAGCAACCAACAAAATGAGTAGAATGTTCAATGGTCGTCGTTTAAAAAAAAACTTCTTCAATTTCCTCAGGCTGATCGAGATATTAATCAATCTTAGCCTTTTCAGATTTCTCCATCTCTCTTTTATATGTCCTATTTTGAACACAAGATTTTTACTAGAGTTATTAAACCTAAAATATATGTTCGTTATGTAGACGATATATTTATTTTAGCTGAAAACAAGAAAGAGATAAATAAAATCTGAAAGTTACGTTTCAACAAAATTCCGCCCTTTGACATGCAGACTCACTCTACATCTTTCTGACCATAGGTCAATTAAATCACATTTAAATATTCATGGAGACCTACCGGACACTATTCATAACATATTCTTGACAACACAAATA
>OZ010600.1:28529634-28579634 GCA_963932145.1 Acanthosepion lycidas | reverse complement strand
CCGGAATTTCGAACAACTTACCGACCTAATAACCCTTATAATAAATTTGCCTGAACAGAAATGATATCTTCGCCATTCTTCGTTTTCTCGCCAGATTAAAATGGCGCCATTCCAGCTACTTTCGCTGGCTACTGGAACGTTTTACTCCCAGGCTATTGTTAGCGCAGCTATAAAACATTCTGATCATATATTATTTAACTAGATTAAAAGCCACCCTGTCAGGCGGCCTTTAAGCTAGCTCCCGCGGAGGCCTTTTGATTGGGACTTCGGATTGTTTAAGAATTTGAGAGTCCCTAAGTCTTTGCATATTCTCAGCATTGAAAGCCCTGCTGGCTGCCTTTTCTGTTGGGTTTTCATTTGCACGGGACTATCCCTTCCTCGCTGCAGCCTTGGCTCTTTTGATTGCAATCTGGTCATCTGTTGGGGGAGATTTCTTTTTGAGAGGCATATTGCTGCCGAATGCGATAGGCAACAATAAACTGAAAGAACTCGACATTGATCGCTGCATTTACGTGTTGCATTAATATCTAAGCTTACTTTTTTAAAAGTTCAACGATAATTCTTCTGTCGCAACTCAAAAACAATTTGATGTACGTAGGTCCTTACTTTCCGTACAATCAATTATTTTTATTTCATGGCTGATTTTCGCTGGATTTCGCTATTAATTTCCATTTTTCCCAAACGTATTCTCAAGTTATAAAAATTGTTATCCTACAAATTCGTCGCAAAAAATCATGTAATAAATCACCGAAAAGAATCGCAATAATGGAAACTTGGGAACCCAACATTTTAGGATTGCGGGTCTGGATCCGACACGGAATGGTTTTAATTTGTTCACGGAGTCGGCCTGATTTCAAAAATGGTATGATATGTGGCTGGGCTTGATCAAATATTTGTACCACCAGATTATGCGATCTCTTTTCTCTCTTCCAGAAACTGTAACTAAATTCCGCTGAGAGTCTTCCTCTTCTATGTGCAGTGACCCTTCAGGCAGTTGGCGTTCATGACTCTCAATAATTTCATGTCATATATATATAGATAGACAGACAGATATGGACAGACTGCAGTAGATAGATAGATAGATAGATAGATAGATAGATAGATATGGACAGGCTGCAGTAGATAGATAGATAGATAGATAGATAGATAGATAGATAGATAGATAGATAGATAGATAGATAGATAGATAGATATGATCCACATTATCTTGGTTATGTGCTGTTTTCTTCCGCTGTCCATCTTGCCTTCAATCTCTCCTGTGAATGTCAAATTTTCCAAGCCCTCTTTTCTCATTATATGCCCTTGAATTTTCGACTGTCTCTTTCTGATGTTATGTTATATTAAGTATCTTTTTTGTTCCTGATTTCTCTTGAACCCTCGTTGTTTACATTTTTAGTCTGTGGTATTCTCAACATCCTTCTGTAGAAACACATTTCTATTGCTTCAAGTCTCTTCTTCATCTGTCAGGAGATTGTCCCACATTCCGCGCCATATAGCAACTGATATAACGTATTAATTCAGTACAATATTCTTTGTTTCCAACGAATTTTTTCGTGTTTCTTAATACTTTGCTTCGATTTTGAAAGGCATCTTTATTCCCAATGAGCCTTTAGATTTCAGTGCCTCACTTTCGGTCCTCAATCAAAACACTTCCCAGATATTTAAATTGTTGTACCGTTTTAATTTTCGTATCCACAATTTGTAATTTGCATATTAGGCACTTCACTTTGACTCGTGAGGGTGGAAGAAACATCAAGTGCTTATCTTTCCACCTTCGTAGGCGCTAGAGTTTTCCGAGACTGACGGGTTCCAAATATATCAGAGTTCTGTGAGCCGACCTCTCAACAAAGTCTTTTCCTAGATCCTTCCATGACGACCAACTCCACATCAAAATCCCTGGTTGAACACGTCTTCAGCGCTGTAGCCCTACTAAATATACTTGGCCAATTGAGTGCTGATAAGGCTTTTTAACCCATAGTTGACGTTGGTGATAATTTATTCTGCGGAATGCCTCCACCCTTTAACAACATTTTTTTTTTCTGCTGCTGGGGTTCCACTTTCCTGGGTTTGTTGATGGAGCGAGTTTAGTCACTGACCATTCGGTGGCATTTAATTCAGAGTTGTCCTTCTCATCGAAGAGTAGCGACTTAATGCTATAGGACCCAATCTGTACTAAATATTCGGGATTATTGCCGAGAAGGTTTAAGCTCTATTGCCATTCGATCAACATATGCATTTGATGTTGTAATTAAACACATTAAGATAGGAGGCATTATTTTCGGATCGGCTTTCCTAGCTAATTCGGTTGACATCTATCTATCTATCTATGTTCATAACATTATATTTAACTATCTATTGATCTCAGTCTTTTCACCAATCCGTCCTTCAATCTTAATCTATCTATCTATCTATCTATCTATCTATCTATCTATCTATCCCTGTTCATATCTATCTATCTATCTATCTATCTATCTATCTATCGATCGATCGATTGATCGATGTTCATAACATTATATTTAACTATCTATTGATCTCAGTCTCTTCACCAATTTGTCCTACAATCTTAATTTATTCATATCTATCTATCTATCTATCTATCTATCTATCTATCTATCTATCTATCTATCTATCTATCTCAGTCTGTTCATATCTATTTCAGTCTGTTCATATCTATCTATCTATCTATCTCTCTATCTATCTATCTATCTGACTGTTCAGTTCTATCTATCTATCTATCTATCTCGAGCTGTTCATAATTATTTCAGTCTGTTCATATCTATCTATCTATCTATCTATCTATCTATCTATCTATCTATCTCACTGTTCAGATGTATCTATCTATCTATCTATCTCAGTCTGTTCATATCTATCTATCTATCTATCTATTTATTTATCTATCTCACTGTTCAGATGTATCTATCTATCTATCTCAGTCTGTTCATATCTATCTATCTCAGTCTGTTCATATCTATCTATCTATCTATCTATCTATCTATCTATCTCAGTCTGTTCATATCTATTTCAGTCTGTTCATATCTATTTATCGATCTATCTATCTCAGTCTGTTCATATCTATCTATCTATCTATCTATCTATCTCACTGTTCAGATGTATCTATCTATCTATCTATCTATCTATCTCAGTCTGTTCATATCTATCTATCTATCTATTTATTTATCTATCTCACTGTTCAGATGTATCTATCTATCTATCTCAGTCTGTTCATATCTATCTATCTATCTATCTCAGTCTGTTCATATCTATTTATCTATCTATCTATCTATCTATCTATCTATCTATCTATCTATCTCAGTCTGTTCATATCTATTTCAGTCTGTTCATATCTATTTATCTATCTATCTATCTCAGTCTGTTCATATCTATTTCAGTCTGTTCATATCTATCTATCTATCTATCTCAGTCTGTTCATATCTATCTATCTATCTATCTATCTATCTATCTATCTATCTATCTATCTCAGTCTGTTCATATCTATCTATCTATCTATCTATCTATCTATCTCAGTCTGTTCATATCTATTTCAGTCTGTTCATATCTATTTATCTATCTATCTCAGTCTGTTCATATCTATTTCAGTCTGTTCATATCTATCTATCTATCTATCTATCTATCTATCTATCTATCTATCTGTCTGTTTATATCTATCTATCTATCTATCTATCTATCTATCTATCTATCTATCTATCTATCTCACTCTGATTCCATCAATCTATCTTCCGAATACATTGCCCGTCAGTGTGATCCTTCGTGTCTGTCTCTTCCATAATTTTCAACTAGATTCATTTTCATCACTCTCATCAGTTGCTGATCGTCCAATACATTACAATTCCTAATGTGACCATCGTGACCATCCTATTCCCATGCTATTCGGCACAGGCCAATTTATTTATGTCTTCTCCTCTCATCCTGCCGCTTTAATCTCTTTTTTCATGTCAATTTAACCAGCTTCCTAAACAAGGATTAGAAATATATGTAGACCAGATTTCGTATACCAAAATGCTTCTCTCCTCCCATAGGATGACTATGCCTCATGCCGCATTCCCTCGTGTTTTCTATCGATTTTCCTTATCTTGGACAGAAATGCTTTAATTGCGACAATCTCTATCTATTTCATATTTTCGTCGCTCTGTAACGGACGATTGAAATCAGTAATTTCTTTCTCTTAGAAGGACTGACCTCCCCGGCTTATGAGTTCAATCTACCCGAAAACTTATCATGAAAATGACAAGCCCAAACATTTCCAGAAGAATAGACCACATCAGAAGTAATATTAGGTTGGTGCTAAAATAATGTCGTTTTCTCACATAGTAGCATATGTGAGAAAACGACATTGTTTTTGCACCAACCTAATACATAAGGTACCTCTAAGCCGGTCTCCTTGTAGAAAAATGATTTTCGTTCGTACGAAGTTTGCCGTAGGTACAGATAACGTACCTCTCTCTCTCTCTCTCCTCTATCCCTCCCCCTCTCTCTCTCTCCCCTCCTCTCTCTCCCCCTCCTCTCTCTCCCCCTCTCTCCCTCCTCCCCTATCTCCCCCTCCTCTCTCTCCCCTCTCTCTCTCCCCTCTCCCTCTCTCTCCCCTCTGCTCCCTCTCCCCTCTCTATCCCCTCCTCTCCCCTCATCTCTCTCCCCTCCCCTCTCCTCTTCATCTCTCTCCTCTCTCTCTCCCCTCCCTCTCCTCTCTCTCTCCCATCCCTCTCTCTCTCCCTCTCCCATCCCTCTCTCTCCCTCTCTCCCCTCCTCTCTCCCCCTCTCTCGCCCCTTCTCTCCCCCTATCTCTCTCCCCTCCCCTCTCCCCTCATCTCTCCCCTCCCTCTCTCTCCCCTCTCTCCCCCTCCTCTCCTCTCTCTCTCTCTCTTATCTAGGCCTGTTCTCTGGTCGATGTTCCACTTTTATCCATATCTTGCAGTTAGCTCCAGAATTACTTTTACTATCGGCTCTTGTGCATTTTTTAAAATTGTTTGCAAGTGGGTCTTCTTATCGTTCTATATTTCTTATCCCTACGCAATTGGTACCAACTCCTCCTGCTATCCTAAAAATGCTCGTTCCTATCCAGTAAGTACTTGACTCCTTGTGCTATCGTCTACATTTACAAGAGCCTTATCAGACAATAGACTACTTGTCTCATATATGGGCAGTTTGGTCTTTCCGGTTTAGATAGAGCATAAAAGCGTCTTCACGTCCTTGTGTGTAACTTCCCGCCCTACAAGCCCGTCCTCACAGACACGATGTCGCAAGCCTCACGCTGATCTATCGCTATTTCCACGGAGGGTGTTCAGATGAACTACATTCCTTAGTTCTACCAGATCTAACCTTCGCGGCTGGGACCTTCCATACCCGCGTTTTGTAGCGAAGCTTCGTATTCCATTATTGAAATAGAAGTTCTATTCAAACAGCTTCTTTTTACGAATAAAAAAACAGATCTCATGAAGACAGAAGATAACGACTGACATTGCATTTAAATTACTGACGGAAAAGCTTGAAACTGGAAGAGACTTCCACAAGCGAGTAAGGCTAGAGAAGAAACTGTTAGCAGAGAACTTACGGTTACATCTAGTCATTTCAACTTTAAAATGCGAGACCTAACTACCAATTGGTATACTGGATTTAAATGATTAAATCAACGTACCAAAGAGGAAAGATCATTAGAATGTTGTATTCTCTCTCTCTCTCTCTCTCTCGTCTTCTCCAGGACAGGGGTCGCTAAATATTTTTGGTCCAGAGATGAAAAACTTCAGCTCAGATAATTTTACTTATCTATTTTATTAAAGTTCATGTCGACATATACTGACTATCCTGGGGGTGGGTCGTTCCTCCGCACTGGAGAGCCGTTTCAAACATGAAAGAGAACACGTCTATATTGCTTGACGTTTAAGAACCAATTATCTGAAAAAAAAAACTTTGTCTATCATTACAACGCTAGCTCATCAATCAAAATCGACTTCCTTATTTTGAATTGCATCTGACCTCAAAGGTCAACTTCTGGAAGTCGCAGCTAAGATACAATTCCCCCTAAAAATAATAGTCCGCTAAACTATTATTTAATAAGAACAGTTACCAGAAAAGGCGCAGGGAAGCTATATTACGACCTTAGGAAAGCGACTAAGACCGAGACACAAAGTCAGGTCCAATAACATTGCAGATTCTTCTTTGGATTTTTTATCAAGTTTATCTAGATGCATAAGCTGAAACACCAGACCAGATATGAATGCAATATTCATTGGTTGGTCTAATCACTGACTTATCGCTTCGTTTCTTGTCATTCATCACCAAACATCACACCACTTCTGCCTCAACCAGTGAGTTTTTTCATTTAACTCAACTGATACGTCAACAAGTTGGCTTTCATCAGTGAAAGTGTTATGGGACCTTACCCATAATAACATAATGGACTATTCCATACGTAATAAATACTGTGCCTCAAGAGGAAGCAGGGAGTTCCGTCTGAAGACTGGAGTTCCGTCTGAAGTCTAGAGTTCAGTCAGAGCGAGTCAGTCAGTCAGTCGAGTCAGAGGCAGTCCGAAACAGAGTCGCGTTCAGACAATTACTACTAAACCTGATTGTTCGTACTAACACTTTCTACTTCTCTGTATATATTCCTGTTTGTAATATATCTGTGTTATTCCATATCCGTGTTCGAGTTTTTCTTTATTGGTTCTACCTTGACAGAAAGGAAAAATCAGTCTATATGTAACAGATTTCAAAATTCATTCAATATGTGGAGATCAGTCTCTCATGTTTTGCTCCTGTACAATTTCATAGTTAAACAAACAGGAATTGGCTTTTTGATACAAGATACAGTCAGCGAGATAAAGTCATCAACTTGCTTTTAGCAAAAGCGATTAGGTTGAATCAAATAATTTCCGATATTGGAGAACCAATTTTAATTACTATGAGTCAACAGTGTGATTTTCGTTTTAGGAAACTAATTGTAATGACGAATACATAAGCTTGAGTCACAAAAAATTTCTGTTTTAGAGAAACAGTTATAATGACATGCATTAGCTTGCAGATTAAAAATATTTTAAAGAACCAGTTGTAATGACGAATGCAATATCTTCCCTCGTGAAGGAAACTAATTATAATGAAAAATGCATAAATAATAAATAATTCTCGTTTTAGGGAGCCAATTTTAATTCATTAGCTTGATTCGTAAATGATTTACGTTTTAGAGAACCAATTTTAATTCATTAGATTGATTCGTAAATGATTTACGTTTTAGAGAACTAATTGTAATGATGAATATATCATCCTAAGTAATAATCATTTATACAAATTTGTTATGAATATATTTTGGACTAAACTAACATGACTTAGTTTACCATAGCCGTGAAAGTGTACACGGAGGATTAAATTATAAATTTCTTAAACTTACTAATAGAGGGACTGAAAGCGTATTTATGTCGTATGTTTGCAGAGTTCATGAAAAGGAATGACGGAGACATCAAGAAAAATATGTATTCTTTATGGCCAATAACTGACCCGAAATTGGTTTAAAAGTTTTCATTCTGGCGGAACGCCTTTGAAAGACGAAGCCAGACCGGGGTGTCCATTGAATTTTGATTATTAAGCTTTAAAGTCTCCAGTGAAAGACATTCGACAGTAAAGTACTCCCAAATTTTCAAAGAAGTTAAACATATCACAATTTATCATATGCTGGCATTTAGAAAAGATAGGGAGGGTCATCAAGTTGGTTGTTTTGGTCCCACCCGCTCTCAGCGAAAAGAATAAAGCGAGTTGTTTATACATATGGGTTACATACAACAATGTCCAATTCTAAAATGTTGTGGATTGACAAGGATACAATATCTAAAAGCAAGCGAAGAGCTGAGTTCCATGGAAGAGCGGTATTGTTGTACATGTGGTTAGTTCATTGAGGCATTATTCGTTTAGGCTTCTTAAAATGGAATAAAAATCTAAATGCACATTTATGCCTCCGGAAGCTGCAACCTGTCCCTAAAACGACGCCGAAAGGCTAGCGGTGAATGTCAAAATTCGGTTCTTGTCCATGACAACGCAAGGTTACACACAGGAAGTTTAATTACATTAAAAAAAAAGTGACAAGGTTCTTCTGTTCTACTACCACCCCCAATATTCCTGTGACCTTATGCCAACCAAATCTTCATATTTTTATTGCTATAAAACAATTTTTTAGGGCAAACTTTACCAAATGAAAACCAGAATCAAGAGCACCAAAAGTTTGTAACACTAAAACCTGCAGATCTTTACTGAAAAAATATCGAGAAATTGGTAACAAACCATTGGAAATAATAGTAAATGTATAGTTGAATAAAATAATAGGTTAATTTAAAGTGTAACATGCGCACTCAGTTCACATTAAAAATTTCCAGAATACTTACATGTATTTCCAGAATTTCCAGAATACTTAAAAATTTCCAGAATACTTACATTTATTTCCAGAATTCCCAGAATACTTAAAAATTTCCAGAATACTTACATTCATTTCCAGAATTCTCAGAATACTTAAAAATTTCCAGAATACTTACATTTATTTCCAGAATTCCCAGAATACTTAAAAATTTCCAGAATACTTACATTCATTTCCAGAATTCTCAGAATACTTAAAAATTTCCAGAATACTAACATTTATTTCCAGAATTCCCAGAATACTTAAAAATTTCCAGAATACTTACATTTATTTCCAGAATTCCCAGAATACTTAAAAATTTCCAGAATACTTACATTTATTTCCAGAATTCCCAGAATACTTAAAAATTTTTAGAATACTTACATTCATTTCCAAAATTCCCAGAATACTTAAAAATTTCTAGAATACTTACATTCATTTCCAAAATTCCCAGAATTCTTAAAAATTTCCATAATACTTACATTTATTTCCAGAATTCCCAGAATACTTAAAAAATTTCCAGAATACTTACATTCATTTCCAAAATTCCCAGAATTCTTAAAAATTTCCATAATACATACATTTATTTCCAGAATTTCCAGAATACTTAAAAAAATTCCAGAATACTTACATTCATTTCCAAAATTCCCAGAATTCTTAAAAATTTCGATAATACTTACATTTATTTCCAGAATTTCCAGAATACTTAAAAAATTTCCAGAATACTTACATTCATTTCCAAAATTCCCAGAATACTTAAAAATTTCCATAATACTTACATTTATTTCCAAAATTTCCAGAATACTTGCATTTATGTGTAATTGTACATGCTCCATTCGAGTCTGGCTTGATAAATTTGATAAAATCTACCGTTGTGGTGTTATCGACAGTAAAATTTCGGATTAATTCGCGTCGCGGGCAGCCATTACGGGCGTTGTTTATATAGATTCGCTGCAGAATAGCTATCAGTGTAGGTACTATTACGCAAACTGAGCGTGTCTACGTAAATAGTTCTCGTGCGCAGGAATTGAGACAAATTTAGACAAAAAAGATCAATTCCGCGCTTTGATTTCCGTAGACTTCAGCGTTTAGCTTTGCGCAGACAAATATAAACAAACATTCTTTACTAAATTTTCCAACAGGATTAAGATCAACCTTTCCAAAACCGAAACTATGATCTTCAATTTGAATGAAAGTGAGGAAGCCATCATAAGAATTAAACGAGGATTTAATAAAATCTAAACACTTCAAATACCTCAGTGCATGGATAAGGTATAACATAATTAGTAAAGAAGACTCAAAATGGAACATAAAACAGCCTCCGCTTGGGATAGTTTTGTCCAGCACTGCAAGAGGCTAAAAGCCAAAATATTAACTATTGTAATTACTATAACCTTACACGAGAGCGCTTCTCTGCGCCTGTCCGCTGACCTGAGATGAAACAAATACATTGAATCAATAGCTTCATCTACCGCAAGGAAAGTTGGTTCTCTGTGTCGCGCCAGAAAGTTTTTCTCGCCCGAGTACATCCTTATAAATCTATAAATCAACCATTCGCCCTTGCATGGAATACTGCTGCCTTATATGGTCTGGAGCCTCCTGTTGTTCGTCTCAAGATCCTCGATAAAATCCAGAGATATGCAATGTGATTGGGTAAATTTGCAGTGTAACACCTGAGCTCAGTTCGCATTAAAAATGTCCAAAATACTTACATTTATGTGTAATTGTACATGCTCCATTCGAATCTGGCTTGATAAACTTGATAAAATCTACTGTTTTAGAATTATCGATAAAAAAAACTTCAACTTAATATATCACAGTGGCCAAATATCATTCTCCACAGGACGGCGATGTGTGCCAAAAATCTTTGCAATTTCCAGCGTTGTTTTATGATTTGCAATGCATAGAGTCGTCGTCAATAAAACTAAAACATGATGCTGAACGTGACCTATTTGTTTAGCATAATTGTTATATAGGAATAAAGTTTCGCTTCCGACACTGGAGTTTGAACACAGATCACCAGTGAGCAAACACAGGTGATTCCATTTCTAATATGTAGACCCCATGATGGTAAAGGATCTCTCTCTCTCTCTCTCTCTCTCTCTCTCTATATATATATATATATATATATATATATATATATATATATATATATATTAGGTTGGTGCAAAAATAATGTCGTTAAAAATACGTCAAAAAACGATATTATTTTTGCACCAACCTAATATATATATATATATATATATATATATATATATATATATATATGAAGAAATATAGTCTTACGATGTGCTATATTTATGGAATAAAGTGCTCAATATCAGAGATAGAGCGTGTGTAAATATAAAAGTGAACATAGAAGTCAACACTTAGAGGCGACAGTCTGTTTCATGCTATATGCAATCGTCAGGCCTGACGATTGAATATAGCATGAAACAGACTGTCGCCTCTAAGTGTTGACTTCTATGTTCACTTTTATATATATATATATATATATATATATATATATATACTGATTCCTTGTGGTGGGATGGTGTGTATGTGCGTATGTGTGTGTATGCGTGTATATGTACAAATGAGTTTACTAATTCCTCGTAGTAAGACAGTATATGTATGGAGGGGGAACATACGCACACATATATACACGCATGCTGACAGAAACACACGAAAATGGAAACAGATCCAAGAACCCATAGGGGTCAGTAAAACATTAAAAGATAAAATGCTGATAAGTAATTCATCATTTCTCTTGGACCAACCTTAATTGTTCTATGACCCTTCGCGGAGAACTCTTCATTGCCAATTCAAGAAAGAAATTCGGATTACTAACACAAAAACAGAAAATGTCTCATATCGAGAATATTTAACATTGAAAAGCATAAGGAAAAAATTAATTATTTTTAATAATATGTGGAAATCTCCGACACTAAGACGCAAGCGGGGTTACTGATTGTTAAAGAATAAGTAAAAGAAAGACATTATTAAGAAGAGCGAACAATAAAAAAAAAAGAAATAAAAAACAGAAGATGGCCATTGATATTCCATTTAAATTTTGGTAAACCCAAATTAACGGGAAGCAAGAAGCCGGAAGAGAGTTTTACAATTGAAAAGTGTCAGAAAAGAAACTAGCCATTTCAATTGTATGATGATGTGACACTGTTGCCGATCTAGTATTACGCTTAAACTTATAAAGTATCTTTACCTTGGAGGAAAGTTCATCACAAGATGAAAATATTTATAGAAAAGGCACAGAAAAGCCACATTACAGCAGTGGTAGGGTTACAGAAATCTAGATACCACGAAAGGATTAAGAACATTGTACAGGGTGACCCCAAAAAGACGGGAACTTTTTAACAATCCAATAAAACCAAGAGTAATGGAAGAAAAATATTTTATTCATAGTAATTGAAACCTTAAAATATGCCATTTAAGACACAATGATGGAATTTTTATTTTTTAAAATTACGTCCTGTAGATGGCGTCCTCCTGTATGAATGCATTCTTGAAATCTGCTGTTGAGATTCCTCATTGACTGCTGCAACATCTCAGCTGGGATACTGTGAATTTCATCTTGAATTCGAAATGGCGAAATGTTTACTTGCTCAAGGTCACTGTCTCGCAGTGTTGCCACTTGCTCATGTCTGGCAATACGCACTTGAAAAATTCCCGTTTTTTGGTGTCACACAGTAGTTTATTTTTTTCAAACATCTCCGTTCCCGAAAGAAATTTTCCTTTCCAAAACTAACATACATGACTATAAAAAGCTTGACAATTAAAAGAAAACGGTTAAATTCAAAAGCTTCTATCCTTTCAAATTTCCTTGCTCAGATTTATATTTTGGCAAGATTCGATAACGGCAGTCTCAAGAATTTTCCGTCTGAGGGACTTATTTTCTCTCTTAATAAGTGTGGCATTCTTTAGATCAAAATTGTGGTTGAACTTCTTTCTATGTATGACTGATAAATTTGATTAATTATTGTGTATCACTTTTGTGTTCATAGATACATTTGTTTATATTTTCTCAATATAAGGAACAGTTGTAAAAGTTTCTTTGATATATACCTGCTTGAAAATTATTATTTTTATGAGTATTTTGGATTCTGATTATATACGTAATAGTTTTCGGCGTTGTTATTTAGATATCGTTAAGATTGGATAAATTGTTTTAGGTAGTAGATGATAGGGATTTAGTAGATGATATATATATATATATATATATATATATATATATATATATATATATATATGTTTTATGTCGGTTATTGTCTACACTGTCCTCATATTGACATCCAAATTTCTGGTGGAGTGAATTGTGTTCTTTTACTTACAGACGGTGCGCAACTGACTCTACTATACTGAGAAGTAGACAAAATCAAAAACAACATGCATGCGCGAAATTTAAAATATAAAATAGCGACAATTTGCCCATCGCAACTTGTATGAGGTCATATGTTCAAATATGACACACTTCTGTTTCATTCGTAGCTTGAAAATATAATCATTAATATAGAAATATTTTTTTATATATAGACTAGTGTTTGTTGGTGTTTACAAACTCATTAATAAATATAATTAAATATAGTCATTAATAGAGAAATATTTTTTTAATATACAGACTAGTGCTCGCTGGTGTTTAAAAAGCTCATTAATAAAAAGAAATTCCAAAAAATCGTTTGTGCAAAAGGCTAATTGTAAATTTAGATTTTCTTTTACCGCTATTCGACCTCTGGCACGTTTTCTAAATACAGTTTCATGTTTTTTAGCTAGGTTTAACAAAAAGCGTCTTTTTCACATAGATAATTGCATTAAACGAATTTATGACTATATTGCTTTAGGTAACCAAGGCGATCAGGAAACTTTAAATTTAAAGCCCGCGTTTTTTGGGGGGGGTGTTTTTTTTTTTTGAGAAAGTATTTTTTTATAATTTTTTTTCAATACAAAAATGGGGAAAAAATTATTCTCCACACGGCAGCCGATTTCCCACAGATGAAACTTCCCAAATCTATTTCTGTCTCAACGGTGTTCAATGGTGTTCCATTCTTTAGTTTTCAATTCATAGCAAAGATATGCCATGCTATCTTCACGGAATCGAATTAACCTCATCCCCCATCACGTATTTCAAATATAAGGAGAAAGAGCCACTCAAGCAATTTTTTTTTCCTCAGGAATTACTACTGTGTGGAAGCGACTCCCACCTAGATACTTCCTGTAAATACAGTGTTTAAAGAGTCAGTTTCTACATTATATACATTATTCGGACTATTGTCCTCATCTTTGTCGCCATATTTATTACGTTTCGGCCGTTGTTCGCTCCTTGTACGTCGAAATGAACCCTTTATTTCGCTGACTGGGGTAGATTGTTCTAGTTCTATGTTTGATGGATGTCAGTTATCAGTTATCTCCTGTTAATTTTCCCTCTGAAAGTTCTCCACTGCCTTAGCCGGGTATTGAACTCACACTCTTTGGGTCCTATCATTGGCTCTAGCTAACGCCTTTATCCACTGCGCCATGTGTTCTTGTTTAGTTCGACATATGGCGACAAAGATGAGGACAATAGTCCGAATAATGTAAATAATGTACATAATACCTCCTCTCAGAAATATAGTCAGGTTTTAGCTACCCTCTTTATCCGCCTGATCTTCACTTCCACGTCTTCTCTCCTTCATACCAAACCCCAATCATAACCCTTTTAAAATTAACACACAACCTGAGGGTATGCTGGTAAAAAGACAATAGTCGGACAAATGAAAAACTCGCATCTTGAATCTTTCAAATTTCACATTACATTTTATTCAACTTTTCACTCGGTCAGTCTATCAGAGCATCCAGTCAGTGTAACGGCTACACAAGACCCTTGTCCGATATGCAAACTTGACATTCTCAGAATGTGATTTGTCAGAGACTGTCCCCTCCTCTTCTGGGATGGGGCTGTTTATATTAACGCAACTGTTACAAATCGTTTTCGCGCATGCAAAAACGGATCCAGGTGTGCGGTCGCGTGTTTTTTCATTCGGCGGCTGGGAGTATCTCACCCTACTTCCAGGTCAACCTCCCGTTGCACCTTGCTTCTTTGAGGGTTTTAATGTCTATTCTGGCATTGTAGCTCAGGTGGCTCTCTCGAGTACTGGATGAACTTAGCATGAAATAATTGTTCGTTTCTTAATATTCCTACACCATTCTTATTGTCTTTCGAAACTGTGTAACACACCCTTTTTGTTCAATTTCATTCCAGTTCTCAATTTGCTAAGATCGTGATGTTAGTACTCTTGGACAACTTTTATTCAAAAGCATACTTTTCACAAGGTCAACGCATTTTTTTTTTTTTTCGTGTTTTTTTCTTCCAGCTTCTTTGCAACAGTGACTTTTATTCTTCGAACAATTCTGTTGATTACGTTTCTAAAAGACCTTCCGGGCTTTTGGGGGATGGTCATTCTGCACTTGAAAACTCTACAGAAATTTGTTTTTCTCGTCTTCATTTGCTTTTTTAACCCATCCTCTTAACTTTTGACATGATTCTATTTGATCAACACCGTTCGTAATCGTGACTCGATTTGCTGGGTGGCGTTGGCATTTTGTTTGTTTTATCAAGTCAAAATCTAAGACATTTCAATTATTAATATATACAGAAGAACATAATCGAGGTTATATTTAACTCTCGTCTGTCATCTTGCATTTCAGAACGCGTTTGTGTTGACCGAAAAGTTGGTGAGGTTTTTAAGTGAAAATGAAACGCTTTTTTTCATTTTTCAAAACTAACTATAACGAACACAACAAATTTACCGTTCTGTTTCACTATCGTCTGCTATCTTTCATTTCAGCAAAGTGTTAAGTTTATCAAATAATCTGCTCGGTTTATTAAATATAAATAAAAGACCGTTCTATTTTTTTTTTTTTTTTTTTTTTGATTAACTTTATTAAACAACATAAAACAGTTTTGCTCAAAAAACTTATGCCATATTTTGATTCAACAAGATTTTTTGTTTACCGAAAAGGGCGTTAAGTTTCTCAAGTAAAAATTAGAAGTCAGAATTTAGAATCATAATTCTAAATTCAAAGATTGAATATTGTCTTTTTAGTTATGGAAATCTCAAAGACAATATTCAGTCATTGAATTTAGAATTATGATTTGTTGGAAAAAAAGAAGAAAAAAAAAACAGATCAAAAAATGATTAGATTTTCTCGGCGGCTTCTAGTATCTATCCATAGAAATGCCTTTATTATATTGTCAATTATTTGAGCTTAACAACTTTAACAAAATATTGGCATAACAATTATAAGTATAGATATGTGTCGTTATTTCAAGAACTAACATGCTACAAAAAAAGAGATTTAATGAGATTTCACATAAGCAGACGTTAAACGTATGAGAGTATTGTCGACGCCTCTATATTCCTCCAGTATCTGTCTATATTTCTGAGATGAGGTATTATGTACCCTATTTAAATTATTCGGACTATTGTCTTCATCTTTGTCGCCATATTTATTACAACGTTTCGGTCGTTGTACGCCTCGGCCTTCTTCAGGTGCTTCAAATGTCGAACTGAACCCTTTATTTCGCTCACTGTTTTAGTTCCACGTGCCATGTTTAATGGATGTCAGCTATCAGTTATCTCCTGTTAATTCCCCTCTGAAAGTTCTCCACTGCCTTAACCGGGTATCGAACTCACACTGTTTGGGTCCTGTCACAGGATCTAACTAACGCCTTTATCCACTGTGCAAGGACACATGGCACAGTGGACAAAGGCGTTAGATCCAGCGACTCAAAGAGTTGTGAGTTCAGTACTTGGTGTAGAACTTGGAGAGCGGAATTAACAGGAGATAATTGATAACAGACATCCATTAAACATGGCACGTGGAACAGTCTACACCAGTCAGCGAAATAAAGGGTCCAGTTCGACATTTTTACCACCTGAAGAAGGCCGGAGCGAACAACGGCCGAAACGTTGTAATAGATATGGCGACAAAGATGAAGATAATAGTCTGAATAATGTAAATAGTGTTTCTATATTCCTACTCTTTCTTGCTTTCTTATTATGCATTCATTATTTTTCTCATTAACACCAAACATCCTCTCCCGTATATTTTTCAGTCTTTCCACGCAATCAAAAAAAAAATGGTTGATTATTTACCTGAGTTAATGGCATGGAGTAACGCACATACTAAACTTATTGAGAGTGAAACTACCAGAATTATAATATCATAATCAGTAACGAATTACTTGATATCAGAGCATTAATTGAGAGCAAGGTCTTTTGGAAAATATGTTTGAATTTCCGTTTCTAACTTTACGACTACAAGAAACACCGTATCATTTCGTTGGAAGAAAGAAGCTTATCAGGCGATGTTAAAATATTGTCTTTCTTTCTTCGCATGTCAGAATATAACTTATTTAGACTTTCAAATATAGCGTTAAGAAAAGTCATTTTTGAATACCAAATGTTGTCTTGTAATATTTCAGAGGAAATTGGGGTTATCGTATATTCCGACTTTTAGTTCATAAATACAACTTTATATACGACCACTCAAAATATTAAAAAGAGAGATACGTAAGTAAAAGTTGTCTATTGTATATTCCAATTTTGAGTTAATAGATAAGACTTTATACACGGCCACCAAAATATTAAAAAGACAAACTCATAAATAAATTTAGATTATCGTACATTTCAACTTTGAAATAACAGATAAGACTTTATACATGGCCACAAAAATATTAAAAAGACAAACACGTAAATAAAAGTTGTTTATCGTATATTCCCACTTTGAGTTAATAGATACGAATTTATACACGGCTACACAAAATATTAAAATGGCAGTTTCGTAAGTTGTGTAAAAGAAGGTTTTTCGTTTATTCACGGTGATTTTGAATACTAAAGTCCATTCAATACAAGGCTCAAGAGACATTCCTGCTAGTGGGTGACTGTTAAAATCGATTTGATTAATGAAGTGACTGAAAGAAAAAGAGGAAAGTGAAGAGAAGTAAAGAAAGATAGATAAAGATTAACTTACTTAGAATTTTAAATATACCGTTAAGAAACGTCAGTTTTGAATACCAAATGTTACCTTGTAATATTTCAAAGGAAACTGCGTTTATCGTACATTCTGACGTTTAGTTCATAAATATGACTTTATACACGACCACTCAAAATATTAAAAAGACAGACACGTAAGTAAAAGTTGTTTATCGTATATTCTCACTTTGAGTTAATAGATAAGACTTTATACACAACCACTCAAAATATTAAAATGGCAGTTTCGTAAGTTGTGTTAAAGAAGGCTTTTCGTTCACTCGCGGTAATTTTGAATACTAAAGTTCACTCAGTACAAGGCTCGGGAGACATTCCTGTTAGTGGGTGACTGTTAAAAGCGATACGATGAATGAGGTGTGTGTGACATGATGCAAAGAGAAAGTGGACAGTGAAGAGACGAAAAGGAATAAATAATGATTGACTTGAAGAGGTCATACTTAAAACTTTTCACTAAGTAGCGTTTTCTATGAAAAATAATGCGTGAAATTTTCTTCTTATATTTGGAATACGGGGGAAAACGAGCGTGATTTGACGCCGTGTAAGTAGCCGTTCCTGTTTTATCTATAAAGATCTGCGCAGGTAGAAGTAAAAAATGGAACTCATCAAAAAATTTTTTTCCGATAGAAATAATGATAGATTACTGATAAGATAACAGTGCTTCATCTGCTAAGAAAAGGGTTGCAGAGTGGAAAGTCTGTTGATAAAGTCCAGTCCAGATATGACAACAGCAAATCCGTTTTTCGTCTGATCTGGTAAAGGATGGCAGAAAGGGTCACGTATTTTCTAGAGCGATAAAATTAGGCAACTATTTTTTCCAACACCTTTACCAACGGATTGAATATACGAGTTCTACTTGACCCAGCTAACAGATTCACGTTGCAATAACATTTCTGTATCATCATATCGGATTTTTTTTTTTATTACAGTAAGGTTCCCTCGTATAAGGCCTGCAGATATATCGAAGTAGAGGATTACTTTCAGAGTCAGAAAGGAAAGGAAGAAAACTGCTAATTCTAGACCTGAACAGGTTAAGATTGTAATGATCGGGAAACATCCTCCTGAGAGTCTGTTCCACAAAGCAACGGTTCGCGGGAAGAAGCTGTTCGAGTGGAACTTGCTCCCCACCGAAGTAATACGGAAGGAATGTGTGTGGTTTGCTACTATGTAAGTAACATTGCGGGGTTTTGATCGTTGTAGAACCAAGGAATGTTGTTCATCCGGGCACTTTCCATGGTTGTAGTGATGTATATCTCCAGCAAGAGACATCAGGTCCTCTCGTAACTGCCTGTGATTGAAGTACATATCAATGATATGAAATGAACCACCTTGGAAGATTTGGGTTGTTTTCTGTTGGCAATGGCTCGCGGGAAGAAAGTGTTTGATCAGGACTTATTTCTTGCTGATGGAATACAGAAGGAATGTGGAAGGTTTGCTAATATGTAGGTGGCATGTTGGGTCCTAGTCGTGAAATTTAGACAGGGATAAACCAAAGAATGTATTTTGTTCGAGCACTTTCCATGGAAGTTACGATGGAGCAGTGCGAGGCTCGCCACACCCCGCTTGTGTGAGAGAAGAGAGGTTGAAAGGTGGAAATTATTCGTCAAACACAAGGATTCGGAGACGCTTTTGGAGTCTATCGAAATTAGAAAATGAGGAATTGGTATCTCCCGTCTAAATATGACAAGTGTTTCAATATATATATATATATATATATATATATATATATATATATATATGATTGAATAAATTACAGACATTATGTCTGCTAATGTTTAATAAAATCCGTTCATACTCACGAATAACTTTCCGTGTATTGATGTTAAAGGATGAGAGAAATGTGCTATAGCTGTTTAAATTTCTTTTATTTTCTTTTCTCAAGTACTTTCGATCTTCTTCCAAGATCTTCTTCCAAGATCTTCTTTCAAGATCATCTTCGGGGGTGCAAGTAGTACAAAACTATATGCTGTTCATTAGTATAAGTATTTATACAAAGATGTGTGTTGTTATCCATTACCGTAATTTTTTATGTTTTTACATGCAAAACGGTTGACAATGAGCCGAGCGTCCATTAGAACGTGATAAAATTATCCATTACGAATTTTTAAAAAAATAGCAGTCATAATGTCTGTAACTTATTCAGTCAGACATGCCTAAAAGAGAATTTGCTGCCTAAATACACAAATGCTGCCTAAATACATACATATATATATATATATATTATAATTATTTAAAAAAAAATATGATTCCTTCGCTACATAAGAGTTCTCATGCTTCAAAAACCAGAGCCGAAAACGTCAATATAATTATTAAAATGAAATTGAGTTAAAGTATCAAGCCCTGTTTCATCCTCAAGCGAAAATTTAGGAATAACCAATCTTGAAATTTACGCATCTTTATAAGCATGTTCATTCGCAAAATTAATTACTATGGAAATGGTTGGGGTGACCATTTTGGTAAGGGGCCTAAGAGATAATTTTTATCCACATATCATTCACCTTCGGGAAGAGATCAAGCCGAGGTAGGGTGGGGTCATCCATTACAAAGCGAATGATGGCATTCATGTGCACACATCGTCTGGTCAGTCACAGCGAAAGATTACTTTTGGCACTATTATATGTCGTTAAGTGTCTAGAGAATTTTGTTTTATTTTATTGATTTATTCTTTTATTTATTTTTATTTATTCTTTTTCTAAAGGGCTGTTTCGTACTTAAACTCGTCGCACAGAACTACAATTTTTTTTTTTTTTTTGACGACTTCATGAAGGGTTTTTCTATCTTCTGATTGGGTTAAGCTTTTTTTTGTTAGACTATGAATTTTTTTTAATGCTAATTATTTAATGCAAACATTTGTTGATAGCGGCAGAAAACCGTTAACTTATATCTATGTGGATGATTTGCTACTATGTAGGTGGCATGTCGGGTCCTAGCCGTGAAATTTAGACATGGCAAAACCAAAGAATGTATTTTGCTCGAGCACTTTCCACGGAAATACCGATGGAGCAGTGCGAGGCTCACCACACCCCGCTTGTGTGAGAGAAGAGAGGTTGAAAGGTGGAAATTATTCGTCAAACACAAGGATTCGAAGACGCTTTTGGAGTCTATCGAAATTAGAAAATGAGGAATTGGTATCTCCCGTCTAAATATGACATTTAATAAATTTTTATTATGTAGAAACTTAATAATGTGTAGTTTTTCATGTAGGCATAAAGGCCATGGGTCATCCCGTGTTTTAGAAGTTCTTGTCCTATTTATTATTTTCCATTTTACTTTTGGTGTTTTATTCATTTCTTTTAAATGTTTATAAACATGTTTTATATATATATATATATATATATATATATATATATATATATATATATATATATATATATATATATAGAGAGAGAGAGAGAGAGAGAGAGAAAGAGAGAGAGAGACCTTTATATTTTATATGAGGTCTACGAGTATTTTTGGTTAAGCCTACGGGCTCGGATTGCCCCACATTAAATTCGGCCTTGTGCCACAAGTTGTGAGGCTGGTAAATATCGTCTAACTGGGATCTGTTACTCACTCCGTTGTTGAACTCTCTACTTCGAACAGAGAGGAACCCGGACAAGGCTATTCCGAAGGGCAGAGTCTCGTCCGGGGAAGTAGACAGACCCGAACCCGTTTATGCGGTGTTTACGGGGAAGTTTTGGCCGATCCCACATGCTCGGATTGCCCTACATTAAATTCAACCTTGTGCCACATCCGACCCCGTGGGGTGGTTGGTAAATATTACTAGCTGGGATCTGTTGAGTACGACTCAGACTTACGCGAGAACTACCGACCTTTCAATAGTAGCACTCACTACTGGATTGACTTGCGACGACCTTGTGCATAACTGTTACCATTATTTTTATTGTACTATTTTTTTTTTTACAATAAACCTTTACTTATTTTATCCATCTTGTTTTTCAAGTATATATTCCTATTAGCACGGAATATAACACAATATTACATGAACGTTTCAAAAACTTTTCTTTTCTTTTTCTCATAGACACCGTACCTCCATAGATAAGGTACCTTCAATTTTACATCGACGTTTCATTAAACAGAAAAAGAGAGAATAAATTCCAGGAACTTATTAAAACGTGCATTTATCATCTAAATTTTCAAATAAAAGATATGTATCATACTAGAAAAATTTTCTCGCCAGAATCTATCTTATTCATTTATAAGTCTACCATTGAATATTGCCGCCATATCTGGTCTGGTGCTTCTACTATATATTTAGAGATTCTTAATAATATCCATAGAAAACTGTGCAATGTTATCGCTCCTGATATGATATCTCGGCTTCAGTTAACTTCCCACCGCCATAATGTATCTATTATAGAAAAAAGTGAAAACCCAGCTTACAAAATGATGTTACTTTGTTTCTACAAAGTTACGTAGTGTTTATAGGAAATAAACTCTATCTCTAACAAAATTACATACCCACAAAGACACCATATTAAAACAAGCCCAAATTTTATTTTCTACGTAAACGGTTGTGGATTCCGGGGATGGAATCCGGTACAAATAAATAACCACGTCAGTGATAGAAATAGGAAAATATGTGTATTAAACGTAAGAATACAAAGTAAAATGAAGATTAGTAGTCCAGGAATGCGGGTTAGTAGAAAAGTATATTTACAAGTCTCTGTAATGGAAGCCGTAATTATCTCTCTTTCTGGACTCTCGTAACTCTGAGTGAACACCCTGTGTCGACTTTTCTCGTCACGCTATCTCTCCGTAGTCTAAATATACATTGGACGAGTCCCACAATAATAACAGGCAATATTTACAAACACGCCAAAAAGTTCCCACATTAAAACACATGCCATTTAATTCACTTACGTTCTAATACCCTTGGGAAAGGTATGAATAACAGGGTTAGCAGAAAGAAATGGGGGGAAAAAATCTGCCTCGTTTGTTTGTTTGTTTGTTTGTTTGTTTGGGTTTTATGGCATATCAACCACTGTGGGTTATTTAATGCCAAAATAAAGTGAGCGAAATAAAGGGTTCAGTTCGAAATTCCAACCACCTGAAGAAGGCCGGAGCGTACAACGGCCGAAACGTTGTGATAAAAATGGCGACAAAGATGAGGACAATAGTCAGAATAATGTAAATAATGTAGGCTTCGATATATTTTAATATTTTTCATTTTCTCCTTTGTTATTGGCAACATTTTAGAATACTTTGGCGGCAATGCTAAGTTATACCAACTGGAACTATTTTGTTTACACTTTGTTACTTCTCTTTTCCATTGTTGTTTTTACATCGTTTTCTTCCAGTAATTTTGATGGGCTATAGGGAAATTCTTAAATTTAGAATGATCCTGTTTCAGAATTTAACCCGTAAAAAGGAATATTTTAAATTAACATACGGTTAAAAATAAAATGTTTTTAACAAAAACTTTAATGCTTTCACTATAATTATGTAACAATAATGTAATGATATATTCCGCAGACAAATTAACCGTTTACGTTGCATGGTTACGAATTATAAACCTAAATTGAGCTTGAAATATTGTGTAATCGGCTCTAATTTTTTGTGAAATACTTGAAGATGATATAATGAATAATTTGAAGTGAAAAAAAACAATTTTCGATTTTTTGTTGAATACACCCCTCCTCCACTGGACGCGTTAATATATATAATAGAAAATCATCATTTTTGTCCATCTTACGTGTTTGTTTTTTGATTTATTTTTTTTTTTTTTTGAGGTTATTTTTTTCTTTTACATTCATTTACGTTCGGAAAATTTTAGGCACCACAATCTGTAAATAAAAAACAACAACAACAACAAAAAAAAACGATTACCCATAATCCCATGAAACAGCGAAAATCCCCCAGAAATTTTTCTTTGGAAATTTTTCCGCTATTGCTTTTCTCAACGTTACCATAAGGTAACAACGTTAGGGTGAGGGGTCAATTTGGGGACAGAAAAATAGTTGATCGTAAAGTTAAATTATTGTACAATGGCCGATACAACGTGAATATGAAAACAAAGGTAAGATCATCAGTCCGAACAATGTAAATAGTTACAATACCTCATATCAGAAATATAGAGAGATCCTGAAAAAGGCCAGAGAATACAACGGCCGAAACGTAGTGAATATGACAACAAATGTGAGAACAACAGTCCGAACAAAGTAAATAGTGTAAATAATTACAATACCTCCCCTCAGAATTATAGACAGATCCTGAAGAAGGCCGGGGCGTACAACGATCGAAAACTCCGGAATATAACGACAAAGATGAAGACAACAGTCTGAAAAATGTCAATAGTGTAAATAGTTACAATCCTTCATTTCAGATCTATAGACAGATCCTGAAGAACGTCGGAGAATACAATGGCCGAAACGTCGTAAATATGGCGACAAAGATGAGGACAACAGTCCGAACAATATAAATAGTGTAAATTGTTACAATGCCTCACCTCAGAAATATAGACTGATCCTAAAGGCCGGGGCGTACGACGGCCGAAACGTCGTGAATATAACAACAAAGATGAAGATAACAGTCCGAACAATGTAAATAGTGTAAATAGTTACAATACCTCCTTTTAGATCTATAGACAGATCCTGAAGAACGTCGGAGAGTACAACGGCCGAAACGTCGTGAATATGGCAACAAAGATGAGGACAATAGTCTGAGCAATGTAAATAGTTACAATACCTCATCTCAGAAATATAGACTGATTCTGAAGAAGGCCCGGGCGTCGTACAACGGTAGAAATGCCGATAATATAAAGACAAAGATGAAGACAACGGTCAGAAAAATGTCAATAGTGTAAATATTTACAATCCCTCATTTTAGATATATATAGATATATCCTGAAAAACGTCGGAGAGTACAACGGCCGAAACGTCGTAAATATGACAACAAATATGAAGACAATAGTCTGAGTAATGTAAATAGTGTAGTTACAATGCCTCATGTCAGAAATGTAGAGAGATCCTGATGAAGGCCGGGGTGTACAACGGCCGAAACGTCGGGAATATAACGACAAAGATGAAGACAACAGTCTGAAAAATGTCAATAGTGTAAATAGTAACAATACTTCATTTCAGGTCTATAGATAGATCCTGAAGAACGTCGGAGAGTACAACGGCCGAAACGTCGTAAATATGGCAACAAATTATGAGGACAATAGTCCGAACAATATAAATAGTGTAAATAGTTACAATACCTCACGTCAGAAATGTAGGCAGATCCTGAAGAAGGCCAGGGAGTACAACGGTCGAAACGTCGAGAATATAATGACAAAGATGAAGGTAACAGCCCGAGCAATGTAAGTAGTGTAAATAGTTACAATACTTCACGTCGGCAATATAGACAGATCCTGAAGAAGGCCGGGGTGTACAAGGGCCGAAACGTCGTAAATATGGCAACAAAGATGAGGACAATACTCCGAGCAATGTAAATAGTTACAATAACTCACGTCAGAAATATAGACTGATTCTGAAGAAGGCCGGGGCGTCGCACAACGGCCGAAACGTCGAAAATATGGCAACAAATATGAGAAGAATAGTCCAAGTAATGTAAATAGTGTAAATAGTTACAATGCCTCACGTCAGAAATATAGACACATCCTGAAGCAGGCCAGGTAGTACAACGGTCGAAACGTCGAGAGTATAATGACAAAGATGAAGGTAACAGCCCGAGCAATGTAAATAGTGTAAATAGTTACAATAATTCACGTCAGAAATATAGACACAACTTGAAGAAGGCCGGAGTGTACAACGGCCGAAACGTCGTGTATATAACGACAAAGATGAAGACAACAGTCTGAAAAATGTCAATAGTGTAAATAGTAACAATACTTCATTTCAGATCTATATATAGATCCTGAAGAACGTCGGAGAGTACAACGGCCGAAACGTCGTAAATATGGCAGCAAAGATGAGGACAATACTCCGAGCAATGTAAATAGTTACAATACCTCACCTCAGAAATATAGACTGATTCTGATGAAGGCCAGAGAGTACAACGGTCGAGACGTCGAGAATATAACGACAAAGATGAAGACAACAGTGCGAACAATGTCAATAGTGTAAATAGTTACAATCCTTCATTTCAGATCTATAGACAGATCCTGAAGAACGTCGGAGAATACAACGGCCGAAACGTCGTAAATATGGCAACAGAGATGAGGACAACAGTCCGAACAATATAAATAGTGTAAATAGTTA
Organism: Acanthosepion lycidas; assembly: GCA_963932145.1. Lineage (NCBI taxonomy): Eukaryota > Metazoa > Mollusca > Cephalopoda > Sepiida > Sepiidae > Acanthosepion > Acanthosepion lycidas. Next base: position 28,554,018 of record OZ010600.1, on the reverse strand, counting down.
CAATACTTCACCTCAGAAATATAGACTGATCCTAAAGGCCGGCGCGTACAACGGCCGAAACGTCGTGAATATAACAACAAAGATGAAGATAACAGTCCGAACAATGTCAATAGTGTAAATAGTTACAATACCACCTTTCAGATCTATAGATAGATCCTGAAGAACGTCGGAGAGTACAACGGCCGAAACGTTGTAAATATGGCAACAAAGATGAGGACAATAGTCCGAGCAATGTTAATAGTGTAAATATCCCTCCCTAGTGTATTTATGAATGTTTGTCACGAAAGTTTTGTTTCCGTTTTACAATGACGCGCTCGGATCAAAATAAAGAAAACAGATCGCGTAAATAAACCCGAAAATAAAACTTGTAAAGTGCATTTTTGTTTTTAAATAAAAAGAATAAATAATAAAAAAAAAATAATATGTCTCGTATTTTTTTATCATTTCCTTTCATTCATAAATAACGTTGACCCACAATGCATTTTTACTCTTTTGTATGCACACAAATCATAACATCCGGTTCCACTGAAAGCAAAACTAAAATATAAAATCTATTCCTCAATATTATGAGGTGGATGGACTGACTTAGAAATAAAAATAAAAAATTAAAGTTGCAGAAAGAGATTAATTCATCTGTAATGGAAACAAACAAAAGCAAAAAAATCAGTCAACTTTGATTTTTTTTAAATGTTAGTACTCTTCTCCTTTTTTTTTTATTTCTTATTACACTGCTTACCTTTTGAAATGCAACTTTGCCTATCCAAATACGCCTTCGAATTTTAGTGTCAAATTTAGCGTCCTCTGTGTACTTAAAAAAAAAGTCGCGCTTGTTTTTCGGAAGTGGTTAGTTGGATGGTCGGGGATCGCCTCGATGTTATGAAAATGAAAATAAAATGAAAACGGTATTTACATTATGCGGACCATCTTTGTCGCCATATTTGTCACAACAATGGTCCGCATAATGTAAATACTGTACATAATACCTCATCTCAGAAATATAGACAGACCCAAAATGAAAACGGTTTAACTTTAAATGAAAAATTTGAAATAAACTTCTAACTCAGTAACCATGGTGTTCTATACTGTAAGTCTAGTCATGGTGCAACTAATTTTAAATGGAAAATATTAAATTAACTTTAAATGAAAAATCTGAAGTAACCTTCTAATTTTGTGATCATGTTCTATATTACAAGCCTTGTCATAGTGCAACTAATTTTAAATGAAAAATGTCAAATTAACTTTAAATTAAAAGTTTGAAGCACACCTTTAATTCTGTGACTATGGCGTTCTATACTACAATCCTAGTCATGGTGCAACTAATTTTAAAGGAAAAATGTTAAATCAACTTTTGATTAACAATACCAAGATTCGTTAATTTCATTTCTTGTGAATTTTGTACAAGACAAGTTTGTTTTTGCAATAAATATAAAATAATATAGTAAGTCCAAAATTTAAAAAAAAAAAGTTTTGCACTTTAATTAAATCAACTAGACTTATTTCCAAATGTAAAAGCAAATATTTCTTAAGACGATTACAGAAACCGAAACTAAAATGTCTCACTCCAACCGGAACGAAGATCTTTTGAAATAGGCCTCTAGTTCTGGAACTTAGTTTCACCATTATTAGGCTTGTTGTATGGAAAGCCATGTGTTTGGCCGAAGGCTAGGTTGCAAGGAATTAATGTCGATCGAAATGCCAGGAATCACGTGACATTTCGAATTGCGTTATTGATTAAACGGACAAAGACACCCTAGGGTAGCAAAGTTTCTCCCAGTTTACAAAGAAAAAAAATAAAAGATATGTTTTTTTGCATGGGTACTTAATTGGACAAGATATTTATTTCTTCCGCTACCTTTTCGTTTGAATCAACATCATATATCCGTCATCCCCAAATATTTTCTCTTCGTCACCAAAGAGCTACTTTTATACATTCCAAGAAATTTAATTCCATTTTCGTTAATTCACAACTAACAAGTTCCGTAATCTCATTAAAATCAAACGGACTCCGCATGTAGTGCGGCCTTAGCAGTAATTGTGAGTCTTGATGGACCGTAAACCTCTCCCGGTTGGTTTGAATACAGATTTACCAACCAAGGTTATAAGGCGCACTCTGTCCTGCTATTTGTCTATCCCTGAGGAGAGGAGAGATGAAAACCTATCTCAAGGGTATTTGCGCGTAAGTGAATGTAACAAGCTCTACTGGAATTCGAACCCAGTTCTCTGAGATCACCTTCTGAGACGCTATGCATTACAACACAAGTCGGAATCATTTTTATGAATAGAATTCTGTCAAAAGGAGAATTAAATCAATTTCTATGACTTTTGGGAAAGTTTGAAAGCCAGAAAGTTCCTAGATTATAGCATAAAAATTTTCTTGATGACATTTGTCACTATTCTTAAGATTAATGATTTTTCTTGGACAATATTGTTTTTGTTCTGTCATCTTTCAGACAATTTCATAACTCTTGGAATACTTTTTGGAAAATATACTTGTGAAATTTGAACACTCGACTGTACATGTTGACCTGAGATTTATTAGCTTTAAACTGTGTTGTCTATCAATACATGATAACTTATGAATTTGAATTTAATTACCTTTTATATATTTGTCTTTATTGATTCACATCATATATCAATATAAGGATCCAAAATGCAACTGCAGAAATAGAACATGTCCACTCCATGGAAATTGCCAATATACGAATACAATATATAAAGCCAATGTAAGTGAAAACAACAGCACATTATACTACATCGGTGCCACTGAGGGTCCATTCAAGAAGAGGAAAAACAACCGCAACCTTTCATTCACCAACAGAACATACGCGAACAGCACTACACTATCTACATACATATGGCAGCAAAAAGACAGTAATATCACACCAACAATAAACTGGAAAATATTGAAAAAAGCACCTGCCTACAGCAATATTACAAAAAAATGCCTACTTTGCCTACACGAAAAAGTAGCAATAATATCCCTTACTCCGCAAAAGAATTTACTAAACAAAAGATCAGAGATAATCTCCAAATGTAGTCATGAGAAAAAAAAATACCAACAATCACTCTTCAATTCAAGCTACCATCACAATAATTACATTTATCGTTATCATTGCACCACCATTAGTAATCATATCTACTACTTTACAATAACTATTAGCTACTAATATTATCATTACCACCAATCCCCCAAAACCATTACTACCACATCACAGGTACAATTATCATATAAATCCACTATAATTATTAACGTAAACTACTCCCCCTTCACCCAGCATATTTAATACCACCAAGTAAAAACCAATAAGATCAGAGATAATTTCCGAACGTAGGCATGAGAATAAATACCTATTATCAGGATTTATACTAAACGGAAAAAAATACAACACCAACAGTCACTTTTTAGTTCAAGCTACCACCACAGTAATTAGATTTATTGTTATTACCATTCTACCATCACCATTACTAATCACTTCCAGCAATTTACAATAACTATTAGCTATTAGGTTGGTGCAAAAATAATGTCGTTTTCTCGACATTATTTTTGCACCAATGTAATACTTATATTATCATTACCACCAATCCCCCTACACCATTACTATCACATAACATCTACTATTATCATATAAACCCGCTATAATTATTAATGTAAACTACTCCCACCTTCTCCCAGCATATTTGTTACCACCAGTAAAAAACCAATAAGGATTACAAACTGCAATTTATACCAGTTACATATACGCAGTCATCAAAAACAAGCAAATAACCAGCTTTAAAATAATAACAAATGAACCTTAAAAAATTAAAAATAATAGCAATTTTTACCTATCATAATTTTACACAGACCCCACCACACGTATATACGTGCATGCGAGGAAATAATATTCAGCGAAAAACTAGAAAAAATGCTCTGATTGCTGACATGTATACATTGACGAGACATTCTCAAGAAATTTTTACTACACTTCCGATTTTTGAATTTCAACATACAAATGCGTATGTATATAGAGAACAGCACACATATACATACATATGTCAAATCCCATACTGTCCACATATGTTTATGCCTGTATGAGCCCCGGGCGGACGAGCGGGTGCGTATGCGTGTCTGCGTACCTCATCGGGTGTACGGACATGCATCCATGTTTGCGTTACCATGAGTGACATCACGATGACGATTCCCCCCCCCACTTCCATAATAACACCAATACACGAAATCTACATAAAACCAAAATTTTAAAAAAATAAATCAGTTTGTGTGATGATCGCAAAAGCGTGAAACCCAGAGTCACAAACTCCTATCTATCCAACTAAATATGTTAGCTCTATCTCTGATATTGAGCGCTTTCTAATAAGTACCGCGCATATAATATATAAATAATAATATATATAATATATTAAATATATATATATTTATTTATATTTATATACACATACTTTTCACACACACACACACACACACACACACATATATATATATATATATATATATATATATATATATATATATATATGTTTGTGTGTGTGTGTTTGTGTGTGACAAATCAGACCTACAAATTCAAAAAGAAATCGGAAAATATAACTCCTGGTATAACAAACAAAATTTTAGTGAGAGTCTATGTGTGGGAGTGGGAAACAAGTGTGAGAGGGAAATGTATGAAAGCTCTAGAGAGAGAGCGATAGAAGAAAGGAGAACAGGAAGGCCTAAATGTGAAGAAGGAAATTAAAATTTAACAAAGAGAAGGTTTGAAGAGAGGAGTTAAATAACGGTTTAAATGAGTGAGATTCAGATAAATATGAATTATTTTTATGCATAATTCGCTACTGAATCTCTGACCTACATTAAAATTAAAAAAAAAAAAAAAACAGACACCAGAAACGTGTGTATATATTTGTGGTGACACAAATACGTAGAAACACACGGCGATTCGGTAGCTAATTATGTATCGAAAAATAATTCATATTTATCTGTATCTCACTCATTTAAACCGTTTTTAACTCCTCTCTTTAAAACTTCTCTCTGTCAAATTTTAACTCCCACTTTCACCTTTAGGCCTTCCTGTTCTTTCTTTTAATACACCTCTCTCTAGAGCTTTCATACATTTCACTTTCAGGCTTGTTCCCCACCCCCTCACATACACTCTCACTAAAATTTTGCTTTTTATACCCGGAGTTATATTTTCCAATTTCTTTTTGAATTTGTAGGTCTGATGAATTGGATCGTGATTACGATTCCAATGTAATAAATTATAACCATGGAATATTAGTGCTTGAGCCTTTTATATTATATGATATATATATATATATATATATATATATATATATGTGTGTGTGTGTGTGTGTGTGTGTGTGCGTGTGTGTGTGTGTATTGACCACTAATATTATCTCTCTCTCTCTCTCTCTCTCTCTCTCTCTCTATATATATATATATATATATATATATATATATATCCGAATGTAATGAGAACGAAAATAATATATAAATTCTAACGTTGACAGCACTAATTCAAAAGAGGGCTCAATACCGATAGTAGAGCAATAATTACTTTTTACAATTTTTTCATATATACAAAAGAAATTTATTCACTACAAAGATGCAACTTCGTTTCAGTGCATTTAAATTTGCACTTCGACAGGTGAGAACCAAAAATGGGCATGAACAATTTTGTTTGTAAGCATGCCGCATATCGGTTATTGGTTGCAGTTTGGTGAAGAATTGCTGAGGTGTTAAAAGTTATGGCTAAATCTGAAAAATGTCTTTTCAACAACAACGGTCAAGGTTTTGAGCACAGTATTTCCAAGCCTTTTAAGAGTGAGGGGTGGTTTTTGTTTTTTTTTTTTTTTTTTTGTTTTATGGCATATCAACCACTGTGGGTTATTTAATGCCAAATTCAGTTTATATGAATTTTAAATGCCTATTTTGTATGGAATAAAACATGTATAGCTGGCAACATTATTGTTAAAAAAAAAGTATAGCTGGCAACATTACTTCTTTTACAAAAAAAAGTATAGCTGGCAACATTACTCTTTCATAAAAAAACGTATAGCTGGCAACATTACTTTTTTACAAAAAAATGCATAGCTGGCAACATTACTTTTTACAAAAATCTTAGAGCTGGCAACATTATTGTTTCAAAAACTTACAGCTGGCAACATTATTTTTCTGAAAACATTATATGAGACCTTGCTGTTGGATATAGTTTATCGCCGTACCCAGGACGCGGATGTAGTTTATCATCATACCCAGGACGCGGATGTAGTTTACCGTCATACCCAGGACGTAGTGAGGGGTGGAGGAGGAAAGGTGAGAATAGTAGATATTAATATGATGAAAGAGGAAGAAGGGAAATTCAAACGATAGTTATAGTAGTAATTGAGAATGTTTTTTTTTTGGGGGGGGGGGCTATTTAAAAAAAGATAACTAAGCCAAAGCTGAATTGCATTTCAAAAATGATAATCTAAGATAGATTAGTGCAGAGGTATGTAAGAGGGTAGAAAGTATATCAAAGGAGGTGAGTCATAATTTTAAACGTAAAAAGTTATGGATTTAAACGTTTAGAAAGATTGTAATGTTAGATCTTTAATATGCCTACAAAAAAACAGTGGTTTCATATCTTTGATTTAATAACTGGGTGTTGTTCAAAAGTTCAATAATACATAGTTTTTTCTGTAAACATAAAAAAACAAGGTTATGGCTTGTTTTAGGATTTTCCATTTAACCTTAGGTGTTTTTTCCTTCCTCCTTCCGTTTCCAAAAAATATTTAGAAAGTGATGTCATATTGCGGTTGCCTGAGTTTGTAAAGGAGAATATGTGATTGTAATATCGATCCTTAAAAGGTCTTCTAGTTGATTCCACATACAATTTAATATCCCTGGGGCTCTCATTTGATAAGATATAGCATATATATATATATATATATATATATATATATATATATATATATATACAATGGATTTTGTTAAGCACCTATTTGATAATTGGCATTGATCGGGGATTCTGCAATTACATAGCTTTGTTACTTGAGGTATATTCGAATTTGTATTTACGTTGTGTTTATTCTCGTTATGAAATTTCAGTATTCTATTGTTGGGTAATTTAATAATTTTATCTTGATTCCTAGAACAGCTATAACTAATTTTTAAGGTATTACGGTTGAATATTTGACTTAATTTACTTCTTGTAGGAAAGTATTTGTTAATTAGATTAATTATGGTCGATTTTTTTGCGTGTTTATATATCTAAATAAGTCTGCGTGTGCGTGTTTGTGTATTATAATCTCATTGTGTATGTATTGTCTTTTGTAAGATTGTTCCATCCCTGACTAATGTCTTCATAACATATGTTATAATTTTCGAATAAATAATTATATTTGCCCTACTCTGTATTGAGCACTCTTTTGAGAATAGTATTTTTTGGTTATTGGAATTTATTCCGTATACACCAATCCTATACTTGGATATATATATATATAATGCATAAAGCTCTAGGTTATTCTATCGAGCACTGTTTTAAATTGACTAATATAGAACGTACCTAGGTAGGTTTGTCTGGCTCACTAGGTGTATCTAGGTCTGCTCTACGATTGTATTGAGCTCTTTTGTTAGTTAGTTGTCTACTCGTATCGGTTTTTTTTCTTTGGGCTTCAGACCTGCATCTGTGCGATTTGTTCGACAGTAGTTCATGTTTGTATCTCTTTCTTTTTTTAAAACCTTTTTTTCCCTCGAGATTGATTTGATTATTTGCAAATCAAAAATTCGAGGGTTTTTCGAAACGAGTCTAGTTATTTATCTTTATATGCATAAAGCTCTAGGTTATTCTATCGAGCACTGTTTTAAATTGACTAATATGGAACGTACCTAGGTAGGTTTGTATGGCTCACTAGTTGTATCTCTCTCTCTATATATATATATATATTCACATATATATATATATATATATATATATATATATATATATGATGACGATGATGATGATGAACTCTGTGGTACCTGTCCCCGTCACCTTAACTCTCTCGCCAGTAGACTTGTTGCGCAGGTGGAATAGCAAAGAAGGAACACAGAACGGAACTGCAGATTATCCACACAAAAGATTTGTTCAGTGTGATGAAGGCTTGTGTAGAACCAGCCACACTCATTGGAAATGCTAATAAGAAAGAGTGCCTCTCGATGGTAATTTCACGTGATTTAGACCGCCTGCTGAAGCGGTTTGCAGGGTTTGGCGCGAGGAGATTTAAGGGACGGTTGAAAACCGGTGTTGCCCGTTCACCTTAATAAGAGCAGCAGCCAAGTAACAAATGTACTACTTCTACCCACTGCCACCGACACGCATAGAACATACACTATCTCGTCTATCTTGTCTAAAAGCCGTTTGATACAGGAAATTAAATGCCAGTCACCTATATTTAAAATAATTGTAAATATAGGGTATTCAGATATACAAATCAACACTGCATACTGAATGTTTCCTGTCTCAAACGATCTTTAGACAATATATATATATATATATATATATATATATATATGTGTGTGTGTGTGTGTGTGTGTGTGTGTGTGTGGATGACATTATATTAGCTCCTGAATTAGGTTTAATTCCAGTTGAGCACTCTAGGGCTGAGGTATGGGTTTGTAAACAGTGACTATTATAGCTATATAGCGAGACTCTTCGCAAGCCGAATTGAGTCACTGTCAGTCACTGGGCGTGTTTCCAAAAATAAATACGCTAAAAATCCACGTTCATCCCGACCGTGCGCCGACAGCTTAGTGGTAGAATATCTGCCTGATACCAATTCAGTCGGGTTTCGATCCTAGCTAGAGGCAACCGGATGTCTAGCCGCACTGATGAGCTGTGATGCAGACTCTCTGTAGATGACATTGTATATATATATATATATATATATAAAGAAAAAACAGTAAAATATATAATCCGGTGTTCTTATAGATATTTTTATTTTTACAAAATAGTGCTCAATGTAAATTTACAGAGCATTAATATTATAAATTAGTTGATTTAAAATATGGTTTTTTCGCTACACAGTTCTAACCATGTTTCAAAAATGGAAGGTCCGAATTTAATTTTGTAATTAAATTAAAGACATTAGTTCCATTTCATCCTCAAGCGAATTTTGGAGTAACTTTTAAAATTACTGGGTTTTAAAGACACAGCTAAAATCATAATTCACGTTTCCAATACAGACATAAAGAACACGCAAACATCCCTGTCTGGTGGAAGTGAATTAATCTGTAACCTTGGAAACGTGAATTATGATTTTAGCTGTGTCTTTAAAACCCAGTAATTTTAAAAGTTACTCCAAAATTCACTTAAGGATGAAATGGAACTAATGTCTTTAATGTAATTACAAATTAAATTCGTAGCTTTTAGCTTCCATTTTTGAAACATGGTTAGAACTGTGTAGCGGAAAAACCATATTTTAAATCAATTAATTTGTAATATATATATATATATATATATATATATATATATAATTTGAGTATTTATAAAAATGGACTTAATTTAATATTTAATTTAAACTTCTTTGTACGTCAATAAACATTAATATTTCTTAATTTTAACAATTAATAAGCAGTACATTTATCATCATTTAAAGATTTTTTTCGCAGAAAAGCAGTATTTCAATATATAGAAAAAATACAACGATGGATATGATATGTATGTGCACACACACACACACACATACACACACCATCTATATAATAAATGCAAATGTCAGTGTGTCACCCTGTGACTTTTTAAACTTTACTCCGAGAGGCCGCAGCCCAATCAGACATTCTCCTTGATCAAATTAAAAAATTTCCGAGTCGGATCCAGACCTGCAATCCTAAAATTTTCGATTCCCAAATTTTCCTTACCTCGATTGTTTTCAGATTCCGCTATATTGGGTTCTAATGATAAAAAACAATTAAAGAAATACACCTAACTTCAATAGCTCATGTTCAAATGAAAAAATGCTGCTTTCAAATTATAGTTTGGTTTGGTATGTTTTACGACATGTCAACCTTAATAGGCTATTTAATACCGGCAATTTTTATTACTGGTAATATTTTATTTCCAAAAACGTATTGCTGGTAATATTTTTTCCTTAAAAAATCTATTTCTAGTAATATCTTATTAAAAAAAAAAAATATAAGTACAGTTGGTAATATTTTCTAAAGCATTGCTGATAATAATTTTTTGCAAAGTATTTCTGGTATTAAAACCTATTTTTACACCGAAGTTTGGGGGCTAAATATTTTCCCATAGCTGGGACCCTAACAGGTGCTACCACCCAGAGTCAGGAAGAACCTGGGAACACCAACAATTAAGAGGTGGTTCCATGCTCCTCAAAACCTCCTTATTAGAGGCCTTGATGCTGGACGTAGTTTATCGTCTTACTCGGGACGTGAAATTACAGTGTTTCCAAATAAAATTGTCCGTGTTTTCAACTTATCATAGCATTTTGGAATCAGGCCGACTCTGTGAGTAAATTAAAAACATTCCGTGATAGATGCGGACCCGTAATTCTGAAATTTTGGATTCTCAAGTTTTCATTACTGCGACTGTTTTTGAATTCCGCCATCTTGTCTTCTACTGGTCAAAACAATGAAAGGGGACACAACTCTCCAACTTTCAATAGCCCATGTTCAAATGAAAAAAATATACAGTTCTCAAATTACAATGTTTCAAAATAAAATTGTCCGTGTTTTTAACTTTTCTTCCAGTGTCCGTAACCCTACACACCATACCATTTTTGAATCAGGCCGACTCCGTGAGCAAATTAAAAACATTCCGGGATGGATCTGGACCTGCAATCCTAAAAGTTTGGTTTCCATAATTTTCATTACTGCCATTGTTTTCCGCAATTTTTTACGTGATTTTTTTGCGACGAATTTTTTGCACGATAACAATTTTCATAAGTTGGAAATAAATTTGGCAATAATTGAAATTAATAACGAAACAATTGTTTGTACGGAAAGTAAGGACCTACGTACATCAAATTGTCTTTAAATTATGCAGCGGCAGAAGAATTATCGTTGAACTTTTAAAAGGTAAGCTTAAATATTAATACAATACTTAAATGCAGCGATCAGTTTTGAGTTCTGTAGTTTATTGTTGCCTAGCCTATCGCATCTACCACTCCCTACCTATTGCAACGAAGACCCAATCAAGATCCCTTCGCAGGAGCTAGCTTAAATGCCGACCGGTTGAGCGTCTTTTAATCTAATATATATATATATATATATATATATATATATATATATATATATATTAGGTTGGTGCAAAAATGATGACGTAATAATGTCGTTTTTTGACATTAAAAAATACGTCAAAAACGACATTATTACGTCATTATTTTTGCACCAACCTAATATATACCTTACCTCTTTCTCAATATTAAGCATTGTAATAAAAAAAAAATTTTAAAACTCTCCCCTCTCGATCATGTCTCTCACACTATGTCTCACCACCCTCTATGTCAGCTTATGTAAGCTTAATACTGCTCGTCAAGGGTGTGAATTTTGAATTCATTTTCGTTTAACCTTTCAAAGTGAAGTCTGAAGAACCAGAGAAAAATAAAATTCTCTGGTGAAATAAATTATAACTAATGAAGCCTTAAAGTGTTCTGTTTTTGTTTTGCTTTTTGTTTGTTTTTGTTTTTTTTTTCAAATTAAATTATTCGCTCTCACTTAACATTGATCTCTCAGGATTTAATCCTCCTTGGGATTATCCATACGAATTACCAAGCGTTGGAATCATATTTTTAAATAAATAATTATATATATATATATATATATATATATATATATATATATATATATATTAATTAAAAGGTGCAATTATAATTTATACATTCATGAATCATTCATACAAAAAACAAATACAGATGTTAATGATTTAAATGGCGAGAATACATCTTCGCAAACAATATAAATAAGATATATCAACACCGAACCTGTATATGAATGATATGATCCCCGTTTTATAAATACCTTCCATACCTGATGATGTCTGTAGGAACAGACGAAAGCTTGTAAAAAATTAAAATGACTTTATGCAAGTAGAATTTGTAAACAGGGATCATATCATTTATATACAGGTTCGGGGTTGGTGTATCTTATTTATATTGTTTGCGAAGATGTATTCTCGCCATTTAAATCATTAACCTCTATATTTGTTTTTTGTATGAATGATTCATGAATATATATATATATATATGTATATATATATATATATATATATATATATATATATTTGACTACTTACATAAACAAACGTTGCTGCTATATATAACCGATATGTGTGTATTTACGCATTCAGTGCAGCCATGGGAGGAACCATTGCTGTACCTTCGCCCTTCAACTGACCGATGTCTGAAAGAATTTAACAAACTGTGATATGCCCTCAATACTCAAATCACGATAATTACAGGAGAATATACAAGACAACTTCCAACCGATGAGAAGACATGACAGCCAAAATAATAGCAAAAACAACATAAAGAAGTATTAATTATAAAGTAGTCCGGCTTTTGACTTTCCGATAGAACAACTCCACCCCAAGCAAAGCCACGAAATTTCAAACGACAGAAGATGAACGAGACTTAAAAGAGAAATCGACGAGACTACCAAACTTCCATATTTACGTTTCACCTAATACTCACATCCACACACGGAGGCACACGAACGCGTACACGCCTACACATACACATGCAAACTCACATACACGTGCAAAAAAAGAAGCGCAGTTCTTGAGACATATTTGGTCAGACTTTACAATTGTTTCATCAGTGCCAGATTTTTTATAAATCTAATCAGATGTTACTTGAATTGTTCTTGAATTATTGAAAATTATAGCTCTTGTTATTTACGGTAATAATGGATAGAGACTGAGTAATCAGAGAGTCGAGAGTTCGAATTCCACTCGGATCCATTACATTCGCTTACGTGTTACTGCCCGTATCTCATTATGGGTTCGGAGTTTATTTATGGTTAAAGCCTTTCGTTGTCTGTAACTAGATTTCGGTTACTACTGTGGGGGGGGAGGGGCTCCGTGTGCTAGCAACAAGTGCGTTTTGCATATATCCCAGGAGACTTACTACCTGTACTGTTAGGTTGGTGCAAAAATAATGACGTAATAATGTCGTTTTCTGACGTATTTTTAACGTCAAAAAACGACATTACTACGTCATTATTTTTGCACCAACCTAATATATATCGATATATATATATATATATATATATATATATATATATATATATATATATAAAGAAATATAGTCTTAAGGTGTGCTATATTTATGGAATAAAGTGCTCAATATCAGAGATAGAGCGTGTGTAAATATAAAAGTGAACATAGAAGTCAACACTTAGAGGCGACAGTCTGTTTCATGCTATATGCAATCGTCAGGCCACATATATATATATATGTATATATATATATGTGTAAGGTAAATAGTATGTATGTATATATATATATATATATATATATATATAATTTAAATAGTATATATATATATATATATAATTTAAATAGTATATATATATAATTTAAATAGTATATATATATATATATATATACATACTATTTATATTATTCGGAATATTGTCCTCATCTTTGTCGCCGTATTTATTACAACTTTTCGGCCGTTGTACTCTTCGGCCTTCTTCACGTGTTTGGAATGTCGAACTGAACCCTTTATTTCTCTCATTGGGGTAGACTGACCTAGTTCCACGTGTTATGTTTAATGGATGTCAGTTATCTCCTGTCAATTTCCCTCTGAAAGTTATTGATCTCACACTCTTTGGGTCCTGTCACTGGATCTAACCAACGTTTTTATCCACACGCTTTTATCCACTGTACCATGTGTCATCTCAGAAATATATATATATATATAAATATATATATATATATATATATATATATATATATATATATATATAGAGAGAGAGAGAGAGAGAGAGAGAGAGAGAGAGAGAGAGAGAGAATGAAGAAGAGAGATATCACAGGTAATATATAGTACATCCACAGACAGACTGTTTCCCTGTATCGCAGCTCTTCAGTGTGGCAATTTGTCCGATTGCTTTGAAATCCGACTGATTTGACATCAGTCAGATATCTTACCCCTAGGCTATCGTTGCACGACAGAAAGGAAGTGTATTTTAACGTTTTTCTCTATAGGAAATACGCCAGTGGCTCGGAGAACTCAATTTATAGTTGAAGAGGAATGCTTAATAGCAGTAGGAGCCAGTGTTTTTTTGTTTTTGTTTTTTGTTTGTTTTTTTTAAAAAAAAAAACAAACAAACCTTTCCCTTGAGAGCTCAACCAGATTTTCGGGAACATATGGATGAAGAATAGATGGATTCATGCCTTTTTAGGAGTGTTTATGCGAAGATGAACGACTGGAAATCGAACTCGACCCATCGACTTCTCGTTCCGAGCTGCCAAACCAGTACACCACCCGCACATTCATACATGATAAAATGCGTTAATTTGCACAACACCACAATGACTATTAGTAACAATGATATAACAGAAACAATGAAATGGAAGATAATCCGGATTAGCACTGAGTTTGGTATTACGTTATCCTTCCCATAGGCGAATAATTTATCAAAGACTTAGGATGCATCATTCGCAGTACGCACAAATGCACACAAACACGCGATATATACGGGCAGCGATGGGTAAATTGTCGCTATTTTATTATTTTAAATTCGCGCATGCGTGTTGTTTGGTTTTCATTTTGTCGACTGCACAGTATCGTAGAGTCAGTTGAGCATTGTCTGTGAGAAAAAAGTGTACCATACGCAATTCACCCGACCAAAAATTTGGAAGTGGCATGATGTACTGGTGGGCATTCGCGCCGGAAGCTCCAATACGAACATTTCAGAGTGCTTGAGCGTCAATCTGAGGACAGTGCAGTGGATTCGGAAAGAGTTGGATGAGTCTAATGGTGATTACGTAGGCTCGGAAAACTAAGATCGATCTGACAGAAAAAGAACTTCCAAATTTGTTGGTGAGGGCCTCAGACTCAACACGGAGGCCAACACCAAGTTCCTTGAGGGTGGTACTGCTGTTCTGGGTCAAGAGCGTACTTGCTGGAAGACCTTATGTCTAGCAACAGGATTCTGCACTATGCCACGCAAGCTGAAGAATCTAGTCATGGCAGTCAAAAAATTTCTGCGACCACAGCACCCATTATCCCTGGTCACATAACTCGCCAGACCGCACCCCGCTTGATTATTATGTGTAGGGTTCAGTTGAGCGGGAAACCACCAAAACACTTTATAACACCAAAGATGAATTGAAGGCAGGGATAATGGCAGCATTCACCAATTTAAACAAGAAGATCGTCCGGGTGAAATCCTGGAGATCCCGAGTTGAAAATCAAATGTAGATCAGATATGGATATGAATCCAAAAAGTTGATAAAATAAAATAAAGAACAAGTAGGAAACGTATTTCAAGCTAAAATGTTTCACTTTTATTAAAGCTTCGTCAGAGATCGAGACAGAAATGAAAACAAGCAAAGAGAGAGGGAGAGTGTACTGCTATGTTATCATTATTGGCTCACTTTTATTGGTCAGATACGTGTATAAACGCAACAGACTATATAAATTTCTGTGGAGAACATTTTGAATGTTAAAATGTGTGATAGTGTAAGAGTTTGTAAGGAATGAAACGCTTGTGTGTTTAGGTGTATGTTACACAAAGACAAAATTATAGTACAGACATTTCACATTACCCTTTTGTGAGCAATATCCCTGTATATATGCCTAAAGAGATTACTTTGAATGAGATGAGATGTTAAGTAATTTTTATATGATCAAATTTCTTGAGATTTTAGAATGCACCTTGGTTATATATATATATATATATATATATATATATATATATATATATATATATATATATATATATACATATATATACATATATATATATATGTATATATATGTGTGTGTGTGTATACACACAGACACAGACACACACACACTCACACACACACACACATTTATATATATATATATATATATATATACACTCACACACGCACATACACACACACACACATATATATATATATATATATATATATATATATTGAAGATCGAATGTAGATCAGATATGGATAGGAATCCAACAAGGTGATAAAATAAAGCACAAGTAGGAAACGTATCTCAATCTAAAATGTTTCCCTTTTATTAAAGCTTCGTCAGAGATCGAACTCGAAATGAAAAAACAAAGAGATACATAGTACTGGTATGTTATGATTTTGGTTAGTTCTTATTCTTCAGATACGAGTTACGTGTATTAACGCAAGAGATGATATATAAAAATATGTGTGAAGAACGTTAAACACTATTACACAATTTAACGTCTAAAATGTTCCTCGCTGAATCGTAAAATTATACAAAATGCAATAAAGCTATGACATTTAATTAGAAAATCTTTTAATTGCTTTTAGAAATACGATATATTAAGGATATTAGTGTCATAAGAAAATAATTTTTCGATGAATAATTTTTTTTTTAAATTTTAATTAGAAGAAAAATGTTAAACTTTAAATATTTTACAAGTCTGTATTAATTACAGCAGTTTTGATGGTATTATTATTAAGTCAAACTATATTTACTAATAAATGGAAAAGCTTAAAATCATCAAACAAATATTTTCAAAATAATCTTATTTTTTGTATTAGTGTATAAACGTGACGTTTTTTGTAAGTAGATATAGACGAAATTATATGAAAATAAGACGAAATTATATGAAAATATAGATGAAATTATATGAAAATAAGAATGATGACTATAATAAAATTAAAGTATCTTAAATTCTATAAAACATTAGATTATGGAGCATATTTTCCCAATTTTTTGTAAGATTACTGAGTACTTAAAAATTTATATAAAAAGGGAGCACGCGTCAATTATGTTTTACAGATAAAGTCTCTGTAGAACAACAATAGATCTGGCATCATGTTGTCAAATCACGTCGACACTACTACTGTCGAGTTAGAAAGTGCATTTCTACGATATTTTAAACTTAAAATAAATAATATTTGTTCCAAACCAGATGAATTATACTTTAGATCAGCTGATATTCCTCAAATAAAGTTTCAAAAAAGTATATTTTATATTTGGAAATTTCTTTTTTAATAAATGGAATTACATTGCAATGAAAGACTAAAATGTATGCTAATCAGTTATTTTAGCAACAAGAAAATAAGAAATAATTTCCAGTCAATTTAAATTAGTTTTTTTTAAAATACAGCAAAGTATTTTGCTTCTTGGAGATTTTAAATTTAATCTAAAGGGTATTTCATTAAGACGGATCAAAGTCAACAGTAAATAAATCAGTGTTATTGGTGAAAATTTCTATATTTCTATCAGGTCATCCCATAAGTTCTGTCCAAATTTTGAATAAAGAAAACAAGTAACCAGATGTTACATTTAATTACAGATTCAATCAACGATGTATTTCCCTGATTATCTATGACTTCCTTCCATCTATTAACAAGCTTACTAATTCCATTACTGTAAAATTCTTTTGGCTTTGATTCGAAGAACTCACAAATGTCAGTTTTAACCTCTTCCTGTGTTACAAAAGCTGTTTCTTCCAAATGATTCTGTAAGCTACAAAACAAATGGTAGTCTGAAGGAGCAAGATCGGGAGAATAAGGTAGATGAGGAATTTTCTCCCAACCAAATTCTTCGATCTGTAGTGGCGTGATTCTTGCTGCGTGGGGTCGCGCATTGTCCTGATGAAACATCACCTCTTTTTCATTCACTAGAGCAGGTCTTTTTTTCCTTAAAGCTTGGTTCAAACGCTCTAATTGCTGACAGTATATTTGAGCATTAATTGTTGCATTAGGTGGTAAGAATTCAAAGTGGATTATTCCTTGGCGATCCCACCAGATTGATAGAAGAACCTTTTGCCCATGAAGTTCCCTTCTTGGCTGTGGCTGGGGTCCTTCCCCTTTATCAAGCCACTGTCTACGACGCTTAACATTTCAATAAAAGATACATTTTTCGTCGCCAGTCACAAGTCTATGCAAAAAAGGTGAAACAATTTGGCGAGAATGGAGAGAAGAGCAGATATCAACTCGTGATTTGAAGTTGTTTTCAGACAATTCATGAGACACCCATTTTCCAAGTTTAGGAACTTTTCCAAGTTGTTGAAGATGACGATGAACAATTGTATGGTTTGAACTGAGAACCACTGTCAATTCCTCAACTGATAAAGCAGGATTTTCTTCAAGGGCTGCTTCAAGAAGCTTTTCATCAAACTCAACTGGACGTCCGCTTCGATCTGCATCTTCAAGGGTGAAATCGCCACCTCTGAATTTTGCAAACCATCTTCTGCAAGTTCTTTCATTCATACATTCCTCTCCATAAACTGAGTGAATGTTTCTAGCCGCTTCGGCTGCTGAGTTTCCTTTCTTGAACTCATAAAGCATTATCTGCCTCAAATGATTCTTGGGTACTTCCATGTTAGTAGGGTTTTAATCAAACAAAATTTAATTTTATTGTTCTCTGAAATAACATTTGATCAGTTTAAATGCATCTAAACATAAAAATAATGTTCAGCTCCATTAGACATTATAAAATACTCTTTAAATTTTGTTCATTTTAACAAAAAGTTAAAATTCGGACAGAACTTATGGGATGACCTGATATATTGTATCATGTTATTCAAGTCATGGCAATTATGTGCGAAAAATGATATTGCCCAAATATCCGCCAAGGTTTTGGTGACACACCTACACTCGCGGATCAAAATTTTTGATGACGTCTCTGCATAGTCGCTCTTCGATTTCCTGAATATACTTTATCTCATCCTTCACGTGTTGAATTGTTGTTGGCTTGTTCGCATAGAACTTACTTTTGAGAAATCTAAAGGCGCCAAGTCGCAAGATCGTGTTGGCCAATTGACTTCGCTGTTTCGAGAGATGATGCCATCTGGGAACTTCTCATTCAATAAAGCCATTGTTGCATTGCCTGTGTTATAGACTTCGGTAACTTTAACACGTTGATTGACTGTTAATCTTTCCATGGTTGAAATTGCCAAAGACTTAATTTGTTAAATCTGAAAGCAAAAGAAAAAAATCATTAAACGCTTAAACTTAATTCACATTTAAAACCGGTCCAATTTATTGGAACACTATTAGCTTGAAATTAAAACTAAAATAAAAGCTTCCTATCGAGAAAATTTCTGAGAGAATAATCGTGAGAATGTTTTACTAGTGAGATGCAATGAAACAAAAGTCTTGAAACAAATGTATTAAGATTAAATAAAATGGAAATAAAGAATTCACAACAAAAATAGAGGCCAATGAATTGCTGAATTAATCCATTCCCTTTATGTCGTAGCGAAAAACGTTTCGAAAATAATTGGTCGAAAACAGTTATTCAAGAAAGCATTTATTTGAACTGTAAACTGTTTGAATGAAAAATAATCAAAAAGACAATTATACTTAATTATAGTTATTTGAAATATCTATATTTGAAATATATAAGTGGTCTTGCTCTGAGAGTGTCGATGTTACATAGAACTAATAACATCCTCACCTGATGGCATAGAGCTTTTTTGCCGTCAGTGTCATCCCATCAAGCTGCAAAAAGGAAATTCTTAAACGCTTTTAAACGAGAGCAGGTTGACAAAATATCAGGAGCGTCAAGACCGTGATGTCAATGGAAAACATAAAACAATTCGTGGCATTATTTCCCGAGTTTTCTTCCGTAGTTTAGTATTTACTTGCAGTATTATATAACTTAAGTTTATAAGAATGTTTTTCTTATTAAATTGTTTTATTAACGATATTTGTATTTCCTCTTTTAATGTTTACACTTTTATTGCAATAAAGAATTTTGCATTTCGAATAATTATCATTTAGTATAATTGTCCTTTCGACTATTTTTCATTCAAACAATTTACAATTCGAATAAATGTTTTTCGAATAATCATTTCGAACATTTATTTTCGAACAATGTTCGTATGATCAAAATTCTTCATGAAAGATTTTTCATTTTTAAATATTCGTTTTTAGGTATCGAATATTAGTAGAGGTTCCTGTATTTCTTAATGGGGAAAAGACTTCGTTATTAACATTGTCTATGTCGGGAAATTGCATATTCATGTGAGGAATTTTCGTTTTCAAGAACACCTGGAATGCTTTATGTCTGGATAGTGTTCCTGATTACTTTATTCTTAATTTTTAATAAGGTGAATGTCACATCAGCCATGATATATCTCTTTCGTAACGTCAGTATCTTGATGAAATCGTTTGTAATTATCTTTGCTCGCGTCTCCTACCTGAGATGAAATAAAGCAAGATGACTATTGATGAAATGAATATTTATCCTCATGTTGCGTCCCAAAAGATGAAAACAGTCAAACCATATTTCGACGAGATGATTGTAATTTTCAACATTTGTATTCCTTTATTTATTTTTTTTTTCACGATAGATTCTCTTGCTTTTCTTCTTGTGTTATTCATGTGATTCATTTTCTGATTTGTGGTCTATCGAAAAAAATGTCGCTTTTATTTTCTCATAACTGACCCCACATAGCAAGAATCACGTCATAAAAGATCGAAGAACTTGGTTGGGAGAAAATTCCTCATCCACCTTATTCTCCCGATCTTGCTCCTTCAGACTACCATTTGTTTCGTAGCTTACAGAATCATTTTGGAAGAAACAGCTTTTGTAACACAGGAAGAGGTTAAAACTGACATTTGTGAGTTCTTCGAATCAAAGCCAAAAGAATTTTACAGTAATGGAATTAGTAAGCTTGTTAATAGATGGAAGGAAGTCATAGATAATCATGGAAAATACATTGTTGATTGAATCTGTAATTAAATGTAACATTTGGTGACTTGTTTTTTTTATTCAAAATTCGGACAGAACTTATGGGATGACCTGATATTAACAATATTTGTATTTCAAATAATTATCTTTTGTCTTTCCTCTTTAAATTTTTACATTTTTATTACAATAAAGAATTTTGCATTTCGAATAATTATCATTTAGTATAATTGTCTTTTCGGCTAATTTTCATTCAAACAATTTACAATTCGAATAAATGTTTTTCGAATAATCATTTCAAACATTTATTTTCGAACAATGTTCGTATGATCAAAATTTTTCATGAAAGATTTTTCATTTTTAAATATTTTAAATATTATTAGGTATCGAATATTAGTAGAGGTTCCTGTATTTCTTAATGGCGAAAAGACTTCATTGTTAACATTGTCTATGTCGGGAAATTGCATATTCATGTGAGGTATTTTCGTTTTCAAGAACACCTGGAATGCTTTGTGTCTGAACAGTGTTTCTGATTACTTTAACCGTAATTTCTCAGGTGAATGTCACATCAGCCATGATATATCTCTTTCGTAACCTCAGTATCTTGATGAAATCGTTCGTAATTATCTTTGCTCGCGTCTCTGGTTTGTGGTCTATCGAAAAATATGTCGCTTTTATTTTCTCATAACTAAGGCCGGGTCGTGTTTTTTTTTTTTTTTTTTTAGTTTTTCTTTTTTAAATTATTTCAACTCTTAATAGACGATAATGCCACTAAAACACCAGAGAATTGAGAGAGAATGAAATAAACTTTAGAAGGTAGAGATGAACATAAAAGAATAGTATTCGAGAAGACAGAAAATGGCGATTGATATTGCATTTGAATTTTTGAAGATCGTAGTTGACAGGAGAGCAAAAGAGTTCCATAACAGAAAAGCGCGCGAAAAAGAATTATTCGAGTAGTACTTAGTACCGACATTGTCTGGAGGCAGTGATTGAAGCTAATGACGGTTTTATTGGGTAAATTTACTCTTTTGTCTTTCACGATATTTTGGTGTATAATTTTGTAAATATATGTTAAAATGTGATGTCAGTGTTATTTTCCTTTTTTTTTTTCCTAATTTAAACGACAAATTATCCATCGCACCCTGTATACATACGCACGCACACAACGGCTACACACACACACACGCACAAACATATATATAGATATAGATATAGATATAGATATAGATAATACAAGATTGAAAGAGACTGAGAAAACTTTATAAAGTAGCGAGGGACATCAAAGAATAGGATACAGGAAAACTGAAGATGGTGATTGACATTGCATTTGAATTTTTGAAGCTCCCAGTTGACAGGAGGACAAGAAACTTCCACCGCATAAAAGCGCGAGAAAAAGAATTATTCGAGTAGTACTTAGGGGTGCATTTAGTTATTTCAACACTAAAATGATGAGACCTAACTGCCAATCGAGTAGTACGCTGAAATTCGTGTAAACTATACATATCTACAAGGTACGATGAATAAATTGCCGTCTAAATTACGCAAAAATGAAAAAAACACTGACATTTTAACCCTAGCACCCGCTAAGCGTTGGTAGTGAAAAATAACCCCATGTCCAGCCACCAGCTGAACAGTGGTAGAGACAATTGACTCAATGCCCAGCCACCGGTTGAACAGTGGGTAAACACCTGTAACTATTTTTATATATACCGTGAAATATTACATACTAATTATCTGCGAATTTTGACCCATGAGATCAGGCAAAAGGGTTAAAAAACTTTCAGGAACGCAGAGCTCAAATGGTGAACAGATATATTTACCAAAATTATACAAAAATATCTTGAAATACTAAAGAGTAATTTTATTTAATAAAATCGCTATTTGCTTCAACCCCGACTTCCATAGGATTTTGGAATCTCCTGCATCTATTCTGGATGGTCTCCTTGTTTAAGTTGGTGAATGCTGCCATAATCCTTGCCTTCAGTTCATCTTTGGTGTTACAAGGAGTTTTCTTGGTCTCTCGCTCAACTGCGCCCCACGCATAATAATCAAAGGTGTATAGTCTGGGGAGTTAGGCGGCCAGAGATAACGTGTGATATGGTCGCAGAAATTGTCTGGGAGTCCTGACTTGGTTCTTCTGCTTGTGTGGCATGGTGCAGAGTTCTGTTGCCAGACATAATGTCTTCCAGCAAACAATCTCTTGACTCAGGGCAGCACTACCCTCCTCAAAGAAACTTTATGTAGGCCTCCGTGTTGAGTCTGAGGCCCTCACGAAAAAAATCGGGAGTTCTTTTCTTATCAGAAAGATCTGTGTGAGTTTTCTGAGCTGCCGTACCTTTGTAATCAGCATTAAACTCATCCAACTCTTTCGAAATGCTTCAGATTGACGAACAAGCACTCTGAAATGTTCGTATTGGAGCTTCCGGAGCGAATGCCAAATAGTACATCATTCCGTTTTCAAATTCCTGACCAAGGGATTTGCGTATGTTACTCTTTTTTCTACAGACGTTGATCAGTAGACCCTGCTATATTTGCACTCGACAAAATGAAACAACACGCATGAGTGAAATTAAAAATATAGAATGGCGACAATTTACCCATCCGACCCTGTATTTGAAAATGTTATTTTCTAGGTTTAAAGTTTTGACAAATTTCTTTATGTCTAGTGATATGAAGTGGAAGAAAGATGATTTTATTTTTTTTTAATTTTATTGCTGGTCGATTGATGGCTCTTTTTTTACGGTTGTCATGTTTTCAATGATTTGTTTTTACAACGTCTTTCCTTGAAGCGCTCTAAAAGTAGACATTATGCAATCATCTTCGTTGATTAAATAAAAATAGTTAATTTTTTTTCCAAATCGGCGCACATGGCCCAGTTGAGTTTATCATAATAAATAAATCTCATCTTCCTTTTCTATGTGCTGTATCCTTTCCGGGCGTTGGTTCTCCATGACTTCCTGTCGTTTGTAGCTCTTAATAACTTTCTGTCTTTTTGCCATCTCCCCCAAACTCTGCCCCGTCATTCATTCACTCAAGATAGTTACTCATTTTGTACGTTGTCTTCTTCTTTCTTATGTTCAATCTGTCATGTGAGTATCAAATTTTCGAAACCGTCTTTCCTCATTTTGTTCTCCAGAAATTTCAAAATATATCTTCCTGAAGTTAAGTATTGATTTTCCAAGCGTAGCTTTGATGTGACACAAGACCGAAATTAGGGGACACCAGTGAGGAGCGAACTCACTACTTAGTGATAATTTTTATAGCTTGCTAACCATTACAGCACCTCGAGGTGCCCCTTCCTGAACTTAAGTATAATTGTTTTTTGCTACCATTTTCTCTCGGAGTTCGTCATTGGTCATATGCTCGGACTATGGTATTCACAGAATAGTAGTCGTAGCTTGTAGAGGCACAGTCCTATTGGTAAGGGAAACTCGGAATATGTGATCGTTCGGCGCGATATCGAGTCTAATTCGTTACCTCTTCGTCACCATGGCCCGTTGGTTCAGTTGGTATGATGTTTGCCTCCTATCGTAGACGTTGGGGTTTCGATTCTCCGTGGCGGATGCGCACTGCTGATGA
>OZ010600.1:28482134-28524634 GCA_963932145.1 Acanthosepion lycidas | reverse complement strand
GACACAAGATGAGAGGATGATGGTGTTGATAATATTAGGTTGGTGCAAAAATAATGACGTAATTATGTCGTTTTTTGATGTATTTTTTAACGTCAAAAAACGACATTATTACGTCATTATTTTTGCACCAATCTAATAGTTCATATGGTTTCCATCTTGTGTCGTTGAATCCAAAAGAAAAGTCCGATTTTCTGCAATCTGTACTGGACGGCCTTCATATCTGAAAAGAAGACAAACTCCCCAACTGTTCTGTAACCTGTTGTTAAACTTTTGTTCAAAGCGTCATTTTTTTTTTTAAATAGTTTTTATTACTTCTGAAACACAAGAAGCAGGATGTCCCCTAAAGGACAGTCATAATGGTTTCCTTCTAACGAAAAGATTAGAATTATTTGGCTTTATTTTTCTTTTGTATTTGTTTTAATTTTTTCCATTCATAACATTTTGTTTGTTTTTTTTTTCTTTTTTTTACTAGTTCCAGGCTTATTACTTTACCAAAAGAGGTGAAGACGAATACTGGGTAACAGTTAACAAGAGGGTAGAAATTGTAAACACATTTCAAGTTGGAGACAGAGCTGCATTTGAGGAAGAAAAGGTTTCAGTTACGGCAGACAGGACTGCAGCAGACAGGACTGCAGCAGACAGGACTGCAGCAGACAAGACTGCAGGAGACAGGACTGCAGGAGACAGGACTGCAGCAGACAGGACTGCAGGAGACAGGACTGCAGGAGACAGGACTGCAGGAGACAGGACTGCAGGAGACAGGACTGCAGCAGACAGGACTGCAGCAGAAAGGGTTGCAGGTCTAGCAGACAGGGTTGTATTTGTGGCAGATGCAACTGGGGTGGCAATCAAAAAGGCAATAGAAGATATGACAGTAGCAGGACTAGCAACAAAATACATCACCACATTTACATTTTTTTTTTCAAATTCCAGAAATTTAATCCCACATTTATTTTTCTGTCGAATACCCAAATTTTCGCAAAGGAATTATATGAAACTGGATGGAAAGCATTTATGGCATTCTTCAGAGAGACTCATTCTGCTATTTCTTATATTTATTGAAAAAATTTCCCAAAAATATGGCCACAGAGAAATCGGCTGTCCGCTGTTGATGCAGCTGTATTCTCTCAATATTTTCTCGGTTTTCCCCATCTAAAATTTAAAAAAGTAAAATAAAGATAAGTAAGCAATAACATTAACACAGAGATCTGAAAAGATTTTTGTAATAATTAAAATATATTTTAATCTTTAATAGTTCATAAACTTTACTTAACAATAGTCAAAATTATTTTACTATTTTCTTCACTACAAAAATTGTGTACACACAATGTTGAAAACTATTCAAAATTAATTTAAAAAATAGATAGATAGATAGATAGATAGATAGATAGATAGATAGATAGATAACAAAATACCGTAGATAGATATTAACAGGATAAGATAGATAGATAGATAGATAGATAGATAGATAGATAGATAGATAGATAGATAACAAAATACCGTAGATAGATAGATAGATAGATAGATAGATAGATAGATAGATAGATAGATAACAAAATACCGTAGATAGATAGATAGATAGATAGATAGATAGATAGATAGATAATTAACAAAATACCGTAGATAGATATTAACAGGATAAGATAGATAGATAGATAGATAGATAGATAGATAGATAGATAGATAGATAGATAGATAATTTCTGGAGTTCATATCTGCATGCGAGAATCGGACACTAACAGAAAAAAAAATTCTCAAATATCAATTTGTTATTTGAAAATATTTCGCGATGATTTGCAAATCTATTTTCCCTGTCTCTCTTCATCTTCCTATATTTGCCATCAAGCGTCGAAACCTCCTCATTTGAACGTATAGAGCTGATCAACGTCACGGCTATCATTAAATTCTGCGCCCTATAATTGCCAATAATGATTTTATACCGGCATATATAGCTTCCGCTCTGAAATGCATTCCCTGCTGGAATCACATATTAGCGCAGATGATTACTTCGGTCCTTGTAGGCATTGACCATGTGGATAAGGAATCACTCCTGGCATCCAAGAATTGATGTGTATTGAATTTGAGGCAACGGCAAGAAATATGCCAGATTGAACATGTTTGCGTATCTATTAGGTTGCTGCAAAAATAATGAGGTAATAATGTCGTTTTTGACGTTAAAAAATACGTCAAAAAACGACATTATTACGTCATTATTTTTGCACCAACCTAACAATTCTCTTTATGTCTGTATTTACACACATTCTTTCTTTCTTTTTCTTTCTTTCTTTTTTTCTTCCTTTTTTCTTTCTTTTTCTTTCTTTCTTTTTTCTTTCTTTTTCTTTCTTTCTTTCTTTCTTTTTCTTTCTTTTTTCTTTCTTTTTCTTTCTTTCTTTGTTCTTTCTTTCTTTTTCTTTCTTTCTTTCATTTTCTTTTTTTTTTTTCTTTCTTTCTTTTTTTTTTCTTTCTGTCCTTTTTCTTTCTTTCTGTCCTTTTTCTTTCTTTCTGTCCTTTTTCTTTTTGATCTATTTCATCTGATTTTATGTCTCCCAGCTCCTTATATAGAGGGCGTGATGCGTAAATTGTCGCCATTTTTATTTATTTATTTATTTATTTTCATGTTGTTTTTTGATTTCGTCGTCTGCACATCATAATAGGGTCAGTTGGGCACCGTCTTTAAGAAGAAAAAAACCCACCATGACTCAATTCACTCCGCCAGAAATTTGGAAACGTCATACTGTCCTATTTAGCGTTTGTGCCAATACGAATATTTAGGAGTGTTTTGGGTGTCAATCTGAGGACAGCGAAAAGAATTCGGAAAGAGTTGGATGAGTCTAATGGTGATGCCGGTGGTGTTTGGAGTGATCCCTAGTGATGGCGATTAATCTTTCCACCAACACCGAGGCCTACGTCAAGTGCCTTGAAGAGGTAGTGCTGCTCTGGGTCGACCGGATGGCAGATGGAAAACTCTTTGTCTAGCAACAGGACTCTGTACCATGCCACACAAGCAGGAGAACAGACAATTTCTGCGACCACACCACCTCTTACAATTGACCCCCTAACTTCCTAGCCTGCAACCCCATGGGGCACAGTTGAGCGAGAGAGCAACAAAACTCCTTGTAACACCAAAGATGAACTGAAGGCAAGGATTATGGCAGCATTCGCCAACTTAAAGAAGGAGACCATCCAGAAGCGTTGCAGGAGATTTTGAAATCTATAGATGCTGTATTTGAAGCCAGTGCTGATTTTATGGAATACATTTACTCTTTAGTATTTCAAGATATTTTTTGGGTAATTTTGGTAAATGTTAAAATGAGATGTCAATGTTATTTTCATTTTTGTGTTATTTAGACGACAATTTATCAGCCGCACCCTAATATCAATATATATATATATATATATATATATATATATATATATATATATATATATATATATATATTCAGTGGGGGAAACAAATATTCGTACATATACAAATTTTTAATTTATTGTATTTACAACGAATGAATAAACACACTTTTCATATAATTAACTGTAAACAGATGCATAATAACTAAATTTGCATAGAAAACAGAAAATGTTTATTTAATAGAAATAAATCCAATTTATCCATTTTAATGGGTGAAAAAAGTATTCGTAGACTACAAAAAAGAATACATAATCTTAATTTAATAGTTTGTAGAATCGCCATTATTCACTTCTACAGCAACTAACCACGTCTTGTGGTCCTCAATTTTAGTTGGTATTTTGTCCTATTCTTTTTCGCATATGGTCCCCAGATCCGGGATGTTTGTTGGAGCTCTCGATTGGATCTGAATTTTCAAATAACGCCACAGATTCTTGGTTCGGTTTAAATCTGGGGATTGACTTGGCCATTTCAGGATATTTATATTATTTTCAGCAAGCCATTTCTCCGTAGATTTTGCAGTGTTATTAGGATCATTATCTTGTTGGAAGATCCAGTCAGGAAGAAGTTCAAGATTTTCAGTCGAAATCATTAAATTTGCTTCCAAAATATTTTGATATCCTGCGGCATTCTTTCCGGCATCTATTACTGATATATTGCCAGTACCTTTTGCAGAAAAACATCCCCAACTCATGATGCTACCACCGCCAAATTTCACTATTGGAACTGTTTTCTTTTGTTTGAAGGCATCACCATCTTTCCTCCATGCTTGATTTCTAGAATTTCGTTCAAACAACGCAATTTTTGTTTCGTCTGTCCATAATACTCAATCCCAATATAATTTTGCCTGATCCACAAACGAATTTCAACCTGGCATGTCTGTGTCTTATCAATAGCAGTGGAGTTTTCAGAGAGAGTGACTTTAGATTCCAATGAATTACATTACCTATTGCCCGTTTAATGACACAGATTTCTCATGAAAGCAAATCATCCAGCATCTCTTTATAAATAATCATTGGATTTTGTTTAATTTGATGCATTAATTTCCTTGAAGATCTTGAAGAAATCATCCGTGGAGCACCTGTTCTTCTTTGGTCTTAATCAGTTTTAAGTTATTTTTTAAACCTAGCAAGGAATGAATTAATGGTAGTAAATGGAATATTCAGATTGTCTGAGATTTTCTTGTAACTTTCACCTTATTTCCAGAGCTTAACAATCAGTTCTTTTTGCGAATTTTTAAAATTCTTTGCCTCTTGCCATGATGGTAATCTTCTTGCACGAATATCAATTATAGAATGTTCTTTCTGTATCTTTATGCTAAAAATAACTACTGATAACATTATTAGAACATTCTAGAATATTCTATTTGAATAATCTAGTGTATTAAAGCAATTTAAAAGTTTTAAAATCTGAAATTTGCAATGTACGAATACTTTTTTTCACGCATTAAAATGGATAAATAATATTTATTTCTATTAAAAGCATGTTTATTCATTAGTTGGAAATACAATAAATTAAAAATTTGTATGTGTACGAATATTTGTTTCCCACCACTGTGTGTTTGGTTTGGTTTGGTTTATTTTGTTTTACGGTATATCAACCTCAATGGGTTATTTAATGGCAACAATTTTTTTTTTTTTTTTTTTTTGCTAGTAATATTTTGTTTTGCCAAAAATCTGTTTCTGGTAATATTTTTCCTTCAAAATTGTATTGCTGGTTATAATTTTTTCAAAAAAGTATTGCTGGCAATAGTTAACTATTTGCCAATAGATGGGACCCTTACAGGTGCTATCACCCGGGGTAAGGATGGACCTGGGGACACCAGCAATTAAGAAGTGGTTCCACGCTCTTCAAAACCTCCTGACCAGAGGTCTTGCTGCTGGATGTATTTTATCGTCTTACCCAGGACGGCCACCACTATATATATATATATATATATATATATATATATATATATATATGTATATATGGAATTCAAGAAAGAAATTCGGATTACTAACACAAAAACAGAAAATGTCTCATATCGAGAATATTTAAAATTGAAAAACATAAGGAAAAAATTAATTATTTTTAATAATATGTGGAAATCTCCGCTTTTACCTGAAGACGGTCGCGAGACCAGAAACGCGTGTAGTAAAATTATGGAAAACAAAGCATAATATTTTTTTCTAAAAAAAATCCACATTACAACCAAAAACGTTTGGGGCACCTCTCTTCTCTTCTTTTTAATATACATACTTTTCTCTCGTTGGAACCACTACAACCTCTTTCTTTATATATATATATATATATATATATATATATATATATATATATATATATATATTACTGTTTCTTTTCCCTCTTTAAACTTTTAGTAGAAATTTAAATATTTTTTAAACAAGTAATTCTTAACTGTTTTAGGTTCAGTTTTGAGCTTATTGTTTATCTAAAAAAAATCGATATGGCCTCGTTCAGTGGCTAAAACGTTCCCCTTCAAACCATCAGGCCCGGGTTCGAATCTTAAGATGTTCGATTTTTTCAGGAAGGTGACTTCTTGATGCTATCTGCGAGTGGCGATCCCAGCGTACAGCACCATTAGATAGTGCCTGGAGACCATACCACGTGTTGTCCTTTATGAGTGAAATTAGGAAGACCTAACTATATGAGAGAAATCAATGTTTGTACTAGCACAAATTCCCAACTCATCGTGAGCGAGGGCTTGAGCTTCTCAGACATTTGATCACGCCAGATAATGCGCTTTCTCCCGGAAACTGTAACTATGTTCCGTTCAGTATAGTTGCAGTATAAATTACAGGTGGGTATTAAATTAAAACGAGCGTGCCTGCAACCAGGATTGGTTTGTCGCCAAAGTAGACAGGCGCCCGAGTGGCCAGCCAACAAATTAATCTAGATAGCTACTCTAAGTTATCCAGTGTTCGGTAAAAAATTTCGCAACTTTACCGTTCGACTCTCAGTGGAATCTACCTAAATCTTATATTTTATTCAATTTTTATTTTATCAAAAGAACGTTGGAAACAGCAATGCTGCTGCATTATTTTCAGTCGAATATATCTATTGTTCTATAACGGTTGCTACTACTTCTACTGCTGATATAATCTTGCGTATTAAAAGTTTACATAGACAAATAGGTACCAATATCAGCACGCACACTGATAAAAATCGTAACAGTGGTTGTTTAGTGCTACCAAAAATTAGTTGGTTTGTTGATTTTGTTTAGAGGCCAATCAACCTCCATGGGTTATTTAATTCCGAAATCTAAATATTTTGAACGCCATTTTATGGCTCCAATTTAATTTTGAACGCTATTGTATGCCTTCAACAAAATGTAATTTGAACGCATCTGTATGTCTTCAAATAAATATATTCTAAACGCTTTTGTATAGCCTCAACTAAATACATTTTGAAAACAATTATATGCCTTCAACTAAATATATTTTGAACGCAGATCTATGCCTTCAAATACATATATTCTGAACTCAATTGCGTGCTTTCAACTTAATATATTTTAACGCAATTATATTCCTTCGATTTATAAATAAAATGCTGTAATGAAAAAAGTACGCTTTAAGAAAACTTTATTCAACTGAGAATACAATGTTCGCGTATAGTGTCCTTTTATAGTCCCAGTAAACAGAAATGGCTCTCTCAAAGAGGAGAGTAACAAAACAAGGGGAGACCACTCTTGATTATTCATAACAAATGTATTGTTGGCCATTTTGGTATAAAATGTATTTTTGGTAATTCTACTATAAAATCTATTGCTTGTCCTTTTATTCAAAAACGTGCTGTTAGTAATTTTGCTATAAATATATAGTTTGTGGATTTTACTATGAATAGGTATTACTGGTACTTTTTTATATAAAAATGTATTGCTGATATTTTTACTATAAATGTGTATTTTTACAATTTTATAGTGTTTTGTTTGGAGTGGGGTTCACACTTTGCCCATAACTCGAACCCTAACAGGTGCTACAAAACTGGGTCATGGAGGATTTTGGAACAACAGCAATTAAGTGTTGGATCCAGGCTCATCAAAATCTTCAGTCTCCCGATCAGAGGCCTTGTTGCCGGATTTAGTTCATTGTACTACTAAGTAGCATATGTGTAGGCGTGAATATTACATATAGGCTCGCCGCGTAAGGTGTTGGCAATGGTATTTGGCTTTTAATGGTACTGGTTCTTGTGCTGTTGTCGGACGTTTGAGTCTTGTCAACGGCCGACAGAGGGGTTCACTCCTCTGTTCAGAATATTGCTCAAGCCTCAGGTTACCTTCTTCGGAAAGGCTCTCAGATTTTTGCTCAGTGGCTCTATAATAAATGAAAATGTCAGTGTCACACTTTTTCAACTTTACTACGAGAGGCCGCAGCCCAATCAGACATTCTCCTTGAGCAAATTAAAAAATTTCCGAGTCGGATCCAGACCCGCAATCCTAAAATTTTCGATTCCCAAATTTTCCTTACCTCGATTGTTTTCAGATTCCGTTATATTGGGTTCTAATGATAAAAAGAATTAAAGGAATACACCTAACTTCAATAGCTCATGTTCAAATGAAAAAATGCTGCTCTCAAATTATAGCTTGGTTTGGTATGTTTTACGACATGTCAACCTCAATGGGCTATTTAATACCGGCAATTTTTATTACTGGTAATATTTTCTTTCCAAAAAAGTATTGCTGGTAATATTTTTCCTTAAAAAATCTATTTCTGGTAATATTTTATTTAAAAAAAGAATAGATGTACAGTTGGTAATATTTTTTTAAAGTATTGCTGATAATAATTTTTTTTTTCAAAAAATTATTGCTGATAATAATTTTTTGCAAAGTATTTCTAGTAATAAAACCTATTTTTACACTTTCATAGTATTTTGACCCAAGTTTGGGGGCTCAAAAATTGCCGATAGCTGGGACCCTAACAGGTGCTACCGCCCTGAGTCAAGAAGAACCTGGAAACACCAGCAATTAAGAGGTCCTCAAAACCTCCTGATCAGAAGCCTTGCTGTTGGACATAGTTTATCGTCTTCCCCGGGACGTCAAATTACAGGACTTCAAAATAAAATTGTCCGTGTTTTCAACTTATCATAGCATTTTGGAATCAGCCCGACTCCGTGAGTAAATTAAAAACATTCCGTGATAGATGCGGACCCGCAATTCTGAAACTTTGGATTCTCAAGTTTTCATTACTGCGACTGCTTTTGAATTCCGCCATCTTGTCTTCTACTGGTCAAAACAATGAAAGCGGACACAACTCTCTAACTTTCAATAGCCCATGTTCAAATGAAAAAATATACAGTTCTGAAATTACAATGTTTCAAAATAAAATTGTCCGTGTTTCCAACTTTTCTTCAAGTGTTCGTAACCTTACACATCATACCATTTTGGAATCAGGCCGACTCCGTGAGTAAATTAAAAACATTCCAGGATGGATCCGGGCCTGCAATCCTAAAAGTTTGGTTTCCCAATTTCCATTACCGCAATTGTTTTCGACGATTTTTAACGTGATTTTTTGCGACGAATTTTTTGCGCAATAACAATTTTTATAACGTGTAGATAAATTTGGGAATAATTGAAATTAATTGCGAAATCCAGCTAAATTCATCCATGAAACAAAAATAATTCTAAGCAAGGACAAGTAAGGACCTACGTACATCAAACTGTCTTTAAATTAAGTGGCGGCAAAAGAATTATCGCTGAACTTTGAAAAGGTAAGCTTGAATATTAATGCAACACTTAAATGCAGCAATCAATGTCGAGTTCTTCTGTAGTTTATTGTTGCCTATCGCATACGGCAGCAGTATGCCTCGCAAAAAGAAATCTCTGCCAACAGAACACCAGGTTGCAATCAAAAGAGCCAATGCTGCAGCGAGGAAAAGAAAGTGCAAATAAAAACCCAAATCAAACGGTAGCCAGATCTTCCAATGCTGACAATGTACAAAGACCTAGGGACTCTTAAATCTTCAAGCTGAAGGCCCAATCAAGAGCCTTCTGCGGGAACTAGCTTAAATGCCGCCAGATAATGCAGCTTTTAAACTTGTTCTCAGTATGTCGTAAAACATGAACGCCAATTCCAGCTAAATAGAAACGGCATTTTACATTAATACTGGAATATTAAAATAATTGTGATATAGTCAGAACATCATATGCAAATTCAGTATGTAGCTGGAACTATTGACTGACGACCACAGTCGTTATTGGTCTGTATCGGTTGTGTTGCTATTCTCCACTCAACCGCTGTCGAACAACAAATTGCCCTGTCTCTGTTTCATACTGAAACCCAAATCAACCATCTTTTCACCAGGAAAAGGGTTTTGTATGTAGTAAAAATAAGCAAAACGCATATGCGCTTTATTGGCTACCTTCGTTATGCCCAGCAGTAGGGAAACTTTGCCGACTACTTGTCAGTGACAAAGAGAGTGTAGTTAGAATTTTATAAGAACAGAGTTCGTTTTATCAGTAAAGCTTGCATTCTACCTAAATTTCGTAGTCGCCAATTGACGGACCAATGAAAAGGCACCTCTACGTCCTTCTTTTAACTTTATTTGCAGAACTTATACCATCAACTGATCCAGTAAAAATATACAGTATATCATAAAAATGATATATTTCCAACAAAATACATGGCCGTTTTCTTTTTTGTTAGATTTCTTTCTTAATCCTTAATATCAATCTATTCTCCTCTATTTTACGCACACACACACACACAATGCATAACATAACATATACTAGTCCCCCCAGTTCAAACCTTTTCAGCTAGAACACGCCATGCTACTTGCACTCATTTCCTTTGTGTTCCAAATCTAAGCAGGAAGTTACACTTTAGATTTGAACTTACTTAGAAAGAAGGATTTGAACAGGTTTAGATAGATAGATAGATAGATACATACATACATACATACATACATACATCCGAACAAACTGTGATAGAGAGGTATGAACAGTGACTGAGATAGATAGATAGATAGATAGATAGATAGATAGATAGATAGATAGATAGATAGATATGAACATTGACTAAAATAGATAGATAGATAGATAGATAGATAGGAACAGAGATTGAAATAGATAGATAGGAAGAGAGACTGATAGATAGATAGATAGATAGATAGATAGATAGATAGATAGATAGATAGATAGATAGATAGGAACAGACTGAGATAGATACATAGATAGGAACAGACTGAGATAGATAGATAGATAGATAGATAGATAGATAGATAGATAGATAGGAACAGATACTGAAATAGATAGATAGATAGATAGATAGATAGATAGATAGATAGATAGGAACAGAGATTGAAATAGATAGATAGGAACAGAGACTGAAATAGATAGATAGATAGATAGATAGATAGATAGATAGATAGGGACAAAGACTGAAATAGATAGATAGATAGATAGATAGATAGATAGATAGGAACAGAGATTGAAATAGATAGATAGGAACAGAGACTGAAATAGATAGATAGATAGATAGATAGATAGATAGATAGATAGGGACAAAGACTGATAGATAGATAGATAGATAGATAGATAGATAGATAGATAGATAGATAGATAGATAGTTAGATAGTTAGATAGGAACAGAGATTGCAATAGATAGATATAGATAGATAGAGATAGAGAGAGAGAGAGAGAGACCATAATTACATGACGGAATAACAATGCTTCGTCTCGCTCAAAATAGTGCTATTATTCTTGTTCATCACAGGAAGAATCCCGGGTTGTTTTGTTTTGTTTTTTTTTTAGATTTTTTTTCCTCGTTATTTCAAATAGTTCTTCAGAATCAGGAAATATTCCAAATGTTGCAAACCAACGACGAAGATAGCAATGTTTTCATGCACATAATATTGTTCTTTACCCGACTTCTCATATTACAGAATTAGTTCCTGAAAATTCGCCTTTCAATGGCTTCATGTCATGGTATAGCAGTATATGTAATAATATAGTATGCATCTCAATATAAACAGAACTGTCGAAAATAGAGACATCTACTTTATAAGGTGTAGCTCAATGATCCTCATATTGGACGAGGACCGGGATAAGAAAGATGTAGCCAAGAAGATGGCAGCAACGGAACATCTGAACCATAAGATACAGGAAACACCCACCCAGAAAGATTAGACGTTTCACATCCATTTACACCTTTCTTTCTTTATTCATTTCACATAATTTCATATATTGATAACATAAGGTTTAGACGTTTCTCATAATTTCATATATTGATAACATAAGGTTTAGACATTTCACATAATTTCATATATTGATAACATAAGGTTTAGACATTTCTCATAATTTCATATATTGATAACATAAGGTTTAGACATTTCACATAATTTCATATATTGATAACATAAGGTTTAGACGTTTCTCATAATTTCATATATTGATAACATAAGGTTTAGACATTTCACATAATTTCATATATTGATAACATAAGTTTTAGACATTTCTCATAATTTCATATATTGATAACATAAGGTTTAGACATTTCACATAATTTCATATATTGATAACATAAGGTTTAGACATTTCTCATAATTTCATATATTGATAACATAAGGTTTAGACATTTCTCATAATTTCATATATTGATAACATAAGGTTTAGACATTTCACATAATTTCATATATTGATAACATAAGGTTTAGACGTTTCACATAATTTCATATATTGATAACATAAGGTTTAGACGTTTCTCATAATTTCATATATTGATAACAAGGTTTAGACGTTTCTCATAATTTCATATATTGATAACATAAGGTTTAGACGTTTCTCATAATTTCATATATTGATAACATAAGGTTTAGACGTTTCTCATAATTTCATATATTGATAACATAAGGTTTAGACGTTTCTCATAATTTCATATATTGATAACATAAGGTTTAGACATTTCACATAATTTCATATATTGATAACATAAGGTTTAGACGTTTCACATAATTTCATATATTGATAACATAAGGTTTAGACGTTTCTCATAATTTCATATATTGATAACAAGGTTTAGACGTTTCTCATAATTTCATATATTGATAACATAAGGTTTAGACGTTTCTCATAATTTCATATATTGATAACATAAGGTTTAGACATTTCTCATAATTTCATATATTGATAACATAAGGTTTAGACGTTTCTCATAATTTCATATATTGATAACATAAGGTTTAGACATTTCTCATAATTTCATATATTGATAACATAAGGTTTAGACATTTCACATAATTTCATATATTGATAACATAAGGTTTAGACATTTCACATAATTTCATATATTGATAACATAAGGTTTAGACGTTTCTCATAATTTCATATATTGATAACATAAGGTTTAGACATTTCACATAATTTCATATATTGATAACATAAGGTTTAGACATTTCTCATAATTTCATATATTGATAACATAAGGTTTAGACGTTTCTCATAATTTCATATATTGATAACATAAGGTTTAGACATTTCACATAATTTCATATATTGAAAACATAAGGTTTAGACATTTCTCATAATTTCATATATTGATAACATAAGGTTTAGACATTTCACATAATTTCATATATTGAAAACATAAGGTTTAGACATTTCTCATAATTTCATATATTGATAACATAAGGTTTAGACATTTCTCATAATTTCATATATTGATAACATAAGGTTTAGACGTTTCTCATAATTTCATATATTGATAACATAAGGTTTAGACATTTCTCATAATTTCATATATTGAAAACATAAGGTTTAGACATTTCACATAATTTCATATATTGATAACATAAGGTTTAGACATTTCTCATAATTTCATATATTGATAACATAAGGTTTAGACGTTTCTCATAATTTCATATATTGATAACATAAGGTTTAGACATTTCTCATAATTTCATATATTGATAACATAAGGTTTAGACATTTCACATAATTTCATATATTGATAACATAAGGTTTAGACATTTCTCATAATTTCATATATTGATAACATAAGGTTTAGACACTTCACATAATTTCATATATTGATAACATAAGGTTTAGACATTTCACATAAATTCATATATTGATAACATAAGGTTTAGACATTTCTCATAATTTCATAAATTGATAAAATAAGGTTTAGACATTTCTCATAATTTCATATATTGATAACATAAGGTTTAGACGTTTCTCATAATTTCATATATTGATAAAATAAGGTTTAGACATTTCTCATAATTTCATATATTGATAACATAAGGTTTAGACGTTTCTCATAATTTCATATATTGATAACATAAGGTTTAGACATTTCTCATAATTTCATATATTGATAACATAGGGTTTAGACATTTCACATAATTTCATGTATTGATAACATAAGGTTTAGACGTTTCTCATAATTTCATATATTGATAACATAAGGTTTAGACATTTCTCATAATTTCATATATTGATAACATAAGGTTTAGACATTTCACATAATTTCATATATTGATAACATAAGGTTTAGTCGTTTCTCATAATTTCATATATTGATAACATAAGGTTTAGACATTTCACATAATTTCATATATTGATAACATAAGGTTTAGACATTTCACATAATTTCATATATTGTATAACATAAGGTTTAGACGTTTCTCATAATTTCATATATTGATAACATAAGTTTTAGACATTTCACATAATTTCATATATTGATAACATAAGGTTTAGACACTTCACATAATTTCATATATTGATAACATAAGGTTTAGACATTTCACATAATTTCATATATTGATAACATAAGGTTTAGACATTTCTTATAATTTCATATATTGATAACATAAGGTTTAGACGTTTCTCATAATTTCATATATTGATAACATAAGGTTTAGACATTTCACATAATTTCATATATTGAAAACATAAGGTTTAGACATTTCTCATAATTTCAAATATTGAAAACATAAGGTTTAGACATTTCTCATAATTTCATATATTGATAACATAAGGTTTAGACATTTCTCATAATTTCATATATTGATAACATAAGGTTTAGACGTTTCTCATAATTTCATATATTGATAACATAAGGTTTAGACATTTCTCATAATTTCACATATTGAAAACATAAGGTTTAGACATTTCTCATAATTTCATATATTGATAACATAAGGTTTAGACATTTCTCATAATTTCATATATTGATAACATAAGGTTTAGACGTTTCTCATAATTTCATATATTGATAACATAAGGTTTAGACATTTCTCATAATTTCATATATTGATAACATAAGGTTTAGACATTTCACATAATTTCATATATTGATAACATAAGGTTTAGACATTTCTCATAATTTCATATATTGATAACATAAGGTTTAGACACTTCACATAATTTCATATATTGATAACATAAGGTTTAGACATTTCACATAAATTCATATATTGATAACATAAGGTTTAGACATTTCTCATAATTTCATATATTGATAAAATAAGGTTTAGACATTTCTCATAATTTCATATATTGATAACATAAGGTTTAGACGTTTCTCATAATTTCATATATTGATAAAATAAGGTTTAGACATTTCTCATAATTTCATATATTGATAACATAAGGTTTAGACGTTTCTCATAATTTCATATATTGATAACATAAGGTTTAGACATTTCTCATAATTTCATATATTGATAACATAAGGTTTAGACATTTCACATAATTTCATGTATTGATAACATAAGGTTTAGACGTTTCTCATAATTTCATATATTGATAACATAAGGTTTAGACATTTCTCATAATTTCATATATTGATAACATAAGGTTTAGACATTTCTCATAATTTCATATATTGATAACATAAGGTTTAGACATTTCACATAATTTCATGTATTGATAACATAAGGTTTAGACATTTCTCATAATTTCATATATTGATATCATAAGGTTTAGACATTTCACATAATTTCATATATTGATAAAATAAGGTTTATACATTTCTCATAATTTCATATATTGATAACATAAGGTTTAGACATTTCTCATAATTTCATATATTGATAACATAAGGTTTAGACATTTCACATAATTTCATATATTGAAAACATAAGGTTTAGACATTTCTCATAATTTCATATATTGATAACATAAGGTTTAGACGTTTCTCATAATTTCATATATTGATAACATAAGTTTTAGACATTTCACATAATTTCATATATTGATAACATAAGGTTTAGACGTTTCTCATAATTTCATATATTGATAACATAAGGTTTAGACATTTCACATAATTTCATATATTGATAACATAAGGTTTAGACGTTTCTCATAATTTCATATATTGATAACATAAGGTTTAGACATTTCACATAATTTCATATATTGATAACATAAGGTTTAGACATTTCACATAATTTCATATATTGAAAACATAAGGTTTAGACATTTCTCATAATTTCATATATTGATAACATAAGGTTTAGACGTTTCTCATAATTTCATATATTGATAACATAAGGTTTAGACATTTCACATAATTTCATATATTGATAACATAAGGTTTAGACGTTTCTCATAATTTCATATATTGATAACATAAGGTTTAGACATTTCACATAATTTCATATATTGATAACATAAGGTTTAGACGTTTCTCATAATTTCATATATTGATAACATAAGGTTTAGACATTTCACTTAATTTCATATATTGATAACATAAGGTTTAGACGTTTCTCATAATTTCATATATTGATAACATAAGGTTTAGACATTTCACATAATTTCATATATTGATAACATAAGGTTTAGACATTTCTCATAATTTCATATATTGATAACATAAGGTTTAGACATTTCACATAATTTCATATATTGATAAAATAAGGTTTATACATTTCTCATAATTTCATATATTGATAACATAAGGTTTAGACATTTCTCATAATTTCATATATTGATAACATAAGGTTTAGACATTTCTCATAATTTCATATATTGATAACATAAGGTTTAGACGTTTCTCATTATTTCATATATTGATAACATAAGGTTTAGACGTTTCTCATAATTTCATATATTGATAACATAAGGTTTAGACATTTCACATAATTTCATATATTGATAACATAAGGTTTAGACGTTTCACATAATTTCATATATTGATAACATAAGGTTTAGACGTTTCACATAATTTCATATATTGATAACATAAGGTTTAGACGTTTCACATAATTTCATATATTGATAACATAAGGTTTAGACATTTCACATAATTTCATATATTGATAACATAAGGTTTAGACGTTTCACATAATTTCATATATTGATAACATAAGGTTTAGACGTTTCTCATAATTTCATATATTGATAACATAAGGTTTAGACGTTTCTCATAATTTCATATATTGATAACATAAGGTTTAGACCTTTCAAGTAGTTTTATATCCTTATATCTTCGCAGTTGTTAGTATTTTTATAATGTAATGTTTAAAACTTTCCCATGAAATATAATGCTCATAATTTTCACATATGTTTGTTCCCAGGACCGATGCAAGGTCATTGTGACCCCCTCTGAATCTATGATAAGGGCCCCCACTCTACTAGATCTCATTTTTCATAAGGTCAGTCAGTTATGTGTCATGCGTGATACACGCTTAGGCGTTTATGAATCTTCCGATACATGACTGACGAAACAGATTTGTTTCCCGCAGTAGGTTGCCATTTCTTTCTGCGGTAGACAAATTGTCATCCGAGGCTATAGAGCCAATCTGTCCTGATATTTATCCATAGCTGGGGGGAGAAGAAGAGGATTAATACCTTTCCCAAGGGTATTAGCACACAAGTCAATTCCAGTCAGTTGTGTGCCATACGTGATACACGTTAGACGATCATGTATCTTTCGATACATGACTGACGAGACAGATGTTTTTTCCCCGCGGGAGGTTGCCATTTGTTTCTGCGGTAGACCAATTGTCATCCAAGGCTATAACCATTTAACCATGAATCCAGCTACGGGAGGGAGAAGAAGAGGATTCATACCTTTCCTAAGGGTATTAGCACGTAAGTGAATGTAATAGATTCAACTAGAATTCGAACTCGGCTCTCCGATTCACCGAAAACACTAAGATACTCGTTTGACATGCAATACCAGCACCAAGAAAAGGTTGACTATACATTGGCGAACTTGGGGATTGTGCTTATACATTTAGGGGACGTTAGGCTTTTGTACGCATGGTGGCGGCAAGTTTAGTAAACAATTAATCTCTATCGTGTGTCTAGTCACCGTCCTCACTTGAAAAGCAATGTGAGAGAACCGGTTAAGGGTGTTCAATATTTATAGGGTTTTTTTTTTCCCGGATTCTTTCGGAAGGATTGACAGAGGAGGAATAATGGGTTTTTACTCGTCGGGATGGATGCTGCAGTCGTAGCATCTGTTCCGTACCGGAGGCCTTCTTTCCTCCTTGCGTTTCCCCGACCGCAACGGATGTATGACCGGCTATGACTAGTTTAGTCAAGCTCTGACCAGCTTAGACAGGCTTAGACCAGCGGCCCGAGTAGAAAAACTCGGATCCCCACGTTAAAAACGGACCTTGTGTTACAACCAGGATCAGTGGGTTGTCAAGGTAAACGTCGGACTCTCTTGCTACAATTGCTGTATTATGTACGCAATAAATCTCGTGTTGGTAGTGAGTTACTTTACCATAATTATTTTGGCTTGTTCCCAGGGGCTGTCATCATGGGCATCTGTTCATAAGTGGAAGTAGTGGAGA
Organism: Acanthosepion lycidas; assembly: GCA_963932145.1. Lineage (NCBI taxonomy): Eukaryota > Metazoa > Mollusca > Cephalopoda > Sepiida > Sepiidae > Acanthosepion > Acanthosepion lycidas. The sequence continues at coordinate 28,506,486 of OZ010600.1, read as the reverse complement.
ATCATCATCACCAAGTGTCGAGAGATTGTTTTATTGTTAAGTTTTTAGGACGAGGTAGCCAGGGCGACCTTGGAGTCACATTTTGAGACAACCGGGGTGGACGGTGTTATAGTGAAACACCCCTATTCTATAGTTAATAGACTCTTCCATCTAATATAAGTAGGAGTAGTAATAGAAACGACGGTCAGTCGATGTCGGACGACCGACTGAACGGTTGAACTCTCTGCCTTCGGGCGGGGAGGAACCCGAAAGAGGCTACGCCGAAGGGCGGATTCTCTTTCGGGGAGGTAAACCTGACCCTGAACTCGTTTATACGGGTTCAAAGGGCATATTTTTGGCCGAGCCCACGGGCTCGGAGATCCCACATTAAACCGGCCTTGTGCCACATGATACCCTTGTGGGGGGGTGACTAAATACTAGTCGATGTCGGACGACCGACTGAACGGTTGAACTCTCTGCCTTCGGGCGGGGAGGAACCCGAAAGAGGCTACGCCGAAGGGCGGAATCTCGTTCGGGGAGGTAAACCTGACCCTGAACCCGTTTATACGGGTTCAAAGGGCATATTTTTGGCCGAGCGCACGGGCTCGGAGATCCCACATTAAACCGGCCTTGTGCCACATGATACCGTTGTGGGGGGGTGACTAAATACTAGTCGATGTCGGACGACCGACTGAACGGTTGAACTCTCTGCCTTCGGGCGGGGAGGAACCCGAACGAGGCTACGCCGAAGGGTGTAGTCTCGTTCGGGGAGGTAAACCGACCCTGAACCCGTTTATACGGGTTCAAAGGGCATATTTTTGGCCGAGGCCACGGGCTCGGAGATCCCACATTAAACCGGCCTTGTGCCACATGATACCCTCGTGGGGGGGGGTGACTAAATACTAGACGATGTCGGACGACCGACTGAACGGTTGAACTCTCTGCCTTCGGGCGGGGAGGAACCCGAACGAGGCTACGCCGAAGGGCGGAATCTCGTTCGGGGAGGTAAACCTGACCCTGAACCCGTTTATACGGGTTCAAAGGGCATATTTTTGGCCGAGCCCACGGGCTGGGTGATCCCACGTTAAACCGGCCTTGTGCCACATGATGCCCTCGTGGAGGGGGTGATTAAATACCCCTCAGTGGGTCAGTCAGTCGATGCCGAACGACTGTTAGTCGGATACTAAAGTAACAGCGACCGCAACTAGATTATTCTGCGTCATTACCTATTATATCAATTTCCTAACGTTTTGTACATGGAACCTTTTCTATGACCGACTTAGTGCAAATACAAGCCTCTAATGTGAAATCACTCCATAACACTAGGTTACCCTATTTTGTGATGCCAACGAACACTAGTTTCCCGTTCAGTAGCATAGAGTTGATTGCCAGTTTGGTGTTTCCTTACGGATTTTTCTGGAGAGATTGGCAGAGGAGGAGAAGGGTTCCCCGCCGTCGAAGTGAATGCTGCAGATGTAGTATCTGTTCCGTTCTTGTGGACTTCTCACCTCCCTTGCATATCCCCCACGCGTTGCGTAATATCCGTTTCCTTAGCGGTGGTATGACCGGCTATGACTAGCTTAGACAAGCTACGAGCAGTTTAGACAGACAATGAGCAACTTTGACCAGCGGCCCGAGTTTTTCCACTCGGGTCCCCACGTTCAAAACCGACCTTGGCTAAGTGGCTGGGGTAAATCTCGGATGTTCAATATTTATCCTTACACTCACATTAAGTTTAATTTAATTTCGAATATTTATCATTTTCTGAGATGTTATACGATTTGTTTAATAGAACTAACTTTTATTTTATCATTTCCGGCATTAGATTTAGAAATGACTAAAAAGTTTAATTAAAAGAATCGCCACTTTGGAAATGTACAAAGTAAAGCACTGTTCGAAGGATATTACCATATTAAAAATGAACAGAATGTTAGTTTGCAGCTGCAACAAAAGTCCCGAGTCCTACAGAATATCGGAGATCTTCGAAAATGACGTTAATGCCTCACATCAGGATATTTTGAATTCTCTGAAGGCAAAACTCGGGAAAGAATGGGAGAAAAATCCCCAAAGTGTTATCCGTACCTCGTGGCCTCATGTCAGTCATTTAGTAGGCGTCTTCAGCAGGTTATTGACGCAGAAGGAGGACATATTGAACAAATAGGATATCAAATAAGTTTCTGAACAATCAGGCTTTGTTTTCACTTTGTAAAATATTTACAAATTGTTTTGTCAAGTAGAGATGGACAAGTGCGTAAATTACTCTCTCGGCGGTTTATCATGTTTCAGTTGCGTCTCTGTCTTTGGGAAGAGTGCGCTCAGGGGAGACTCCATCAAAGACAGAGTCGCAACTGAGAAAAATTATACTGAGAGGTGCCCAGCCCTGGGCAACAGCTGCCCGATACTGCGCCCTCTCATTGCACCAGATAGAGGGATTGGTGCTCGCACCGAGGCCAGCGCAACTGACAGTTGCGGGGGCTGCGGGTAATTTTTGTTCCCGACCCGGGTGTACGCGCTCGGGATCCTACCTTTAAAAAAGACCTTGTTTCACAACTCGTCTTAATGGAGAGACAGAGTACAGTATAGATGGACAACACACACACACAAGCACACACACACACACAGATATATATATATATATATATATATATATATATATATATATATATATATATATATATATGTATATAACTATATTTACCGGCCCGAATGTTCGAGAAATTTCGTAGAAAATACGCGCTCACCGACAGTAATCGAACCTGTAAATCTTTATGGGAACCGTCATTCGATGTGATGTGCTGTTAACCATTCAGCCAGAGAGAAGCGTCTGGTTAGCAAACTCCGAATTAGTTTTTAACCACACAATGTTCGACGATTTTTTTCTCGACCGATCATTTCTACTCACGAAACGTAAAAAAATGACAACATATTATGAAATGGATTAAGTTCGACAATTATTTAATATTTTTTGTTTATACGTCATTTCTATAAATAAATTATTTAAGTAAATACTCTGTCTTTTTTTAATTAAACAGCATTAATTATATTTACCGACCCGCATGTTCGAGAAATTTCGTAGAAAATCTGCTTCTCCGACAATAATCCGACCTGTAACTCTAATGGGAACCATCATTTAATGTGACCATCCAGCCACAAAGAAACATCTAGTTAGCAAAGTCCGAATTACTGTTTTTAAACACACAATCCTCGCCGTTTTTTCTCGATCGATCATATCTTCTCACAAAACGTATCTTAGCGTGAACAATGACAACATATTATGAACTGGATTAAATCCGACAATTATCAGGGTCAAAATTCTGTTGCAATCTATAAAATTCTGTCACTTCCATTAATCCATCCATCCGTCCGTCCGTCCGTCCGTCAAACTCTAAAACAACCGTACATGAACCGATCGAAACCAAATTTTGGCGGGAAATGCAAACAAATAAAGGAGTACTAAGTATTCGGCTATATAGCTTTGTGCAATAAATTTTTATTAATTGTTTGTAAAAATTAAGTTTTATTATTCAGCATGCAAAATACGCCCACTATTTAAAAAAAAACAATTTAATGATTAAAATAAATATTTATTTAATAAAAATGCAATATTGTTTTTTGTTGTTTTTTTTTTTGTTTTGTTTTTTTTTTTTTTTGTTTTTTTTGCATTTGGTTTGCGAGAATTGAATGAAATCTCGGCAAAAACGTCAGTGATAATTTCAATAACACTAAACGCCCTGAAGATCTCAACACGCGTTACGGCCCTGTCGGCTCGGGCTTTAGAATACGCCGACTGCACCTCTGTAGAGGGGTAAGACCCCCCACCCCAATGAGGCGTCCTGGGTATGACGTTAAATTGCATCCAACAGCAAGGCCTCTGATCTGGAGGTTTTGAGGAGCGTGGAACCACCTCTTAATTGCTGGTGTTCCCAGGTCCACCTTGACCCGGGGTGGTAGCACCTGTTAGGGTCCCAGCTATGGGCAAATAGTGAACTTTTACTCACGTCCTGGGTATGACGGTAAACTACATCCGCGTCCTGGGTACGGCGATAAACTGCATCCAACAGCAAGGTCTCAGATAATGTTTTCAGAAAAATAATGTTGCCAGTTCTAAGATTTTGAAACAATAATGTTGCCAGCTTTAAGTTTTGAAATAATAATGTTGTCAGCTATACGTTTTTTGTAAAAAAATGTAATGTTGCCAGCTATACGTGTTTTGTAAGAAAGTAATGTTGCCAGCTATACGATTTTTTGTAAAGGAATAATGTTGCCAGCTATACGTTTTTTTGTAAAGGAATAATGTTGCCAGCTATACATTTTTTATTCCATATAAAATAGGCATTTAAAATTCATATAAACTGGATTTTGCATTAAATAACCCACAGTGGTTAATATGCCATAAAACCCAAACAAACAAACAAACAATCAACACGCGTTAGCTTGTTACAAAACATACATAAAGTCGACTTCTACACGAGTATATACGGTATTTCATTATTTTCTCTTCGTATGACGCGTGCTATTCATTTTAATTGTTGCTACTGTTGAATGTCCTTAAGTAATGCAGTTTCTTTTATTTTGTGATTCTCTAGCGGGACTCACGCGGGATCTGACGAAGAAGGGTCCTCTCTAAGACCTACAGGATACACTTGCTTGAAACCATTTTTGACCATTAACCTAACATGACGGTTGTGCATATCAGATTGTTTAGACGTTTCTAAACGAGATGGAAGCCATGCGTCACTTCCGCATGAGAGCGCCTGGACCTGACGAGATTATTTAGGGACATTAATAATAATATTAACGATTAAAAGCTGAAAAAGAAAGTCTCAAGCCTCGAGAAATAAAAAGGCAGTAAAACACAATAGGATTTAAGAGATTTGGACAGCGAATGTCTTGGTGTCTTAGAAGAAACAGTAAATCAATGGGAAATGTAATTAAAACAAAGGCGGAGAAGTGAGTTGAATATTTTATCCGTTTAATGTTTGTTTTTATTCAGATTAAGAAAACGCCGAAGTTGGAAAAAGCAATATCATTCTTATGAAAGGGGATTAAATTTTCAAATAGAAATCTGGATATTAAAATTATAAGAGTGAGACGTTTCTGATGAGAAACTGGAATTCCTATACACTTACTGTTATTATTATTATTATTATTATTATTATTATTATTATTACTGCTACTACTACTACTATCATTCAATAATGATAATAATGGTAGTCGATGTATAGGAAATGTCATCTTCACTCCTTCCGTCCGGTATTTTTCTTTTCAACTGGAAATCTTGTATAATAGGTCTTCGTAAGTCGTCCTCGGTATGACGATAAGCTACATCCGGCACCAAGGCCTCTGATCGGGAGATTGGAGGTTTTCAGGGGCGTGGAACCATCTATTATTTTACCAGGGCAGGGTATGACGATAAACTACATTTGACAGCAAGGCCTCTGATCGGGAAATTGGAGGTTTTCAGGGGAGTGGGACCATCTATTATTTTGCCAGGGTAGGGTATGACGATAAACTACATTTGACAGCAAGGCCTCTGATCGGGAGATTGGAGGTTTTCAGGGGCGTGGGACCATTTATTATTTTGCCAGGGCTGTGTATGACGATAAACTACATTTGACAGCATGGCCTCTGATCGGGAGATTGGAGGTTTTCAGGGGCGTGGAACCATCTATTATTTTACCAGAACTGGGTATGACGATAAACTACATTTGATAGCAAGGCGTCTGATCGAAAAATTGGAGGTTTTCAGGGGCGTGGAACCATCTATTATTTTGCCAGGACTGGGTATGACGATAAACTACATTTGACAGCAAGGCCTCTGATCGGGAGATTGGAGATTTTCAGGGGCGAGGGACCATCTATTATTTTGCCAGGACTGGGTATGACGATAAACTACATTTGACAGCAAGGCGTCTGATCGAAAAATTGGAGGATTTCAGGGGCGTGGAACCATCTATTATTTTGCCAGGGCTGGGTATGACGATAAACTACATTTGACAGCAAGGCGTCTGATCGAAAAATTGGAGGATTTCAGGGGCGTGGAACCATCTATTATTTTGCCAGGGCTGGGTATGACGATAAACTACATTTGACAGCAAGGCCTCTGATCGGGAAATTGGAGGATTTCAGGAGCGTGGAAACAATATTTAATTGCTCATTCTGGGCGTGATGATAAAGTACATCCATCAGCAAGACCTCTAATTGGAAGATTAAAGGTTTTTAGTAACGTGGAACCACCTCTTAATTGATAGTCCTGAGTATGACGATAAACTACATCGGGCAGCAAGACCTCTGATCGGGAGATTGGAGATTTTCAGGAGCGTGGGACCACCTCTTAATTGCTGTTGTTCCGGCCTGACCCGAGGTGGTTGCACCTGGTTGGACCCCAGGTATGGGGAAATAGTGAACTCCCAAACTAGAGTCAAAATATTAAGAATAGGTTGTATTACCAGCAATATATTTTTGTTATAACTTATTACCAGCAATGAATTTTTGAATAAAAAATTATCAGTCATACATTTTTTTGAAAAAGAAAATACCAGCAATACGTTTTCGGAAAAAATATTATCAGCAATAAAAATCCTGTAGGCATTAAATAACCCGTTGCTGTTGATATGCCCTAAAACACACCGAACCAAAACCCCGTAAATAATAAACTTTTCCATTTTGATCGCTTGGGCATAACGGAAAAGACACGTCTTGGTTTCAGTGAGAAAGAAAGAAAGAAAGAAAGAAAGAAAGAAAGAAAGAAAGAAAGAAAAGAAGAAAGAAAGAAAGAAATGTTTAACTTCTCTTGCTAATACCTAATAAATCATGGGCTATTCCGTTTTGGTTGCGTGGGAAGTGGAGGAAAGCCACGACATGGTTTCAGTGAGAAAATGAATGAAAAAAACGAATGAATGAAAGAAATAAAAAGGGAAACAGAATTGTTTAAAAGCTGTTTCAGTGAAATGGAAAAAATTCTTTTATTTGTACCCCCTTACCTAAAAATCATGTAGGCATTAAATAACCCGTTGCTGTTGATATGCCGTAAAACAAACCAAACCCAAACCCCGTAAAATATAAACTTTTCCATTTTGATCGCTTGGGCATAACGGAAAAGAAAAAGACACGTCTTGGTTTCAGTGAGAAAGAAAGAAAGAAAGAAAGAAAGAAAGAAAGAAAGAAAGAAAGAAAGAAAAGAAAGAAAGAAAGAACGAAAGAAAGAAAGAAAAAAGAAAGAAAGAAAGAAAGAAAGAAAGAAAAAAGAAAGAAAGAAAGAAAGAAAAAAGAAAGAAAGAAAGAAAAAAGAAAGAAAGAAAGAAAGAAAGAAAGAAAGAAAAAAGAAAGAAAGAAAGAAAGAAAAAAAGAAAGAAAAAAGAAAGAAAGAAAGAAAGAAAGAAAAAAGAAAGAAAGAAAGAACGATAGAAGTGTTTAACCCCTGTTTTATTGCAGTGGAAAAAGATTGTCAATTTCAAATCTTTTCATTTGCACCCCCTTACTTCTTAAAATAACGACCAACATTCAGTTTTATGATTATTAATGCAATATTTTGTTAAAGTTATTAAGCTCAAATATTTAACGATGCGAGAGGCGAATTTCTACGGATATTTTATTGTCATAGAACTCGCCATGAGCTTATTCAATCATTAACTTAAGAATTAAGATTAATCAGAAAATTCAAATAGGAAAACCGTGACATTTTTCGCGGGTTAAAACTAAGTTATTTTTATATTTTTTCTGTTTAGTACATTCGCTTGTGCCATTAGCCGAAATCTGGTGCGTAAGGCAACCGTATTGAATCTATGCATTCTCTTTGAACTAATTCGGATTTGGGATTTTATTACTTTGATAATATACTCTTCTAACTAAAGTATTAGTTCGACACACAGTACTATTCTTTATCTATTGTAAACAGGCGTTGCCAGGGGATGTTTTTGCCTGTATCCTTTTGATCGACACCAATTATTATAGGTAAATAAGAAGTATTAACGTGTCACATTTCATCAATTTCAATTTCAAAATCATTATATCTACGTATTTTCTCATATTTTTTATTATTATTATTATTATTATTATTATTATTATTATTATTATTATTATTATTATTATCTTTGATTTCTGGTGTTTACGCATTTCTTTCCGGCCAGCGACCTAAGGTTAGAAATGGCATCATGACACTTTCTACTAACAAAAAAAAAAAAAAAAAAAATTACATAGATAAAGCCCTTCGTAAAGTGTGGGCTGTACTTGTCAGAACAATTTTTTGTATCTCCTTGAGGCATGGACTTCCAGGAATCCCTTCAATTGGTCTACTGCTATCTTTTCCAACGAGTCCTAGGGCTCCAACTACAACAGGGATTGTTGATGTTCCCATAAATTATTATTATTATTATTATTATTATTATTATTATTATTATTATTATTATTCATTACTCAAGTCCTGAGGTAAGGCAAGTTAATAATCTCAGAATTCTGTTTGCACAAATTCTGATGTTAAATGCCACTTAACATGTACTGTGTTTATATTTTTTTACAAGAAAAAGACCCCAGTTGCAACAGTGCGATCTTTTGAATTCTCTTGTAAACAGGGTCTGCTCGGAATTTTTTTAATGTTCTCGTCTGTCTCATTTTTGTTCCTAACCAGTGCTCCAATTATTATAAATATAACAATAGTCTTTAATTGCCACATTTTTTTCAATTTAAAAATCTTTTTGTCTACTTATTTTGTCATATCTATTATTATTATTATTATTATTATTATTATTATTATTATTATTATTATTGTTGTTGTTGTTGTTGTTGATGATGATGATGATGTCTCACTTTGCTTTCTATTTATTACAATCACTTAGTAGCAGGCACGGTGGAGTAATGGATATCGGATAGCCGAGTTCGAATTCCAGTCAAATCCATTACATTCCCTAACTTGCTAATACCCTTGGGAAAGGTATGAATCCTTTTCTTCTTCTTCTTCCCCCAGCCATGGGTAAAATAGGACAGACCGTGTTCTATACCCTCGGCTGGCATCCGGTCTACCGAAGAAAGAAATGGCAACCCACTGCGGATAAAAATCTGCCTCGTCAGTCATGTATCGAAAGATACATGATCGCCTAAGCGTGTATCACGCATGGCACATAACTGACTGATAATCTCTTACCGGAGACCTAGGGTAATGCAAAGTAGTAAATTTTATGCATTCTTTTTGCGCAAATTCTGATGTCAAATGCTACTTAACATGTACTGTGTTTATATTTTTTTTTTACATAGATAATAATCTCCTGAGAAGAAAACCAGTTGCACACTGTGCGATCTTTTGTATCTCTTGTATCTGACAATTACTTGATTTTTACAAGAATTTCCAAATCAATATGTTTTCAACGGAAAAAAATCACAAAAAAAAACAATGTTATTTTCTATGACGCCGCGATGACGTAAACAAAAGAAGACTTTAACCAAAATTACGAACGTGTTAGAAAATATTAAAAAAATTATCAAAATAATTTAAAAAAATACTTTGGTCTTTCATCTTAATAATAACATAAGCATTTTGACGATAAAACTTTAATTTAGTTAAGTTTGTCGCATTTTTCATTACGCTATGCTGTTTTCCCGCGAAAACAGTGGACGAGTATAAATAGAGAGCAACTGACGAACACGGTGGTGGCTATGACTAGCAAACCTGGTTGCTATTCAAGACACAGAGAACTACGACTACGACCACGCTGAGAGATATGCAAAACATAACAAGGCGAAAAGCAAAAGAAAAAAAAATTTCACATCCATGGACACCCCCCCCCCTCATACGCCAACAATTCTCAATCCTTATCCATAAAACATTCAACTATCCTGACTTACTATATTAATATTCACTTATACCATGTAAGCCTTCCCGTCCGTACCCCTAAGTATTTTTTAAAAATATCCGAAGGACCTTTGAATACAACTGGGAAACGAAGTTGTGCATTTAAAGATATTTCATCACCCAATTTCGAACTGTATTGGAATGCATCCCATCGAGAATATTCCGAAGCCAATTGAACTGTTGAACAGGATCAATGCGTTGGGTTTGTTGGGAATTTTCCCTGATATTTTCGTTTCTCTCCGAATCTTCTGCGTCATTCCTGCCACAGTGGCATCTGCAGAGCGGTCTTTTAATCACTAAGAACGAATAAAGATCTATCAACGCAGAGCAATGCTTCAAGACCGCCATACCAACTTGGCAAGCCTTGCGATCGTGTGTGATTTGGCACAGGAATTAGACTTTGAGGAACTCATCGCGCATTTTGCTTCAATGAAAGTTCGAAGAAAGCACTTTTAGACTGCTTTAGAACTGGTTCTAGTACTCATATTTTTTTCAATGAAATACCGATTCGTAATTTTGCTCTTTACCTCTTGTAAAGAAGACCCCCCCAAAAAAACCCGTAAAGGTATTTTCTTGAGGCCCCTCAGGTTTCGAAGCCCGGCATATTTGTGCTACTATCCCCCTCTCGATGGCACTGATGCAGTGTCACTCGCTATCTACTCTTCTGATTACTCTTTCTTCTTCCCGCTTGTTAATAATGCTTCTGTTCCTGATTTTACCACACCCTGTATCACCTAGTGCCACAGTGTCTTCGCTACTGATTAAAAAACGCCAATACTAACTAAATCATAATTAAAATATTTAAAGTTATGGAAATGTTTTAATTAGGACAATTTCGCTAATAGCATTTTCTGGCATGCATAAATTTCTCAAAATTAGAAACGGTAATATCACGCAGCGGAGTTAAAGAATATAGCGCGTGTAAAGCCGGTTACTAATGTCCGTTTTCAAAATCTATATGAATCTTTGCATTAGGATTTCATGGCTTTTTCTAGTAATCAACTGGCTTCTTTCTGCCTCTCGTTTTCATATTCGAGCCGATTTCGATAATACGCTTATCTGAAGAATTTCAACCGTTATCTGAAACGATTTTATTATCCGCGTTTATCGCAAACAGATCTCATGCCGTAATTTAACGATCAGAAACGCTGTATGACAAACGAGCAACACTCTTTTCATCCCTTCACCCTCTCTGCATCGCCACAACCATTTTGGGATTATTTTTTTTTCTAGTCTAGTTTCCTGAGGCATCCCATTTATCATAATTATTCGTTGTCTAAATTCCTTGGGTGATACAAGCATGGATGAATGGTCCGAAATCCGAGAGGTCCACGGTGCCATAAAATCACAGAGTTTTGTGTTTCTTCTAAGGGTTCATTATTCTGCTGCGGCTCGAAGTAAGGGAATGCCAATTCTTTTGTTCGAGTCGACATGCGTGTTGGGTTTGTTTTTGAAGTGACTTTCTTCTAGACTTTGCCTGAAGAGCCAGAACCTACAAGAAAACGGGTGGTTTAAATTCAGATTTTCTCCTAGCCTGGTTGCCACCCAAGGCTATATGACCCAGGTGGATAGGATCGTAAGTGAATGTAATGAACCCGACTGGAATTCGAACTCTGCTCTCTTATTCCTCAATACGAGCCGCTAGCCATTACACCACCGTGCCTCTGTTTATTTTACAAACATATAGAATTCAGTCATACTCAACCGACACAACCATATCTACATTATATAGTTGCATGTAAAGTTACCCGCAGATATTGCGTGACGGACAGAGAATCAGTTCATTTTTTTTATAATATAGATTTGATAATCGTAGCTTCGTATCAGTTTGAGACTTTCTAGCTATTTTTTATTTATCAAAATTACAACTGACAGGCTCATGAATTAAGGTTGAAGGAGCTATAACATATAAAGGAGCCGTTATTGTGGATGAGATACTTGAGTGATTCTGACTGATTCCACTGGACGGTGTTCGAGTTCAGGCAAAATCAGGATTTCGAATGCTGATTTTAATAGCAAGTAGAAGCTTCGGCACATATGAAATTAACACCGCATATTATTCTTACCTCCCTTTGAAAGCTTAGCATATCTCAAGGTCAAAGTGTTTAATGTCCAGTAAATAGATGTTTTTCAGATCCGCCATTTTTTTAATGTTTTTAAAAGATTGTGGATAAAGTACTTGATTGATTCCGACTGAGTCCACTGGTCGGTGTTCGAGTCCAGTCAAAATCAGGATTTCGAATTCTGATCTTTATAGCAGGTAAAAGCTTTAGCACATAGGAAATTAGTACCGCATAGAAGTCTTGCCTCTCTTTGAAGGCTTATCATATCTCAAGACCAAAGAGTCTAATGTCCAGTAAATTAGATGCTCTTCAAATCCACTATTTTAAAATCTTTTTAAAAGATTTTTCTCGTCTTCCACGTCATGATTTTATTGCTCATCCCTGGTTAGTGTTGTCCAGACTGTGTTGGAAGTTAATCTTTTATCCCAATGTCATATTTCAAACTCTGTTAAATTGTGCATTTATGTATGTTTGTGCTAGTGTATACATTAAATGGCATAGACACATACACGTCAGCACAACCGACACATACGTATCTACATTATATAGTCGCATACAAAGTCACCTGCAGATACTGTGTGTGACGGACAGAGAACCAATTCATTTTTATTATAATATAGGTTTGATCATTGTATCTTCGCATCAGTTTACTACTTTCTAGCTACTTTTTTCTTTCTTTTTTTAAATTACAATTGATAGGCACACGAATTCAGGTTGAAGGGACTATAACATTCAACAATGGCAGACATAAAAATATTTCTAAAATATTTTTAAAAAGCTAAGAAATAATTTTATTTATTAACGAATAATTTCCGAAATTTTTCAATAAAATTTTTAAATTTGATTTTTCAGTTAAAAAAATTAGCGTTTTCTTTTCATTTCTCTAATGTTATGATATTGTTCAGCCCAAGGTAGGGATTGTCCAAACTACGTGGGAGGAAAATGGATTGTTCTAATGTATTATTTCATATTCAGATAAATTATGTCTGTGCTCATGTGTACACTAAATAGTCCAAGTACATACAGTGTAACCCGGATATAAGAGACCCGGATATAAGAGAAACTCGGATATAAGAGAGATTTTCTCTGGTCCCAAATTAGAACCATACTTACCTAAACAAAACAGACCAAACCCAGATATAAGAGAAACCCGGATATAAGAGACTTCTTCTCCTGTCCCGACAACTCTCTTATATCCGGGTTACACTGTATAAATCAGTAAAACACAACATAAGACATACGCACATAAGCTTTTCTTTATTGATTCATTTGTTTTCTACAGCTTATCAATCCATTGCAGCTTATTTAAAGCTGAAATTTTTTTAGATATTTGGTGGGGGGGGTTGGATTTAGTGATATAAATTTTTAGTTTTCTGTGGGGGATAAAATTCAGTCTGGTAGTTTCATGCCTCAAGAACTCGTCCCTAACGCAACTTGATGACCCGTAGACAAAACTTCCGACTGCGATTAAGTTACCCGTTTTATAGACCGCCAACTTGCATACCGCAACACGAATCTCGTTCAGAATTTACATATCCTTCGAGACTCACGCTGACAACGAGAATTTATGCAGGCCATAAGCGTCATTTTTTTCTTTTGAACAGGCCAACACGTGGAACGTTGTTTATCAAGTAAGCATTTCTTATATTCTTTTTCGGGTTGGCTTTTACACTTTGAAAAACGACGCACATTTCGCGGGTTTGTTTTCGAAGATGTTCATTTATGTGTTCGCTACAAAGTTTTACTAATTAAACCATAACGGCGGGGTGGGGAGAAGAGGTGGATTAATGCCTTTCCCAAGAGTATTTGTGTGTAAGTGAATTTAACGAACTCTACTAGAATTGGAACTCGGCTTTCCGATTAAAAATTCCATTACACCATTCGCACATCCAAGCTTACAGCACCTGGTAGTCCTAAGTGGTCACCTATCGAGGTTACTGACCACTCTCGACGTTGCTTATTTTCGGTGACTGTAAGGGAACAGGTGTTTCAAAGTGATACGGCTGTAATCCATTTTACATAGGCGCAGTCAATGTATGACAGGCAGATATCCTTCTATGTATAGATTATTATTATTATTATTATTATTATTATTATTATTATTATTATTATTATTATTATTATTTCCTTTGACTTCTGGTGTATACTCAGTTCTTTCCGGGTCCCGACCAGAGACCTAAGGTCAAAAATGGCGTCATAACATTTTTCCATGAGAAATTAAAAAAAAAAAACAAACAAAAAACATATTTTACATAGATAAAGTCCTTCGTAAGGTGTCGGCTGTACTCGTGAGAACAATTTTTTGTATTTCTTTAAGGCCAGTATAGCTTCCAGGAATCCCTTCAATTAGTCTACTGGAAACTTTTCACATCCAACCGAGGGCTCCAACTACAACAAGGATTGTTGATGTTCTCATGTGTCACATTTTTGAGATATTATTATTATTATTATTATTATTATTATTATTATTATTATTATTATTATTTTCTTTGATTTCTGGCGTTTACACATTTCTTTCTGGGTCCCGCCCAGGGACCTAAGGTTAGAAATGGCATCATGAAAAAAAAAAAAAAATTACATAGATAAAACCCTTCGTAAAGTGTGGGCTGTACTTGTCAGAACAATTTTTTGTATCTCTTTAAGGCATGGGCTTCCAGGAATCCCTTCAATTAGTCTACTGCAATCTTTTCCAACCAATCCCAGGGTTTGTTGATGTTCCCATATGCCACATTTTCGAGATTTCTATTTCAAGGTCCTTGTATTATTATTATTAATATTATTATTATTATTATTATTATTAATATCATTATTATTATTATTATTGTTATTAATATTATTATTATTATTATTATTAATATTATTATTATTAATATTATTAATATTATTATTATTAATATTATTATTATTATTAATATTATTATTATTATTATTAATATTATTATTAATACTATTATTATTATTAATATTATTATTAATATTATTATTATTATTATTAATATTATTATTAATACTATTATTATTATTATTAATATTAATATTATTATTATTATTATTATTATTATTATTATTATTATTAACAGTGAAGAGAAGAGTCCGATTTAAGAAAAAATAAAGAAAAAACATTGTTCGACAATATTAAACAATATTTCAACACAATGTCTTCTTCAAGTTCGATTTAAACAATTTTTTAAGTTTAAAAATATTGTTTAAATATAACATATTCTGTTGAAATAATGTTTAACATTGTCAAACAATCTGATTTTTCTTTTCTTCATCTTTTCTTAAATCACGCTCTTCTCTTATCTGTTGATAGATATTGAAAATCATTTGTTTATTATTATTAACATTATTATTATTTTAAGACATTTTTATGTTTCTACATTCTTTTTATAGATCCAAATATTTAAGTAAATGCTCTGTTTATAATAAACTGTATTAAACAACATTTACCGGCCTGAATGTCAGAGAAATTTTCACTCTGACAGGATTCGAACTTGTATCCTATACGGAACCGTCATATAGCCTGGCGTGCCTTTTAACTGACTAGGCGACAGGGGAGCGTTCGGCTAGCAAGTTCGAATTTACTGTATTTAAACTTCAATGTTCCATGAATCTCTCACGTAAATTCATATCTGCCCATGGCATATCAAATGTAAACAAATGACGTCACACATTATGAAATGGACAAAGTCCGGCAATTGTTTTAAGACATTTTTATGTTTCTACATTCTTTTTATAGATGGTATTTATCAATCCACCTACGAGGATTGAATGTGGCACAAGGCCTTTTTAATGTGGGTATCTCTGAGCCCGTAGGCTCAGCCAAAAATAAATAACCATCCAAACCCCCCGAGTGGGGGGGGGCAGTTCCGTCAACCTCCCCCAACGAAACCCTACCCTTTGGTGGAGCTTCGTCCGGGTTCCTCTCTGCAAGCAGAGTTCGACAGACGCCCGACCGGGCAGCTCACAAAGCGCAGATACTACACTTTGATCCTAGCCACCGAGCCGAGCGGGTATTCTTTTTATAGATGGTATTTATCAATCCACCCACGGGGATCGAATGTTGCACAAGGCCTTTTTAATGTGGGTATCTCTGAACCCGTAGGCCCAGCCAAAAATAAATAACCATCCAAACCACCTGAGGGGGGCCAGTTCCGTCAACCTCCCCCAACGAAACCCTACCCTTCGGCGGAGCTTCGTTCGGGTTCCTCTCTGCAAACAGAGAGTTCGACAGACACCCGAGCGGGTATTCTTTTTATAGATGGTATTTATCAATCCACCCACGAGGATTGAATGTGGCACAAGGCCTTTTTAATGTGGGTATCTCCGAGCCCGAAAGCCCAGCCAAAAATAAATAACCATCCAAACCCCCCGAGTCGGGGCCAGTTCCGTCAACCTCCCCCAACGCAACTCTACCCTTCGGCGGAGCTTCGTCAGGGTTCCTCTCTGCAAGCAGAGAGTTCGACAGACACCCGACCCGGCAGCTCACAAAGCACAGATACTACACTTTGATCCTAGACACCGGGCCGAGTGGGTATTCTTTTTAGAGATGGTATTTATCAATCCACCCACGAGGATTGAATGTGGCACAAGGCGTTTTTAATGTGGGTATCTCTGAGCCCGTAGGCCCAGCCAAAAATAAATAACCATCCAAACACCCCGAGGGGGGCCAGTTCCGTCAACCTCCCCCAACGCAACCCTACCCTTCGGCGGAGCTACGTCAGAGTTCCTCCCTGCAAGCAGAGAGTTCGACAGACACTCGACCCGGCAGCTCACAAAGCGCAGATACTACACTTTGATCCTAGCCACCGGGCCGAGCGGGTATTCTTTTTAGAGATTTAAGTAAATACTCTGTTTATAATAAACAGTATAAAACAACATTTACCGGCCTGAATGTCCGAGAAATTTTCATAGAAAATATTCGTACTCCGACAGGATTCGAACATGTATCCTATACGGAACCGTCATTTAGCCTGACGTGCCTTTTTACCGATTAAGAAATGTCTTAAAATAATTGTCGGACTTTGTCCATTTCATAATGTATTATTATTTTTTTTCCTTTGATTTGTGATGTTACACATTTCTTTCCGGGTCCCGCCTTGATTTTTTCCACTGACCAATTAAAAAAGAAATCACAAACATATTTTAAATAGATAAAACCCTTCGTAATGTGTGGGTTGTACACAGGAGAACATTTTTTTTTATTTCTTTAAGGCATGTACTTCCAGGAATCACTTCAATTAGTCTACTGGAATGTTTTCCAACCAATCCGAGGGCTCCAACTACAACAGGGATTGTTGATGTTCCCATGTGCCACATTTTTGAGATTTCGATTTCAATGTTCTTGTATTTTGATAGCTTTTTGAAGATCTTCAACGATACATTGCAGTCTGCAGGGACTGCCATATCAATAAGGAGGCATTTTTTGTTTGTTTGCGGTCTTTAATAACAATATCTGGGAGGTTAGCTTTGATTGTTCTGTATGTATGTATTGTGTAGTTCCATAAAATTGCAACAGGTCATATCTCCGTAACCGTGTCTGGTATGTTACCAATTCCTTTCAGTTTCGTTACCGTAGATTTTCCAGTGCAGATATTGGCCCACTCTGTCATGCTGGCTTTTATATCCAGCCAGTGCGAATACCGTGCAACCTGATACAAGATGATCAATTTTTTCTGGATATTTATCAAAGATTCTGCATTTTGGGCTAACACAATATTTTAGTATGTGTACTTGATAATTCCTAGTTAGCAAGCATTGGTCCTGTGCAGCAAGGATAAAACCTTCAGTTTCAGCTTTTAACCCTGCACTATGTAGTCACTGATGGGTACGGAGTTTTCCACATTATTATTATCATTATTATTATTATTATTACATTTCGATTACTGCTATGGTCACACTACCTACCAAGTCTACGGTGAGGCCTAAGGCAGGTAGTGATATGAAGTTATGGCTACTTTTCATGATTTGTTTTTTCTAATTCACTTAACATCACGAGCTTTACATGGACAAAGTTCTTGGGCTCTAATTATCAAGACAATTTCTTTGTATTTCTCTTAAGCTGGGATTTCCAGGGATTTTTTTCAGTGTGTTGTTGTGTTCCTTTTTTATCATTCCAAGCGCACCTGCTATGACTGGTACTATTCTTGTTTTCAATTTCCTCATTTTTTTTCTATTTCGATTTTCAGGTCTTTATACTTCGATAATTTTTCAAATTCCTCGGTTGCTATGTTACAGACCGCTGGGCAAGCCATATCAATTAACAGGCACTTTTTTTCTTTTTTTTTTTTTGTTATTTTTTTTCGGTTTTTGACAATTATGGCCGGCTTATTTCCTGTCTGTAAAGATGTTGTAATCCCATAGAATTGTGATGTCTTCTATTTCTGTAACCGGTGTTGGACGATGTTCACATCAGTGTCTATTAACATCTTTTCCAAAGTGCTTGCAAATTGTCCAATGTAAGTGTTGCTCCACTCTATCGTGACGATTTTTATATTCATTTGGCGCAAGTACAGAACACCCTGAGATTAAATGGTCTCTGGTTTCCTGATATTTGTCAGAGAAAGTGCTTTTTTTTTAAATCACTCTATTAAGAAGCAAGGTAAAAGTGCATCAGCTGACGAACAAGCAGCAGCCGATTTTCCTAAAGCATTGGCTAAGATCATCACAGAAAACGGGTTTCTTCATGAACAGATTTTTAACGTTGACGAAACTGGATTATATTCGAAAAAATTGCCAGACAATTCTTTCATTGCTAATGCTAAGCGTAAGGCTATATCACTGATAAATTATTTTATTCAGAATACTGTACGTACATATAAATACTGTAATGTG
Source organism: Acanthosepion lycidas (assembly GCA_963932145.1). Taxonomy (NCBI): domain Eukaryota; kingdom Metazoa; phylum Mollusca; class Cephalopoda; order Sepiida; family Sepiidae; genus Acanthosepion; species Acanthosepion lycidas. The sequence goes on along the minus strand of OZ010600.1, from coordinate 28,487,766 downwards.
CAAGGGTGGGTGCTTATTTGTGGTTTATAGTATGGTTATTTCGACTTAAGTGGTTTTTCGACTTAAGTCGTTTTTCGACTTAAGTCGTGACCCCTGGAACCAATTAACGACGTAGGGTGAGGTATACCTATATTATATCATAATATTGTAATATGACAATACTAATATAATTAATGATAGTACTAGTACTAATGTAACTAATACAATGCTAATACAATACTAATGTGAATTTAAATATAAGTCTATCATTCGCCCACGCTTAGAATATTGCTGCCACATATGGTTCAGCGCCACTGCTATTAGTTTGGTGCAAAAATAATGACGTAATAATGTCGTTTTTTGACGTTAAAAAATACGTCAAAAAACGACATTATTACGTCATTATTTTTGCACCAACCTAATATTTGCCTGAAATTTTCTAGTGAAAATACTCTGGTCTTACGCTACAACAATAAATCCTTGCGTTTCAGATGTTAATCCACATGCTCGTAACCATCGATGAGCGTTAATTTTATAAACATCGGCTTTATTTTCACGTTCTGGATATTGACCATGCAGAGGTTAGTCTTTCCAGCGTTGTTTTATCCGTTCAAGAATTTTTGTTGCAACAGTTGGTTTTGGGGTTCTGTTTTGCTTTTCTACAGGATCTACTCAATATAAATCTCGTTTGTATTTACAACCTTCTTTCATGATTAAATATTTTCTTTCTGTTTTCATGCTGTTGTTTCCATGTATGTTACTAAGCCAATAGTTGTCTTGTATAACAATTCTAGGTGAATAAGACCTCCTCCACCTTCTTTACGGGGTATGTATAGATGGTCTGCATCAGCCTTTGGATACTACATGTTATGCTTAGAAAGAAGCTTTCTTGTCTTAAAATCCATTCGTCTGATGTCATTTAGAGTCCAGTTTAAGATATTGAAACTATATTGAACTATTTGGATGGCAAGGCTATTAATGGCCATAATTATGTTCTGAGAATTCAGTTCAATTCTTAATATTAATATCACTCGCACCCTTCTATAGTACTTTTTTCGCACTATTTCTTTCATTTTTTATGGTGAATTTCTTCAATCTCATTTACACCGAGGTACTTACAAGCTTCTTTTTGCTCGAAATCTTGGATTGTTACCCCGGTGTCTCAACTAATAGAGGAGGTTTGTTGTAATGATCCTCGTAAAATTGTCACTTTAGCACATTTATCCAAACCGCATTACATTCCAATGTCATCACACTGTTTTCATGAGACCTTCCAATACTCTGTCTTTCCTAGCATACAACTTTGTCATCCATGTAAAATAGATGACTTATTTTCTTTTGAGATATCTTATAGCCATATTCTGTCCTATTATTATTATTATTGTTGTTGTTGTTGTTGCTGCTGTTGTTGTTGTTGTTGTTGTTGGTACTGCTGTTGTTATTAATAGTAATAGTATTGTTGTTATTATTATCATCGTTGTTATTGTTACTATTATTGATGTTGTTATTTTATTTCCACTGATTTCTGATGTGTACACATTTCGGTCCGGGTCCCGCCCAGAGACCTAAGGTTAGAAATGGTATCAGGACATTTTACACTTACCAACTAAAAAATAAAATATTTTACAAGGTTCGTAACGTGTGGTCTGTACTCGTTAGAACATTATTTTTGTATTTCTTTAAGGCATGGGCTTCCAGGAATCCCTTCAATGAGTCTACAGGAATCTTTTCCAACCAATCCGAGGGCTTTAACTACAACAGAGATTGTTGATGTTCCCATGTGCCACATTTTAATGATTTCCATTTCAAGGTCCTTATATTTTGAGGACATTTTGAAGATCTTCAAAGATACATTGCAGTCTGCAGGGACTGCTATATCAATAAAGAGGTACTTTTTTGTTTTGTTTTCGGTCTCTAATAACAATGTCTGGACGGTTAGCTTTGATTATTCTGACAGCGTCTGGACGGTTAGCTTTGATTATACTGACCGCGTCTGGGCGGTTAGCTTTGATTATTGTGACAGCGTCTGGACGGTTAGCTTTGATTATTCTGACAGCGTCTGGGCGGTTAGCTGTGATTTTTCTGACAGCGACTGGACGGTTAGCTTTGATTATTCTGACAGCGTCTGGGCGGTTAGCTTTGATTATTCTGACAGAGTCTGGGCGGTAAGCTTTGATTATTCTGACAGCGACTGGACGGTTAGCTTTGATTATTCTGACAGCGTCTGGACGGTTAGCTTGAACTGTTCTTCTTATTATTATTATTATTATTATTATTATTGTTAAATTACACTAAATTTTCAGAATAATTAACTCAAACATGTACAGGCATTGTTCGTTCTCTTATGGAAAATTAATTAGTTTATAATTTTTAAATAATCCGCGATTAAATTTCAATAGGTTATAAAGATACGTTTTAATCGATCTGAATGTAAATTTTCAATTTAAAGTGATTTAACTGCATATATATATATTTGTGTGTGTGCGTGTGTGTGCATGTGCGTGTGTGTGTGTTTGGGAGTGCGCAGACACTGATTTTAACACTGAGTAAAGATATTCTGTTTCATGTTTGAACGCAATTATCCGGTCCTTGAAGATTTCACTTTCTATAGATGGTGATAGATAGATTTGCCTATCGCACGTTTCACACTTCTCCCCATTCTCTTAAACAAGAGGAAGACGTTTATCGCTTGTTTTCTGTTTAGGATTGTGCTTCCAGTTCCTTCTAAACTCTTTCGTTTCCGATGGCCCCTTGCATTTTGATGGCGTTGTCACTTTTCTTGAGGCGGTGTCTCTTAATCTGTAACCCTCTACCTCATGTGGCTCTTAGGCCTTGTAAAGGGTAAACATTGTAAAAGAAAATGACTGACTGATTCTTTTCTTATGGTTTATCAACCTTTTGCAGCTTATTTAAAGCCAGAAAATATTTTAAGAATGTAAGAATTATTGTTTGAGAAAATACTAATTTAGCAATACATGTCTTACTAATTAATCCATAGCTAGGGGAAAGGAGGTGGATCCATGCATTTCACAAGGGTTTCTGAGCATAAATGAATATGACGGATCCAACTAGAATTGGAAGTCGGTTCTCCGATTAAAAATTCCAAGCCATTATCCATTACAGCACCCATGCATCCAAGATTACAGCAACTCGACCATCAAGGCTCGCCGTTGCCTAAGTTCGGTGATTGTACAAGAAGGGTTGTTTCAACGTTATGTCACCGTAAGCCCTGGTAACAGATAAAGAACTCTATGGATATTATTACTATAATCATTGTCACACAAATTTTACTCAGACTCTCTTTTTGGAATTTGTTACAATTCCAAAGGTGCCCACGACAACATGACCAACTCTTCTTTATTACTTCCCCTGGCATTGGTACATTAATGATTTGACGCTGGTTGTTTTCAATAGAATAATGATACCCGGACTCTTTGCTTCAATATCATTATCAAATTTCACCGGGGAATATCAAAGCAACAACTTCTTGCCCAAATTTACCATAACTGCAAGTTATTTATGCTCATACATATACTACTAGTATTATTCTTGTGACACTGAATTTTCAAAATAATTAGCCTATATACCGTAATTTCTCGAAAATAATACGCATTTTTTACTGTAAATTACAGGTGATAGTAGTAATGCGTATTATAAATAGGTTTAAACAGAAATATTTTTTTCGTTATTGATTTATAATAATAAATACGTACTTGTTGTCCTAAAATAAAAAAGATATTATCCCAATTTTCATTTTAAATCCAACAATAATAATTGCAACATTTTTTGTCAATAAATTTATGTTTGTCAGTAACCGCATTTTTTTATTTGGAAAAAAAAAATCTATAAAAAGGCGAATTTCGAAGAAAAGAGGATCTCAAGTTAATAATTTATTGAAATTTTAATTTCGTCATCATCATCACTATTTTCTATTATAGAATAAAAAGAATTGTAGAATTGACATCTATATTGTCATTAAACAAATTATCATTCACAATATTATTTTCGCACTGTTCAAAATTATCTCTGGCCTCTTCATTCTCTTGCCAAATTCTCATATTCTCTAACTGCAGCTTTGTTTCCTATTCTTTCTGCTAATTCTATTACTTTGCGTTTAAAATTTGCACTATAACTCGCACATTTTCGCAACATTTTGGCGGTAAAATAAAATGTTATATTTATCGGGAAAACCGCGATGGTAATTTTTAACATTATTTTAACCGCTTAAGTTTCGATTTTATTTTTAATGTCAAGGTCGACAAAATGTCTTTATAATTATTTTTTATTTTATTTTTTTTATTTTTTTTTTGACAAAATTTATAGATGCGTATTATACATAGGGATAGATATCTTTTTTAATATTTTGGCTCATTTGTTCGGGTGCGTATTATTTATGGGTGCGTATTATTTTCAAGAAATTACGGAATATATATATATATATATATATATATATATATATATATACTAGCTTAAAAGCTGCCCTATCGGCTACAGAGGACTTTTGATTGGGCCTTCATCACAATGTGTAGGGAGAAGCAGATATCAAACTACAGGACAACTCAAAATTGATCGCTGCATTTAAGTATTGCATTAATATTTAAGCTTACCTTTTAAAAGTTCAACGATATTTCTTCTGCCGCCACATAATTTAAAGACAATTTGATGCACGTAGGTCCTTACTTTCCGTACAAACAATTATTTCTATTACATCGGTGGCTTTCAATGGATTTCGCAATTAATTTCGATTATTCCCAAATTCATTTCAAAGTTTTAAAAATTGTTATCGTACAAAAAAATCGCCGAAAACAAGCGCAGTAATGAAAATTTGTGAATCCCAAATTTCAGGTTTGTGGGTCTGGATCTGACTGGGAATTTTTTCTTTACTTTGCCCACGGAGTCAGCCTGATCCCACAATAGTATGATATGTTGGGATACAACCTCTAAGAGTAAAGTTTAAAAAAAAAGTGTGGTACACTGACATTCGCATTTATGATATATATATATATATATATATATATATATATATATATATATATATATATATATATATACTGAGGATAAATAAAGGATTATTCGAAAGTACTAGCATTTAAAAAAAATATAAACTGTAAACAACCGACAACAGTTTTATAGATGAGGATCACATCATTCTATGGATTAACAGTATTTTAATGCAGACATTATATTCTACTAGCGATGGGATATCGCCAATAATATCATTAATATTGCCGATTGATTCTATGTGTGATTATTTCTTTTTATATAAATTATATGCTGCTTAATGTTTTATGTTCATATATATATATATATATATATATATATATATATATATATATATATACACACACACACATACATACATATATATATATACATATACATACATATATATATATATATATTTCAATTAAAAGGTGCAAATATAATTTATAACTTCATGAATCATTCATACAAAAAACAAATATAGAGGTTAATGATTTAAATGGCGAGAATACTTCGTCGCAAACAATATAAATAAGATACACCAACCCCGAACCTGTATATTAATGATATGATCCCTGTTTATAAATTCCAGTTGCATAAGGTCTTTTTAATTTTTTACAAGCTTTCGTCTGTTCCTACAGACATCATCAGGTATGGAAGTAGATTTTGT
>OZ010600.1:28392134-28474634 GCA_963932145.1 Acanthosepion lycidas | reverse complement strand
GGCCCTTCAAAATGTGTGGATGGTTTTGCACAAAGCCTTCACCACTATAATCAAATGATATGTGCTGGTGTCTGGGCTGTCGGTTCCTAGGAACTAAGCTGCTTGACCCTCATACGTCGAATACGACAGGAGAGTCAACCACACACACACACACACACACACACACACACACACACACACACACACATATATATATATATATATATATATATATATATATATATATATATAGACTACGGCAAAATTTATGTAACGGCCAGTCTCTATTCAGCATCTGAATATTGCATTGTGCATGAAATTCCGAGTGGAGAAAAATGTATATTTATTAATATATAGCTCTGTTATATTACATCGAGCACTATTTTATTAACATCAACGCTCTATGTTCGATATCATATATATCATATATCATATATATATATATATATATATATATATATATATATATATATATATTTATTATGAAATGGACAAAGTCCGAGAATTATTTTAAGGCATTTGTCTTAAAAAAATGTCTTAAAATAATTGCCGGACATTGTCCATTTCATAATGTGTGACGTCATTTGTTTACATTTGATACGCCATGAGCAGTTATGAATGTACGTGTGAGATTCATAGAAGTTTGAAGTTTAAATACAGTAAATTCGACCTTGCTGACCGAACGCTCCTTCCTGGCCCAATCGGTAAAGGCACGTCAAGCTAAATGACGGTTCCGTATTGGATACAGGTTCGAATCCTCTCGGAGGACGAATATTTTCTATGAACATTTCTCGGACATTCAGGCCGGTTAATGTTGTTTAATACTGTTTATTATTATCAGAGCATTTACTTAAATATTTGTATCTCTAAAAAGAATACCCGCTCGGCCCGGTGGCTAGGATCAAAGTGTAGTATCTGCGCTTTGTGAGCTGCCGGGTCGGGTGTCTGTCGAACTCTCTGCTTGCAGAGAGGAACCCGGACGAAGCTCAGCCGAAGGGTAGGGTTTCGTTGGGGGAGGTTGACGGAACTGGGCTGGTTTGGATGGTTATTTATTTTTGGCTGGGCTTACGGGCTCAGAGATACCCACATTAAAAAGGCCTTGTGCCACATTCGATCCCTGTGGGTGGATTGATAAATACCATCTATAAAAGGAATGTTAAACATAAAAATGTCTTTATATTTATAATAAGTTGTATGGATATCAGTTTGTGACACTACCATCACTCCTATCATTCACTTCAAAACCATCTCCTCTACCAACAGTACTGCCTCTCAACACCGACATTGTTTTTTTATCCCGCTTTTGCGATCATCTATTTATGCTTGTTTCACTATGTTTGCTTCTGTTTTCACTATGATTGCTTCTGTTTTTTGTTTTTTTTTTAGGTGCTACTATTATAAGCATACACACATACATACAGGTGTACGCATTTTTGTTCACACCAACACATCCAGATAAGCAATTCGAGGCTAGGCGCTGATACATATTCGTGCGTTCGGACATACATACGCAGTTGTAATTCTATTTCGGTGTTGGAACCTTAGCTTTTTATGTGTAGCGATGTTCATTTCAACAAGGAGCGAGGGTGTTCTTGACGCTTTTCAGATTTACCGCCTGCGACGTCAGAGAAGCTTACAATTCCTCGTACACACATACACACATACACACATATGTAGACGCGCACATCCACTATTATTGATCTGGGCCTTTTCACCACCACTTTGGTTACCCTGGGTTCTGTTTGTAGTCATGGTGATGTTGATGTTTGTATTTTCAATGCTAACTGCTTGTGTGTTGTTCACTGTTGTAATTATTCTGGTATTGATAATAGTGATGATATTAATTATCATTGATAGGTGTTGAGAGGCAGTACTGTTGGTAGAGGAGATGGTTTTGAAGTGAATGATAGGAGTCATGGTAGTGTAGGTAACGGTATTGATAGTTTTACCGGTCTGTGTTGATTGCCATGGTGGTGGTTGCGTTTGTGGGTGCAACTGTTGTGTTGATTTGATATATATATATATATATATATATATATATATATATATATATATATATATATATATATATATATATATGTGCATGTGTGTGTGTGTGAAAAGTGTGTGCATAAAAATATATATATATATATATATATATATATATATATATATATATATATATATATATAATTATTTATATATTATATGCGCGGTACTTATTAGAAAGCGCTCAATATCAGAGATAGAGCTAACATATTTAGTTGGATAGTTGTGAGTTTGTGACCCTGGGTTTCACGCTTTTGCGACCGTCAGACAAACTGATTAATTTAAAAAATTTTTTTTTTAAATTTGGGTTTATGTAGCTTGCATGTATTGGTGTTATTGTGGAAGTGGTGGGGGAAACTTCGTCGTTTATTCATCGTACTAACGCAAAATGTATATGTGTCTGCATACATCGATGTAAATATTGGTCATTTGTACTTGAGTCTCTAAAGTAAATATTCGTCATTTGTACTTGAGTCTCTAAGGTAAATGTTGGTCATGTGTACTTGAGTCTTTAAAATAAAAATTGGTCATTTGTACTTGAGACTCCAAGGTAAATGTTGGTCAATTGTACTTGAGTCTCTAAGAAAAAAATTGGTTATTTGTACTTGAGTCTCTAAGGTAAATATTGGTCATTTGTCCTTGAGTCTCTAAAGTAAATATTGGTCAGTAGTACTTGAGTATCTAAGGTAAATATTGGCGATTTGTACTTGAGCCTCTATGGTAAATATTGGCGATTTGTACTTGAGTCTCTAAGGTAAATATTGGTCATTTGTAATTCAAACATTAAGGTAATTATTTGTCATTTGTACTTGAGTCTCTAAGGGAAATGTTGGTCATTTCTACTTGAGTCTCTAAGGTCAATATTGGTCATTTATACTTGAGTCTCTAAGGTAAATATTGGTCATTTTTACTTGAGTCACTAGGGTAAATATTGGTCATTAGTATTTGAGTGTCTAAGGTAAATATTGGTCATTTGTACTTGAGTCTTTAAGCAAAATATTGGTCATTTTTCTTTGAGTCTCTTAGGTAAGTATTGATCATTTGTACTTAAATCTCTATTATATATTGGTCATTTGTACTTGAGACTCTAAGGTAAATATTGGTCATTAGTACTTGAGTCTCTAAAGTATATGTTGGTCATCTGTACTTGAGTCTCTAAAATAAAAATTGGTTATTTGTACTTGAGTCTCTAAGGTAAATGTCGGTCATTTGTACTTGAGTTTCTAAGATGAAAATAGGTTATTTGTACTTGAGTCACTAAGGTAAATATTGATCATTTGTCCTTGAGTCTCTAAAGTAAATATTGGTCATTAGTACTTGAGTCTCTAAGGTAAATATTGGTCATTTATACTTGAGTATCTGAGATAAATATTGGTCATTTGTACTTGAGTCTCTAAGGTGAATATTGGTTATTTGTACTTGAGTCTATGAGGTAAATTTTGGTCATTTGTACTTGAGTCCCTCAACTAAATATTGTTTATTTGTACTTGTGTCTCTAAAGTAAATATTCGTCATTTGTACTTGAGTCTCTAAGGTAAATGTTGGTCATGTGTACTTGAGTCTTTAAAATAAAAATTGGTCATTTGTACTTGAGACTCCAAGGTAAATGTTGGTCAATTGTACTTGAGTCTCTAAGAAAAAAATTGGTTATTTGTACTTGAGTCTCTAAGGTAAATATTGGTCATTTGTCCTTGAGTCTCTAAAGTAAATATTGGTCAGTAGTACTTGAGTATCTAAGGTAAATATTGGCGATTTGTACTTGAGCCTCTATGGTAAATGTTGGTCATTTGTACTTGAGCCCTCACCGAAATATTGGTCATTTGTACTTGAGTCTCTAAGGTAAATATTGGTCATTTGTAATTCAAACATTAAGGTAATTATTTGTCATTTGTACTTGAGTCTCTAAGGGAAATGTTGGTCATTTCTACTTGAGTCTCTAAGGTCAATATTGGTCATTTATACTTGAGTCTCTAAGGTAATTATTGGTCATTTTTACTTGAGTCACTAGGGTAAATATTGGTCATTAGTATTTGAGTGTCTAAGGTAAATATTGGTCATTTGTACTTGAGTCTTTAAGCAAAATATTGGTCATTTTTCTTTGAGTCTCTTAGGTAAGTATTGATCATTTGTACTTAAATCTCTATTATATATTGGTCATTTGTACTTGAGACTCTAAGGTAAATATTGGTCATTAGTACTTGAGTCTCTAAAGTATATGTTGGTCATCTGTACTTGAGTCTCTAAAATAAAAATTGGTTATTTGTACTTGAGTCTCTAAGGTAAATGTCGGTCATTTGTACTTGAGTTTCTAAGATGAAAATAGGTTATTTGTACTTGAGTCACTAAGGTAAATATTGATCATTTGTCCTTGAGTCTCTAAAGTAAATATTGGTCATTAGTACTTGAGTCTCTAAGGTAAATATTGGTCATTTATACTTGAGTATCTGAGATAAATATTGGTCATTTGTACTTGAGTCTCTAAGGTGAATATTGGTTATTTGTACTTGAGTCTATGAGGTAAATTTTGGTCATTTGTACTTGAGTCCCTCAACTAAATATTGTTTATTTGTACTTGTGTCTCTAAAGTAAATATTCGTCATTTGTACTTGAGTCTCTAAGGTAAATGTTGGTCATGTGTACTTGAGTCTTTAAAATAAAAATTGGTCATTTGTTCTTGAGACTCCAAGGTAAATGTTGGTCAATTGTACTTGAGTCTCTAAGAAAAAAATTGGTTATTTGTACTTGAGTCTCTAAGGTAAATATTGGTCATTTGTCCTTGAGTCTCTAAAGTAAATATTGGTCAGTAGTACTTGAGTATCTAAGGTAAATATTGGCGATTTGTACTTGAGCCTCTATGGTAAATGTTGGTCATTTGTACTTGAGTCCCTCACCGAAATATTGGTCATTTGTACTTGAGTCTCTAAGGTAAATATTGGTCATTTGTAATTCAAACATTAAGGTAATTATTTGTCATTTGTACTTGAGTCTCTAAGGGAAATGTTGGTCATTTCTACTTGAGTCTCTAAGGTCAATATTGGTCATTTATACTTGAGTATCTGAGATAAATATTGGTCATTTGTACTTGAGTCTCTAAGGTGAATATTGGTTATTTGTACTTGAGTCTATGAGGTAAATTTTGGTCATTTGTACTTGAGTCCCTCAACTAAATATTGTTTATTTGTACTTGTGTCTCTAAAGTAAATATTCGTCATTTGTACTTGAGTCTCTAAGGTAAATGTTGGTCATGTGTACTTGAGTCTTTAAAATAAAAATTGGTCATTTGTACTTGAGACTCCAAGGTAAATGTTGGTCAATTGTACTTGAGTCTCTAAGAAAAAAATTGGTTATTTGTACTTGAGTCTCTAAGGTAAATATTGGTCATTTGTCCTTGAGTCTCTAAAGTAAATATTGGTCAGTAGTACTTGAGTATCTAAGGTAAATATTGGCGATTTGTACTTGAGCCTCTATGGTAAATGTTGGTCATTTGTACTTGAGTCCCTCACCGAAATATTGGTCATTTGTACTTGAGTCTCTAAGGTAAATATTGGTCATTTGTAATTCAAACATTAAGGTAATTATTTGTCATTTGTACTTGAGTCTCTAAGGGAAATGTTGGTCATTTCTACTTGAGTCTCTAAGGTCAATATTGGTCATTTATACTTGAGTCTCTAAGGTAATTATTGGTCATTTTTACTTGAGTCACTAGGGTAAATATTGGTCATTAGTATTTGAGTGTCTAAGGTAAATATTGGTCATTTGTACTTGAGTCTTTAAGCAAAATATTGGTCATTTTTCTTTGAGTCTCTTAGGTAAGTATTGATCATTTGTACTTAAATCTCTATTATATATTGGTCATTTGTACTTGAGACTCTAAGGTAAATATTGGTCATTAGTACTTGAGTCTCTAAAGTATATGTTGGTCATCTGTACTTGAGTCTCTAAAATAAAAATTGGTTATTTGTACTTGAGTCTCTAAGGTAAATGTCGGTCATTTGTACTTGAGTTTCTAAGATGAAAATAGGTTATTTGTACTTGAGTCACTAAGGTAAATATTGATCATTTGTCCTTGAGTCTCTAAAGTAAATATTGGTCATTAGTACTTGAGTCTCTAAGGTAAATATTGGTCATTTATACTTGAGTATCTGAGATAAATATTGGTCATTTGTACTTGAGTCTCTAAGGTGAATATTGGTTATTTGTACTTGAGTCTATGAGGTAAATTTTGGTCATTTGTACTTGAGTCCCTCAACTAAATATTGTTTATTTGTACTTGTGTCTCTAAAGTAAATATTCGTCATTTGTACTTGAGTCTCTAAGGTAAATGTTGGTCATGTGTACTTGAGTCTTTAAAATAAAAATTGGTCATTTGTTTTTGAGACTCCAAGGTAAATGTTGGTCAATTGTACTTGAGTCTCTAAGAAAAAAATTGGTTATTTGTACTTGAGTCTCTAAGGTAAATATTGGTCATTTGTCCTTGAGTCTCTAAAGTAAATATTGGTCAGTAGTACTTGAGTATCTAAGGTAAATATTGGCGATTTGTACTTGAGCCTCTATGGTAAATGTTGGTCATTTGTACTTGAGTCCCTCACCGAAATATTGGTCATTTGTACTTGAGTCTCTAAGGTAAATATTGGTCATTTGTAATTCAAACATTAAGGTAATTATTTGTCATTTGTACTTGAGTCTCTAAGGGAAATGTTGGTCATTTCTACTTGAGTCTCTAAGGTCAATATTGGTCATTTATACTTGAGTCTCTAAGGTAATTATTGGTCATTTTTACTTGAGTCACTAGGGTAAATATTGGTCATTAGTATTTGAGTGTCTAAGGTAAATATTGGTCATTTGTACTTGAGTCTTTAAGCAAAATATTGGTCATTTTTCTTTGAGTCTCTTAGGTAAGTATTGATCATTTGTACTTAAATCTCTATTATATATTGGTCATTTGTACTTGAGACTCTAAGGTAAATATTGGTCATTAGTACTTGAGTCTCTAAAGTATATGTTGGTCATCTGTACTTGAGTCTCTAAAATAAAAATTGGTTATTTGTACTTGAGTCTCTAAGGTAAATGTCGGTCATTTGTACTTGAGTTTCTAAGATGAAAATAGGTTATTTGTACTTGAGTCACTAAGGTAAATATTGATCATTTGTCCTTGAGTCTCTAAAGTAAATATTGGTCATTAGTACTTGAGTCTCTAAGGTAAATATTGGTCATTTATACTTGAGTATCTGAGATAAATATTGGTCATTTGTACTTGAGTCTCTAAGGTGAATATTGGTTATTTGTACTTGAGTCTATGAGGTAAATTTTGGTCATTTGTACTTGAGTCCCTCAACTAAATATTGTTTATTTGTACTTGTGTCTCTAAGGTAAATATTGGTCATTTGTAATTAAGATATTAAGGTAAATATTGGTCATTTTTGCTTGAGTCTCTAAGATCAATTTTGGTCATTTGTACTTGAATCTGTAAGGTCAATATTAGTCATTTATACTTGAGTCTCTAAGGTAAATATTGGTCATTTTTACTTGACTCTCTAAGATAAATGTTGGTCATTTGTACTTGAGTCTCGAAGGTAAATATTGGTCATTTGTACTTGAGTCTGTAAGGTAAAAATTGGTAATTTTTACTTGAATCTCCGAGATAAATATTGGTCATTATTACTTGAGTCTCTAAGGTAAATATTGGTCATTTGTCCTTGAGTCTCTAAAGTAAATATTGGTCATTAGTACTTGAGTATCTAAGGTAAATATTGGCGATTTGTACTTGAGCCTCTAAGGTAAATGTTGGTCATTTGTACTTGAGTCCCTCAACTAAATATTGGTCATTTGTACGTGAGTCTCTGAGGTAAATATTGGTCATTTGTAATTCAAACATTAAGGTAAATGTTGGTCATTTGTACTTGAGACTCTAAGGTAAATATTTGTCATTTGTACTTGAGTCTCTAAGGTAAATGTTGGTCATTTGTACTTGAGTCTCCGAGGTCAATATTGGTCATTTATACTTGAGTCTCTAAGGTAAATATTGGTCATTTTTACTTGCGTCTCTAGGGTAAATATTGGTCATTAGTATTTGAGTGTCTAAGGTAAATATTGGTCATTTGTACTTGAATCTCTAAGATAAATATTGGTCATTTGTACTTGAGACTCTAAGGTAAATATTGGTCATTAGTACTTGAGTCTCGAAAGTATATGTTGGTCATCTGTACTTGAGTCTCTAAAATAAAAATTGGTCATTTGTACTTGCGTTTCTAAGACGAAAATAGGTTATTTGTACTTAAGTCTCTAAGGTAAATATTGGTCATTTGTCCTTGAGTCTCTAAAGTAAATATTGGTCATTAGTACTTGAGTATCTAAGGTAAATCTTGGTCATTTATACTTGAGTCTCTGAGATAAATATTGGTCATTTGTACTTGAGTCTCTAAGGTGAATATTGGTTATTTGTACTTGAGTCTATGAGGTAAATGTTGTTCATTTGTACTTGAGTCTCTAAGGTAAATATTATTCATTTGTAATTAAGATATTAAGGTAAATATTGGTCATTTTTACTTGAGTCTCCGAGATAAATATCGGTCATTAGTATTTGAGTCTGTAAGGTAAGTATTGGTCATTTGTACTTGAGTCTCTAAGGTAAATGTTTGTCATTTTCACTTGAGTCTCTATGATAAATGTTGGTAATTTGTACTTGAGTCTGTAAAATGAATATTAGTAAATTTTCCTTGAGTCTCTAAGGTAAATATTGGTCATTTGCACTTGAGTCTTTGAGGTAAATATTGGTCATATGTACTTGAGTCTGTAAGGTAAGTATTGGTCATTTGTACTTGACTCTCTAAGGTAAATGTTGGTCAATTGTAATTGAACGTCTAAGGTAAATATTGGTCATTTTACTTGAGTCTCTAAAGTAAATATTGTCATTTATACTTGAGTCTCTAAGGTAAGTATTGGTCATTTGCACTTGAGTCTATGAGGTAAATATTAATCATTTGTACTTGAGTCTCTAAGGTAAATGTTGGTCATTTGTACTTGCTTCTCTAAGGTAAATATTGGTCATTTGTATTTGAGTTTCTAAGGTAAATAGTGGTCATTTGTATTTGAGTCTCTAAGGTAAATATTGGTCATTTGTACTTGAGCCTCTAAGGTAAATGATGATCATTTATACTTGTGTCTCTAAGGTAAATGTTGGTTATTTGTTCTTGTGTCTATGAGGTAAATATTGGTCATTTGTAGTTGAGTCTTTAAGGTAAATATTGGTCATTTTTACTTGAGTCTCTAAGGTAAATATTGGTCATTTTTACTTGAGTCTCCGAGATAAATATTGGGCATTAGTATTTGAGTCTGTAAGGTAAGTTTTGGTCATTTGTTCTTGAGTCTCTAAGGTAAATATAGGTCATTTTTACTTGAGTCTCCGAGATAAATATTGGGCATTAGTATTTGAGTCTGTAAGGTAAGTTTTGGTCCTTTGTTCTTGAGTCTCTAATGTAAATATAGGTCATTTGTACGTGAGTCTTTAAGGTAAATATTGGCCATTTGTACTTGAGTCTCTATGGTAAATATTGGTCATTTGTTCTTGAGTCTCTATGGTAAATGTTGATCATTTGTACTTGAGTCTCTAATGTAAATATTGGTCATTTTTACTTGGGTCTCTAAGGTAAATATTGGTCATTTGTACTTGAGTCTCTCAGGTAAATGTTGATCATTTGTACTTGAGTCTCTATGGTAAATATTGGTCATTTGTACTTGAGCCTCTAAGGTAAATGTTGATCGTTTGTACTTTAGTCTCTAAGGTAAATGTTGATCATTTAAACCTACGCCTATAAAAAAAGATTCATCGGGAAATTAAAATAGGGAAATTTTGAAATTTTCACGGGTCTTTTGAGTTGTTTTTGTTGTTTTTATTATTATTATTATTATTATTATTATTATTATTATTTATATAATAATTGTATCTGTCCCTCCCTTCGTTAGCTAGTTGCTTAATTCGCACGACCGTTACCTTCTGCCGATACGTAATACATAATAGACTATACTGTTTTGATCGCGTGGAAGGAGAGGAAAAGACATTACTTGTTTTCAGTGAGAAAACGATAGATAGATAGATATAATATATATATATATATATATATATATATATATATATATATATATATATATATATATATATATGAAGAAATATAGTCTTAAGGTGTGTTATATTTATGGGATAAAGTGATCAATATCAGAGATAGAGCGTGTGTAAATATAAAAGTGAACATAGAAGTCAACACTTAGAGGCGACAGCCTGTTTCCTTCTATATGCAATCGTCAGGCCACGTCTGGTGTTATTTTTCTCGGCAATTATATATATACAGGTCAGTGGTGCATTGTGGGTAGTCTATTATGGCGGTTATTTTACCGGAAGTCGTTTATTTATTTATTTGGATTAAATTATTTTGCTTGTTTTTATTTATTTTTATTTTTTGTTTCTTATTTTATTTATGTATTTATTTATTTATTTAATCGGTGTTTTTATTAACGCAGTAAACATTTGTTTATATCACTTTTGCTTTTTTATTATTTGTGCCATGTTCTCGGTGCAGCTGTAGCTGATTTTTACTGTGTTTTTGTTGAATTTTTTGTGTACGGTGCTTGATTCCGGGAAGTGTTTTTGTAAGTGTTTGAAGAATATTTTTTCTACGTTTGTTTTTACGTTTTTGCTGTACGGCGGGTTGAACCATATAATATTTCTTCTCCTGTTGGCCTTTTTTGTGTTCTGTGGTGAGTATGTGAGTGATGCTGGGAATCCGCTATCTTTTAGGGCTGTTTCATGGTCTCTCTTAGCTTTGTTAAATATGGATTCATTGGAGGAATTGGAGGAATGACTGCGGTTAATCGATCTTGGTATCTGTTTGATTATAGAAGGCGGGTGGTTGGAAGATGTGTGTATGTAGAGGGGTTTATCATTAGGTTTTCTATATGGTTTATATGTGCCTTTTCTTAGGTTGAATGTAACATCTAGAAAATCTACTTCGTTTAGGTTAGTTTTTTTATCTATGTCGAATCCGTTATTTTTAAAAATCTTTATTATTGCTTTTCTAGTTTTGTCTTTGTTTTGTTTGTTACAGTTTCTTAGGATTATGAGACCGTCATCCCTGTAGAGTCCTGTGTCATTTCTATCTATTATTTTACTCAGTTCGTGTAGTAAGTAAATACATATGATTTCGCATGTTACAGCACCGTCAAAGCTTCCCATTGTAGTGTCAAATATCCCATCTTTCTTTATCCATGCTTCTTCATTGTGGAATAATAATGATTTACGGGAGTGCTTAATGATGTTGATTTCGCTTGGTTTTATTTTTATTTGTTCCTGAGCTAAGTTGATGGCCTTATCTAACATGCGTTCTGTTATGGATGGGTAAAATTCTTTTATGTCTAATTGTAGGAATTGGCAATTTTGTTTGTTATTTATGCTGTGGAACCAGTCAGTAGTTGCTTTTATATTTTTCCACTGGTTTACTCCTAACTTCTTCCTAAGTTCAGAATTAATTCTTTCTAACATTGTTTTACTTATTTTACCTAGATCGTTTTTGGCTGGGTTTATGAGTCTACATGCAGGATTGGTTTTGAAATTTTCTTTATGGTCTTTTAGTGTGATAAAGGCTTGTGCCTTGCTAATACAACTTATTCGGTCATCTAGGTTTAATTTTTGGGCGATTGTTTTAGCTTCCTTATTGATGACGTGTTCTGTTGTTTTGGGTGCCTTTTTGTATGTTTTGGTTATGTTGTTCTTGAGTAATTTGTTGTGCGTAGGACGGCTTAGTTTGTATAAATTTCTCGTTTTGCCAGCAGCGATAAATACTTTTGCTGAGTTGTTTATTTTAGTTATATCTTCTTTTAGTTTTTTTTTTTTTTTTTTTGGAATGCATCTTGTTTTTTATGGTATTTTATGCTTCTAACTAGGTCAGTTAAGTCTTTCTCGAAGTCGTCTAATTCCTTTTGTTGTGGGGGACATTTTTTTTTTGTTTTGAAGCCGTATTTTTCCTTAAGTGTATTGTCATTGTGAAGGTCCTGGTTTAAAAAATGGACTTTCCATCTCATTCGTTTTAGGAAACTTTCTATTTTTTCAATTAATTTTAGTTTATATATGGGAGGGGATTGGATGGATATGTTTTTTAGGGAGTAGTCGAGATTAAATTTTTCTATGTCCATACTGTGTTATAAATGTAGCGAATGTGCTCTACTGTTTACCTGGAGCTGAATATGAAGAGATATAGTCTTAAGATGTGCTATATTTATGAGATAAAGTGCTCAATATCAGTGATAGAGCGTGTGTAGATATAAAAGTGAACATAGAAGTCAACACTTAGAGGCGACAGTCTGTTTCATGCTATATGCAATCGTCAGGTCACGTGTGCTGTTATTTTTCTCGGCTATTAAAAATAAAAATAAATAAAAACAAGCAAAATTATTTAACCCAAATAAATAAATAAACTACTTCCGGTAAAATAACCGCCATAATAGACTACCCACAATGCACCACTGACCCGTATATATATAAATAGCCGATAAAAATAACAGCACACGTGGCCTGACAATTGCATATAGCAGGAAACAGACTGTCGCCTCTAAGTGTTGACTTCTATGTTCACTTTTATATTTGTATACATATATATATATATATATATATAGATAGATAGATAGATAGATAGATGTGTTTAATATCTCCTGCCAATACTTCAGAAATAATGTTCTATTTCATTTTGATCGCGTGGAAAAAGGGAAAGACGTCCCTTGAGTTCACTAAGAAAATGAAAGAAAGAAGAACAGAAGTTTTTAACGGCTGTTTCAGTGAAATGGAAAAATGTTGTCAATTTCAAATCTTTTCATTTGTACCCACTTCTTAAAATACTGATTAACAGTCATATTTATAATTGTTATTGCAATATTTTTTAAAAAGTTGTTAAGCTCAAATATTTAACGATGCGAGAGGCGAATACTTACGGATATTTTATTGTCGTAGAACTCGCCATGACCTTACTCAGCCATTGACTTTAAAATGAAGATTCATCTGAAAATTCAAATAGGGACACCGTGAAATTTTCACCGGACTTTTGAGTTATCATTTCCTTTATTTCTGTTGTATACACATTTCCTTCCGGGTCCCAACCAGAGGCCTAAGTTTATAAATGACATCATATTTTCCACTGAGCATTTTTGTAAAAAAAAAAGGGGGGGACACCCTAAGACGACACAGTTTACATTGATAAATCGTTCTAAAGGTGCTAACTGTACTTTTCAGTTCCATTTTTGTATTTCTTTAGGGCTTGGGGTACCAGGAATCCCTTCAATGGGTCTATCGGAAACTTTTTCTAGTCAATCTGAGGGCTCCAACTTCAACTGGAATTATTGATGTCATATGTCCCAGATATTCTTTTCTTTGAATTCTACTTCAAGTTCCTTGTATTCTGATAGTTTTTTTTGAAGATCTTCGAAGATACATTACAGTCTACAGGAACAGCCAAGTCAATAAGAAAACACATTCTGTAATTGTGCTCTTTAATTCCGATTCCTGGGCCATTAGCTTTGATTGTTCTCTCCGTTTGTATTGTAAACTCTCATAAAATTGTTACAGGTCCTATCACGGGGTTTGACAGGTGTTCATATTATTATTATTATTTTTATTTTCTTTGCTTTCTGGCGTTTACACATTTCTTTCCGGGTCCCACCCAGGGACCTAAGGTTAGAAATGGCATCATGACACTTTTCACTGACAAAAAAAAAAAAAAAAAAAAAGTTACATAGATAGAGCCCTTCGTAAAGTGTGGGCTGTACTTGTCAGAACAATTTTTTGTATCTCCTTGAGGCATGGGCTTCCAGGAATCCCTGCAATTAGTCTACTGCAATCTTTTCCAACCAGTCCTAGGGCTCCAACTACAACAGGGATTGTTGATGTTCCCATATGCCACATTTTCGAGACCTCTATTTCAAGGTCCTTGTATTTTGACAGCTTTTTGAATATCTTCAAAGATACATTGCAGTCAGCAGGGACTGCCATATCAATAAGGATGCACCGTTTTTGTTTGTGGTCTTTAATAACAATATCTGGTCGGTTGGCCTTGATTGTTCTGTCAGTGTGGATTGTGTAGTCCCATAGAATTGTAACAGGTCCTATCTCCGTAACTGGGTCTGGGTGGTGTTGGTACCAGTTTCTTTCAGTTTCCTTCCCGTAGAAGTTGCAGATTTTCCAGTGCAGATATTGGCCCACTCTGTCATGTCGGGTTTTATATTCAGTGGGTGCCAACATCGTGCAACCTGATACAAGATGATCAATCGTTTCTGGATATTTATCACAGAATCTGCATTTTGGGCTGACACAATATTTTAGTATATGTGCTTGATAATTCCTAGTTAGCAAGCATTGGTCCTGCGCAGCAAGGATAAAACCTTCAGTTTCCGCTTTCAACCCTGCACTGCGTAGCCACTGATGGGTACGGGTTTTGTCTACATCAGCTTGGTTGATACGGGCAGAGTATTGGCCATGAAGCGGTTTATCTTGCCATCGCTTCTGTATCTGGTCGGTTGCATTCGTCTTTGCTGTCTTTTTCAAGTATTTTGCAGTTTCAGCCGGTGTATTGTGCTGTAGTTGCATCTCTACGCCCATTTGAAGCTCCAGTTTGAATTTGTTGGCTTCTTTCATTACGGAGTAAAGACGCTTACTACTTTCATGTTCCTTGACGCATACCATCATCCAGTCTTCTGTAGTTTCTAAGTATTTTTGGAGGCCAATTGTTGTAGTTTTGTAGGACAGTTCTAGTTGAACTAATCCTCTGCCTCCTTCGGATCTGGGCACATACAGACGATCAACATCAGCTTTGGGATGATGCATGCGATAGCAAGTGAGAAGCTTTCTCGTTTTGGCGTCCATTCGCTTAATTTCAGCTATGGTCCAGTTAAGGACATTAAAGCTGTAATGCACCACTGGGACAGCCAATGTGTTTATAGCTGATATTCTATTTTTTGAGTTTAGTTCAGTATTTAGTATCAGACGTACACGCCTGTAGTACTCTTTTCTTATTTTTTCTTTCATTTGGGGGTGTTGTATGCCATCTCCTTCGCTAATTCCTAGGTACTTATAAGCTTCTTCATGCTCCAATTCCCTAATCTTTATGACAAAATCTAAATCTATTGAGGGTGTTTCTGTAATTCTACCTTTCTTGAATGTTACTTTTGCACATTTATCTAATCCGAAGTCCATACCTATGTCGTCACTAAAGTATTTAACAATATTGAGGAGGCCTTTCAACTCATTGTCGTCTTTGGCAAAGAGTTTGAGATCATCCATGTATAGTAGGTGATTGAAAATTTTCTTATTTATTTTGTAACCATAGCTACTGTTGTTCAGTTCATGTGTAAGAGGGGTTAAGGATAAACAAAACAGAAGAGGTGACAGAGAGTCTCCTTGAAAAATTCCACGTCGGATATTCAGACGGTTGGATATAGCAGTGCCCCCGGTGTGCCTAAGGTATAGTTTTGTGTTCCATATCCCCATGCTGTGCTTAAGAAAGTTTAATACCACAGGGGAGACTTTGTACATTTCCAAAGCCTTAAGGATCCAAGAATGTGGAACACTATCAAAGGCTTTACGATAATCAATCCACGCTGCACTGAGATTTCTGCGTCGTCTCCTGCAATTTTCCAGGATCATTTTATTTATCAGAAGTTGATCTTTGCAGCCATATGAACCTCTACTGCATCCCTTCTGTTCCAGCGGGAGAATGCTGTTTGTTTCGAAGAAGGAGTAAGTACGGTTCGTCAGTACAGACGTGATCAACTTATACGTTGTGGAAAGACATGTTATCGGTCTATAATTTTTCGGGTCGTCTGTTTCAGTTGTTTTTGGTATGAGGTATGTAATACCTTCAGTAACCCATTCCGGGATTTTATTGGGATTATTTACAAGCGTTGATAATGTTTTTGCAAGTATGCCATGGGTAGATGAGAGATGATACAGCCAGAAATTGGGCACCTTGTCATTTCCTGGGGATTTCCATTTTTGGGATTTCGTTAGTGCTTGCCTAACATCATCTGTGGATATATTTACCCATTCTTGCAGAGGTGTATCCAGCAGTCGTTCTTCTTCACGCCGTATCCATTCTGCATTTGGGTTACATTCCTTTGGTTTGCTCCAGATATTTTCCCAAAATGTCTGTACATTATCAATCGATGGTGGCGTTTCGACATGTATAGGCGTTTTTCCAATTTCCCTGTAAAATTTCTTAAGATCTGTTCGGAATGTTTTATTTTGGCGATAGAATCTACAACGTTTCTCGTATCGTCTTGTTCTCTGTGCTTTTAGCTGAAGTTTCTGTTTCAGCATTTCCTTGATCGATGGAATATCAATTAGGGATTTAATGCTATATTTCCGTTTGATCTTTTTGGATTTACGTGTGGAAATGTTAGGGTTTCTGGTGAGCTCATCTAATATAGACAGCTCACATCTGATTTGTTCTATTTCTCGTATCAGTTTGGTTTTCCAAGCTGGTTCTCTGTGTCTGTTAATTCTATTTATTGTCTTGACACCAAGCTTCCGAGTCGCTGCTAGAGCTGTTGCGTATATGACGTTGTTAACTTCTGTTATGTTTCCCGGTGGTTTATCTGTTAACAGTGTTTCCAGTGCAGCATTGTATATTTTCACGATGTGCTTGTTGGGATTTGTCATATGGATTTTCGGGAGCTGGTCTCTGTCTGACAATTGTATGAAAGTTACTCTGCTGAGTACTTGGATGACGTCATTTTTCGCTTCGGTGATTTCAGCTTCGTGGTTTTCAAGGAATTTTATTATTATTATTATTATTATTATTATTATTATTATTATTATTGTTTGTTTGGGTTTTATGGCATATCAACCACTGTGGGTTATTTAATGCCAAATCCAGTTTATATGAATTTTAAATGCCTATTTTGTATGGAATAAAAAAATGTATAGCTGGCAACATTATTGTTTCAAAAAAAAAACGTATAGCTGGCAACATTACTTCTTTTACAAAAAAAACGTATAGCTGCCAACATTACTTTTTTACAAAAAAACGCATAGCTGGCAACATTATTGTTTCAAAAACTTAGAGCTGGCAACATTATTGTTTCAAAAACTTAGAGCTGGCAACATTATTTTTCTGAAAACATTATCTGAGACCTTGCTGTTGGATGCAGTTTATCTCCGTACCCAGGACGTGGATGTAGTTTATCATCATACCCAGGACGCGGATGTAGTTTACCGTCATACCAAGGACGTGAGTAAGACTTGGAAAAACTAGGAGTTCACTATTTGCCCATAGCTGGGACCCTAACAGGTGCTACCACCCCGGGTCAAGGTGGACCTTGGAACACCAACAATTAAGAGGTGGTTCCACGCTCCTCAAAACCTCCTGATCAGAGGCCTTGCTGTTGGATGCAGTTTAACGTCATACCCAGGACGGATTATTATTATTATTATTATTATTATTATTATTATTATTATTATTATTATTATTTCTTTTGATTTCTGGCGTTTACACATTTCTTTCCGGGTCCCGCCCAGGGATCTAAGGTTAGAAACGGCATCATGACACATTCCACTGACAAAAAAAAATAAAATTACATCGATAAAACCCTTCGTAACGTGTGGGCTGTACTTGTCAGAACAATTTTTTTTGTATCTCTTTGAGGCATGGACTTCCAGGAATTCTTTCGATCAGTCTACTGGAATCTTTTTCAACCATTCCTAGGACTCCAACTACAACAGGGATTGTTGATGTTCCCATAAGCCACATTTTTAAGAATTATTATTGCTACTACTACTACTACTACTATCCATGTTTTCTTTATTTGCTGTTTCATACAACGCTTTTCCAAGTGTTACCCGAATTAAAGGAAGCTTTTTCTTTATAAAGTTAGTGAACATATTTACGTTAAGAAAGTTATATGAATATGTGAAAGTCTTCATTGTATAGCTATTATTCTTGTTAAATGGCCTACGCCTAAATGCCACTGTTCTAAAATTTCTATTTCCATGTCCTTACATTTTAAAAGTTTTAAAATTTTCTTTTGCTGAGATGTTTGTTCAAGTTTTACCGAAGTCTTTTGATTTTATCAAATATTTTCTGTTTATCAAATCGGTTTGCTGAAATCTTTACATGTTTTTATCATAATTATTATTATTATTATTATTATTATTATTATTATTATTATTATTAAGAAGAAGAAGAAGAAAAAGAAGAAGAAAGAAAGAAATTCGACCACAAAAATAAGACAGCCCTTCTTTTACTCTCTTTAATTATTATAATTACTCATAATGAATGATTTCTTTTACTGCGAACTGAAAGACGCAAATATGGCGGCGCCAACAGAATAACGTATAAGATCTGAACCGTCATGATTTGTTCGCCTTAATGATTTTGCCAACTTTCATGACTTCTTGAAAGAGATACGTCTCTTAAGACAAACGAACAAATAATTTTTGCGGATTTTAAAATCGAAAATTGAAGATGGAAGATAATAACCTGAATGAATTCGTCATCTTTTTTTTTCTTTGCGTATGGAGTTTTGCTCACGCAAAATCTCGAACGCACGAGATCTGGTGCAGAATAGTTTGCCAGACATTAAGAACATTTATTCAATGGGACTGATGGAAAATAACTATCTTCAGAATCACGGCATAAGAAAAAATCCATTTAGCCAGTATATATATATATATATATATATATATATATATATATATATATATATATATCAATTAAAGGTGCAATTATAATTTATAAATTCATGAATCATTCATACAAAAAACAAATATAGAGGTTAATTATTTAAATGGCAAGAATACATCTTCGCAAACAATATAAATAAGATACACCAACCCCGAACCTGTATATGAATGATATAATCCCCGTTTATAAATTCCAGTTGCATAAGGTCTTTTTTAATTTTACAAGCTTTCGTCTGTTCCTACAAACA
The DNA here is from genome assembly GCA_963932145.1 of Acanthosepion lycidas. Lineage (NCBI taxonomy): Eukaryota > Metazoa > Mollusca > Cephalopoda > Sepiida > Sepiidae > Acanthosepion > Acanthosepion lycidas. The sequence continues at coordinate 28,455,665 of OZ010600.1, read as the reverse complement.
TCATCAGGTATGGAAATAGATTTTGTTCTTGTTTTTACTTCTCACCACTCACTTCTCTTATAACTATATTTGTACAAAAACGCACAACCTTAAAATTTAAATTCAACCTCAGCGTTGCGACCGCACGTTCCAAAACAATAACACATTTCTCATAGCATTTTTTCGGATTACATTTCTATTTTCGTTGTCCTCTTATTACCGAGAAGTAAAAACAAGAACAAAATCTATTTCCATACCTGAGGATGTCTGTAGGAACAGACGAAAGCTTGTAAAAAATTAAAAAGACCTTATGCAACTGGAATTTATAAACGGGGATCATATCATTTATATACAGGTTCGGGGTTGGTGTATCTTATTTATATTGTTTGCGATGATGTATTCTCGCCATTTAAATCATTAACCTCTATATTTGTTTTTTTGTATGAATGATTCATGAATATATATATATATATATATATATATATATATATATTAACCTAAAGAGCCAGGTAAACCTACCTAGGTTTCGCCTAAACGGTGGCCAGTTTTACCCTGACGATCTGTTTAGGTGAAACGTGAATAGGTTTACTTGGCTGTTTAGGTTAATCTTAGGTTTGCTCTGCTTCGTGTATTGAGCACTTTACGTAGTTACTTTTACTCGTTTGGGAGTTTTTTTTTCTTCGAACTTTCAGCTTGAATTCTGGACGATTGTTTTCGCCTCAATTTCATGGTCTTAGTTCTTTCTTCTTTTATTCCTCGTTTTTCTTTGGGTATTGGTTTGTTCGACTACAAGTCGAAACACCTAAGGTTTTTCCAAGCAAGTAGCACTATATATATATATATATATATATATATATATATATATCCTGGGTAAGTGGATTTTTTTATAATATATATACCTATATATATTGTTATAGTGGAACACACCTATTCTATAGTTAACAGACTCTCCCATCTATAATAAGTAGGAGTAGTAGTAGCAGTAGGCAGGGAGTTGGTCAGTCAGTCGATGTCGGACGACCGTTAGTCGGATATTAAAGTATCAGCGAACACAACTAGATTGCTGCGTCATTACCTATTATATCAAGTTCCTAACGTTTTATACGTCGAACCTATTTTAGGACCTACTTAGTACAAATACAAGCCTCCACTGTGAAACCACTACATAACATATATATATATATATATATATATATACACACACACACACACACATATATATATATATATATATATATATATATATATATATATATATATATATATACAGGTAGTAATTCGGTGGTATATAATCCAAGCGAATTCTATTGACACAATATTAAATATTAAAACTGATTCACACATAGAGCTCAGTCTTTTTATAATAAACAGATCAATATATTTCATACAATCGGAATTAAGATATGTAAATCATCATTTTCATCTTTTAAAAACATGTAAAAAAATTTTTTCTTTAAAAAATTTATCATCCATTGACTGTTTGAAAAATACCGTAAATTTAATTTTACAAGGTGAAAATGATCATTTGCATAATGGTATCTTAATTCAGATTGTAACCGTGCTCGATGTAGTTAAACAGAGCAAAGATATATATTAATAAAGGTACATATAAAAATACCTACGTTTAGGTGTGCGGCTTAAGTTTCGCTGGTTTTCCAGCTCATCGGGTACCAAAATAATATTATACAGATGACACATGGGACAGACGCTGTTTTGTAGTCCAAAAATAAAACAGTGCAAAATTGTAGAACATGAATAGCAGGTCGTGTTCATTTTCAAAAAAAAAAAAGGATGTACGTATAAAAGTTTCAAATTTAAAGCCATAACGGGGTACGCTGCTCTCGATTTAATATATTAAGGACGACGGATTAAAAGAAGGTAAGCAGTAAGGGACACTAAAGCTAAATAAAAGGAAAATTTAAGAAAAGGAGAATATAATTAAAAAAAAGGAATTAACCTGGTTTCCAATATTTTAAGAGAAAAGATTTTGTATGCTTACAGGCTGTCATGAGTTCGTTCGGCTTATTAAATAGACCAACTTTGTAAATCTCTTTTCGGATAGACACAGGTTGCATGCCAACTCCCTGTTGGAAAATGGCTTGGTTTGGGCTATGAATTCCCAATTTACAAAAATTAGCGCTTGGGCCAGCAGCAGATACGTTCATTTTATATATCATATATAATGCGACCCCCTTAAAATTAAGTTCACAATTAGGTCTTCAAAAGTCGCATGATACGTTTAGTATATATACGGTACGCTTCTTTTATGCAAATCTCATTAAAGACGATTAACACGGCACTGAGATTAAGTGATTTATTAATTTTTATTGCATTCATAAAATTATTTTATTTTGGGGGACTTAGTGTGTAAAAACTGCGCAAATATTCCGTGGCTCTAAGTGTTTTCGACGAATTTGTAGCGGACCGTGTCGGCAATGAGTACATAAAACACACGTGGGTAGAAATTTTCCTGCTAGCCGGTCCAACTACATGAGAAAGTTGGACTTTAATTAAGTCCAAAGAAGACAAGGAAAAAACAAACACAAGAAGACCGATAAATATAAACAAATATATGTATTAATAACAAGAAAGGTTACAAGTTACATGGACAGTTACATTGACAGTTACATTGACAGAGTGCATGTGGTGAATATTATGTGTGTGTGTTGTGGTGAGTGTTCGTACGTACGTGTATTGTTCTTAGCGTCTTCCCAGTATTTGGGAAACGCTGTCTCTGTGAGCATTCACATCTGCGAGGTGGTATAAGGCAGAAGCCTGAGCGAAAAGAGGAAGAGGCAAAAGGTCACCAAGTATTTATAGCCAGGGGAGAGAGACCCCTGTTGAAGGATTAAGGAGCTGAGGAGGAGTTAACTCCGACAAATTCATTAGAAACCAGCAAGTACGTTTTTATTTAACTCTGTAGATTTATATACAGGCTTTAGTAGATGCATTATCGTCTAAATTGTGCAAAAATGAAATTAACACTGACATCTCATTTTAATAGATATATTTACCAAAATTACACAAAAAATATCTTGAAATACTGAAGAGTAAATGTATTCATTAAAATCGCCATTGGCGTCAACCCCGGAATCTCTTCGGGACAACCATCTTGTTTAACTTGATAAATGCTGCTATAATCCTTGCTTTGGGATTATCTTTGGTGTTACAAGTAGTTTTGTCGGTCTCTCGATCAATTACGACACACACATAATACTCAAGGGAGTTACAGTCTGGTGGGTTAGGTGGCCAGATGTAAGGAGCGAATTAGTCGCAGAAATTGCCTGACAACCATTGCTGGGCTCTCCTGCTTTTGTGCAATGTCCTGTTGCCAGACATAAGGACTTCCAGCAGCCACCCTCTTGACACAGCACTACCTCCTTAAGGCATTTGATGTGGTCCCAGTGTTAAGCGTGATGCCCTCATCAACAAATTCGGTTTTTATTTTTCTCATAAGAATAATCAGATTGAGTTTTCCTCTACACTGTCCTTGACACCCAAACACTCTGAGATGTTCGTATTGGAGCTTCCGGCGCGAATGACAAGCAGTACAGTATGCCGTTTCTAAATTTCTGGAGTCGTGAATTGCGCCTCACGGTATCCCGTTTCTCACAGACGGTGCCCAACTGACCCCACGATACTGTGTAGTCAACAAAAACAAACAAGGCGCTTGCGCGAAATTAAAAATATCAATTGTCGACAATTTACCCATCGCACACTGTACATACAAAAATATACTATATATATCTGGTTTTCAGTGGGGCTTGGAATCTGTTTATTGCTTGGAGCTTCGAAGGGACGACGAGTCTCTCCTTGAATTACTAACATTTGTTTAACAAGTCGAATGCATGTGAAACCTGATTAACCAATAAAAATCAAACTACAATAATACCAGAATTGCTTTCTTCTTTTTCTCCATCTCTCTCTCCCCCCACTCTCTCTCTCTCTCTCTCTCTCTATCAATCTATCTATCTATATATATATATATATATATCTCTGTCTGATGAAGCTTTAAAACCTCATAATGCTCAAGGGCGTTGCAGTCTGGGGAGTTAGGTGGCCAGATGTAAGGAGCGAATTAGTCGAAACCTCTCTGATTCATAAACGCTTCCTATTTGTTCTTTATCATATCATACATTTATATATATATATATATATAGAGAGAGAGAGAAAGAGAGAGAGAGTGAAAGAGAGAGAGAAGTGGGGTTATCAAATATAATTTTTACAAACTTTGGGGGCGGTTTCCTCACACCAAAACACGGTAAAATGTCCATATAAACATATTTCCAAAAGGCCATCGTTGTGCCTTAACACAGCAACTCATAACAAATGTACAAAATGTGCTTCGCTTTCTTCTACACGCGCATGCACCCGTCAGATCATTGACTGGCGGACCCTTTTCTATACTCCCACACCTTGTCGAATGGTTTCGCAAGCCACGACGACTCGTTGATGAAGTAGCTCTACATTATTAATGTCTGCTGCATAAACCAATTGTTTTACGTGGCCCCACAGATAAAACTCCAAACGATTGAAGCCGGGAGAACGTGCCGGCCATGGAACCGGTCCTCCCCTATGTCAACCAGTGAATTCCAAACAATGGAACTAAAATGCGCTGGAACCCCGTCATACATAAACCACATTCGTCTTCGTATTAGCAGGGGTACATATTATAGAATGTCTGGAATGTGTTCTAAATAAAGTCCCTGTTAACAGATCTTTGAAGACGTGCTTGTAGAACATCTGGACCTACCAGACAGGCACCTAGAATTCCAGCCCACACATTGATCGTAAACCGACGCTCGTGTCTATTCCGATACACTAACAAATGTCGGTTGCGTAAATTTGTTACTCCACCTCATCCATAAACAAGACAAAAGAGACAAACCACGGACCGGCAGTTTGTGCAATAAACCATCGGTAAAAGCTCTCCTGTGGTGAGGGATCAGAGGGCGAAAGACCCTGCACACATTGCAAATAATACGGATACAGGAGCTGCTCTTAAAGTACCCTCCATGCGGTACTATGAGATGTACATGTTAGACCAACTTGACGTGGGCCGATACCTGGATCTTGTTTAACAGCCTGTAGAATATATTCTTCGTGGTGAGGCGTACAGCGATCCATAGTTTGTGGTGGCACGGATCCTATCTCAGCAACGTGACGATAAACAGCAGCAAAGAGTTGGATGACTCGGCTGCGTTCGGGTCTGGAAACGCAAATTGCTACGGTTTGCTTCGCGTCCATTACTATTCGCGCAGCCATATGTAAAAAATTCATATCTGCCTGCCCACGATATGAATATCCTGCCATTGTTAAACGGAACACTTCTCAGTTAACTCACTACTAGAGACGTTAAACTTTGAAGACAGACTAGCCACAAACGTACACGAATGACAAATGTAATCTAGTCTACATGGCAACACAGCGTCAGCTACCGTAAATTTTCTTTAGACTTAATAACTAAAAAATGAAGCATTTGTGGACATATGTTTATATGGACTTTTGTACTTGATTTGGTGTGAAAATAATAAGCAAATCTTCAAATTCGTGAAAAATACAACCAACACTAAACAAGGTTGATTATGAGTATAGCAACAATGTTTTAAAGTCTACAATAGCAATGTTCTTAAATTGTAATTGTAAAACATAACAATTATACAAATTAAAGTTATCTCATTGATATAAAAATAAAATAGCTTTAACAGTTATTTTTTAATTTAATTCTAACAAAGCGCGTTTCATGCGCATTTACAAAAAAATGACAAGTCTCGATTACATTCATTTTTTTGTCTCATTAATTCACCCTTGAAGATAATCTCGGACGAGACTGAAAGTACTTGGGAAAAGAAAAAAAAATGAAAAAAAAATATGGCACCTTCATTATGGATTTAATATTAACATTAAGTCGATCAGAGAATTCGAGGATTAAAATAAAAATAAGTCGACATAATATGTCCAGAATATTCAACTAAACATGCTTGAATGAAGATATGCTGCCTAAATACACACACGCACACACACACACATACACAAACACACACACACACACACACACACACACACACATATATATATATATATATATATATATATATATATATATATATATTAAAGAGAAAAGAGAATCCGCAAACGTTTTTGGGTATAAGGTGGATTTTTGTCTTGTATATTTTACTTTATTTTCTATATTTTTTGCTAGACGTGTTTCGGGTCTTGTGAACTCCATCAGCCGAAGAATGTTTATTTTCACACATTATTTAAAGCAATTAAATTTTTATTATGTTTAACTATTGTCTTTTGTGGTTGGTAATAATCCAAATTCTTCCAAAAACTACGGAAAAATAAAGTATAATATATTAAAAAATCCATATAACCAAAAACATTTGGTCTTCTCTTTTCTCTTTAAAATATACACTTTTCTCTCGTTGGAACAACTATAAACTCTCCCTTATATATACATGCATACATACATACATACATATATATATATATATATATATATATATATATATATATATATATATATATATATATATCAGACAGTCATACAGTACTGAACACGTAAACCGTGATTTTGGCTTTGTTCGTCTCGTCTGTTAAACAACCATATTACGCTTGACAATTGATAAGTAATATCGATTATCTATCTTTTTTATAAGCCTTTTAGAGGAACACGTTTTTTGTACTGATGTTGTAAAACCGAAATTTCAGGCGAAGTTTTTACCTCGCTGAGTGGAAAAATTCTCTAACTTTTTCTCGTGTCTTCCATGAACGATGTAATAATATCGTTAGGAAGTTCTCCGATTCACGCAAACTTCCAACTTCCTTCAGGTTCACACAATAATTTCACCGATGCAACAGAACCAAATTATTTCCTTCTTCACCCAATTTTCGCTTTTCATTCTTTATTTATTTCTTCCTATGTCATATTTTTCTTGTAAAGAAAACTCTTTCTTCATTCACTTACTAGTTTTCGCTAAGTCTTTATCTTACTTTCCTGGTTAATCACTTATTCTTTCTTTCTTTTTCACCGAATTTTTTATTCATTCTTTCTTTTTTCTTTGTTTTTAATTAGCTTATTCTTTCTTTATTCAGCTATTTTTTCGCGCCTTTTTTATATAATACTTACTTTCATTTTTCTTCACTTATTCCTTTTTTTCTTTTTTCATCGATTCATTCATTCATTTTTCTTCTATTTTTCTTCCTTTTTTTATTCGCTTTTTCCTTCTTTATTCACCTTTTCTTTTTCCCTTATTCTTTTCCTGTCTTACTTTCCTTTTTATTCACTTATTTTTCCTTTCTTTTCTTCCTTCCTTTCTTTCTTTCTTTCTTTCTTTCTTCCTTTCTTTACTTCCTTCTTCTACACTTTTTTTTTATTTGACTTTTGTTCTTTCATAAATTCCCCTCTTTCATTCTTAACCCAATTTTTATTCATTCTTCATCTTTTCTTGATTTCTTTATTATTTTTCTGCCATTTTTCACCACTTGCAGAGTGCGATGGTTAAATTGTCGTCTAAATGACCCCCAAAATTGAAAATAACACTGACATCTCATTTTAGCAGATATATTGACGAAAATGACACAAAATTATCTTGAAATACAGAAGAGTAAATTTCTCCACTAAAATCGCCATTGGCTTCAACCACGGCCACTAGACGACATTGGTATCTTCTGCATGTCTTCTGCACGGCTGGTGAATGCTGCAATAATCCATTACCTTCAGTTCATCTTTGTTGCTCAACTTCGCCCCAAACATAATAATCAACGCGGGTTGCAGTCTGGGTGGTTAGGTGGCCAGATATAAGGGGTGATGTTGCCGTAGAAATTGTCTTATGGTCCTGACTGGGTTCTCCTGCTTGTGTGGCATTATGCAGAGTCCTGTTGCCAAACATAGGGTCATTCAGCAGCCATCATCTTGCCCCAGGGCGGCACTACCTCCTCAAGGCATTTGATGTAGGCCTTCGTGTTGAGTCTAAGCCTCTGTGGGAAGATAAATGGAGGTATAACGTCGCCATCACTCCAAACACATTATCAGTGGATAAAGGCGTTAGTTAGATCCAGTGACAGGGCCCAAAGAGTGTGAGTTCAATACCCGGTTAAGGCAGTGGAGAACTTTCAGAGGGGAATTAACAGGCGATAACTGATAACTGACATCCATTAAAACATGGCACGTGGAACTAGAACAGTCTACCCCAGTGAGCAAAATAAAGGGTTCATTCCAACCACCTGAAAAAAGGCCGGAGCGTACATCGGCTGAAACGTTGTAATAAATATTGCTACAAAGATGAGGACAATAGCCCGAATAATTTAAATAGTGTACATAATACCTCGTCTCAGAAATATAGACAGATTCCAAACAGATTATCAATATTAACATTAAACTCATCCGAATCAACTGCATTCTCCTCAGATTGGCCCCCCAAACCCTCTGAAATGTTCGTATTGGAGCTTCCGGTGCGAATGCCAAGCAGTACAGCATGCCGTTTCCAAATTTCTGGCGGAGTGAATTGCGTTATGGCTGTATTTTTCACAAAGACTATGCACAGCTGACCCTACTATACTATACAGTCGACAAAATTAAAAACAAACGATGAGCATGCGCGAAATTAAAAATATAAAATGGCGACAATTTCTCCATCGCACTCTATACTTGTTGCTCTTTTCTTTCTCTTTTTTCTTTCTTTCTCGCTTTCTTTTTCTCATTCCTTCTTTCTCTCTTTCTTCTCTCTTATTTCTGCTATTTTCTTTATTCTTCTCTTCTCCTAGTTTCCCTTTATATTACCTATTCTTTCTTTCTTTCTTTCTTTCTTTCTTTCTTTTTTTTTTTTTTTCTTTCTTTCTTTATTTTCCCGAACAATTTTCTGGTCAATTCTTTTCTTTCTCTTTCTTTGGAATATTTTTCTCTCTCGACTCCAAAATGTCGCGATGATTTGATATATAGGCTCATCATCCTTTCAACCTCTTCCTTGGCCCGGAGGAAGTCTTTGATTAATAACAGAGATTTAGATGAGTTCCCGCTATACACTTTTGTCACTGACAAGATGTATGTCTGTACTTTTTCAGATTATGTTCTCTCTCATTTCGGAACTGAATACTGACGCAGACACACACGCAGACACACACACACACACACACACACACACACACACACACACATATATATATATATATATATATATATATATATATATATATATATATATATATATTTATATTGGGGAAAATGTATAACAAAGTTTTCATGTAATATTTAATCAGACTAAATTAGTTACATTGGTCCGACTATACATGCGCACGAATTACGGATATTTCAATGTATATAATCCGGCCGATTATATAGCCTGACGTGCCTTTAACCGATTAGGCCATAGGGGAGCATTTGGCTGACAAAGTCGATTTTACTGTCTTTAAACTACAATCTTCCATGATTCTCTCACGTACATTCATATCTGCTCATGGCGTATCCAAATGTAAAAAATTATTTGTATCTATGAGAAGAATGTATAAACATAAAAAATGTCTTAAAATAATTGTCGGACGTTGTCCATTTCAACAATGTGTGACGTCATTTGTTAATATAGTTTTACTTAATAACAATTTTATTTTTAAATTATTTAAAATATTTAATCCCGCCCAATTCGATTTAACAAAGCACAAAGGCGATATTTTGAAAGGTCTAGAGATGCAGAAAATGGCGTCGGCTTTTTTTTTCACTCACTCCAGAAATACCTGACCTCTGTCATATTTTATCTTTGCAAGAGTCAGATTAAACCAAAAATGGTGTATTTCGGCCATATCTGGGCTAGAGCTCCAGAAAGTACTTGACACCTTCTGCTTTATTTTACTTTTACAAGAGTCAGATTAAACCAAAAATGGTGTATTTCGGCCATATCTGGGCTAGAGCTCCAGAAAGTACTTGACACCTTCTGCTTTATTTTACTTTTACAAGAGTCAGATTAAACCAAAAATGGTGTATTTCGGCCATATCTGGGCTAGAGCTCCAGAAAGTACTTGACACCTTCTGCTTTATTTTACTTTTACAAGAGTCAGATTAAACCAAAAATGGTGTATTTCGGCCATATCTGGGCTAGAGCTCCAGAAAGTACTTGACACCTTCTGCTTTATTTTACTTTTACAAGAGTCAGATTAAACCAAAAATGGTGTATTTCGGCCATATCTGGGCTAGAGCTCCAGAAAGTACTTGACACCTTCTGCTTTATTTTACTTTTACAAGAGTCAGATTAAACCAAAAATGGTGTATTTCGGCCATATCTGGGCTAGAGCTCCAGAAAGTACTTGACACCTTCTGCTTTATTTTACTTTTACAAGAGTCAGATTAAACCAAAAATGGTGTATTTCGGCCATATCTGGGCTAGAGCTCCAGAAAGTACTTGACACCTTCTGCTTTATTTTACTTTTACAAGAGTCAGATTAAACCAAAAATACAGTATTGCTGTGATATTTGTCTAGTAACTGCTTACTCAATCATTAACTTAAGAATTAAGATTCATTAAAATATTAAAATATAGAAACCTTAAAATTTTCACGGGACTTTTTAGCATATAATAAATTAAATAAAAAAATAATTCCGAATTATATATATATATATATATATATATATATATATATATATATTGTTATTGGGAGCTTCGAAACTGCGTGCCATATCTCCATCGGTTCAGAAAATCATATCTTTAATACTCTCTCTCTCTCTTTCTCTCTCTTTCTCTGTATATATATATATATACATATATATATATATATATATATATATATATATATATATATATATATATATATATATATTACCATTACCATTCGTACATCCTAGCATACACCCTATACATTCTGTTTTTTCCCATCTTATAAACTTTGAGTTTTCTGATTTCTTTCTTCTAAACATTATGTATGTTTCTCGGTCAGAAAACGGGTATATGTTAGACAAATAGTACAATTTGATACATAAAGAGTAAATATAGTACATTGTAGAGATCACTCAAGGTCATTGAGTTTTCCGATCAATGGACAATGCTGTTTTCATTGGAGGACAATTATTAGTGTTTTTCTAATACATATCGGGTCATCTACAGAATGATATTGTTAAATGACACCTAATAACAAACAGAGCATTTTTACTTCTTCTTTAGCATTGGAGACCTTACTTATCAATCAACCCTCGTAATTTGGAAAAGAAATAAATTTCCTTCATTTTGATACCAGTTTCATTATTCTATTTGGTCTCAAAGTTTTATAAGACTGGAGACCTTACTTATCAATCAACCCTCGTAATTCGGAAGAGAAATAAATTTCCTTCATTTTGATACCAGTTTCATTATTCTATCTAGTCTCAAAATTGTTTTATAAGACTGGAGACCTTACTTATCATTTAACCCGCGTAATTGTGAAGAGAACTAAAATTTGTTTTCTAGGATTCAAAATATTATTTATCAATTATCCCTGGGAATTTGGAAATTGATGTTAATATGAGAGGGGATTATTTTTTACCTTAAGTGACGCTTTCATGCATTTGAAAGCGTCACTTAACGTAAAAGATAAACCCCTCTCATATTAACATCAATTTCCAAATTCCCAAGGATAATTGATAAATAATAGTAAAGTAAATTATTTTCCATTGCCCATCTGAAACTGTTTTCAGTCTGCACTAATGTGTAGAACTTGATAATTCCCCAAAATTTATATCAATTAATTTTCGCTACTTTGGAAAAGAAAACAATTGATTAAAGTGATTAGATTTTTCTTTCCAGCGAATGTCTATCGCGCTTTTTCGTTGATTATATTTACTTTTATGAACTGATTGATTTCGCAGTCGTGACTGGTTTTTATCGATTACCTCACGATCAGAATAAAATGAATACAGAGGAACGTTCTTCGATTTCTAAATTGAAACTTTCAATTCAAGAACTACTCATTAGTTCGGTCGGAGAGTCCGTTGACCACAACATCTCTTCTCTTATATTTTTTAGACGTTCCTTAATTTGTAAATTACATTAAATTGATTTTAGGCGTAATAAGAAAAGTTATGGTGGGTGTTTTTAATACTAAATTTTATCCATTAGAAGGCCCAAGAGCCACTAAAGGCAGATGATTTCTGTTGAAAAACTAACAGTAAGAAAGATTTAAGAGTTTTAGTAAACTGATGCGCTTAACGAGCATTTGTGTGATGTGCAACATGAATGAAAAAGATGGTAGGTAGGGACGATTATGAGGACACGGAAGATACGGTTAAGATTGTAATTTTACGGAAGCATTCACGCAGGAGCCTCTTCCACAAAGTAGCAGTGGAATCAGAATTATTTAATTAATATCGAATTGTCTCCTGAACTAGAGCGTCTTTCTTTTCCCAACACTCAAACGACCATTGTAGTCATATGAGTCTCTTTAATCTGAAACCATGGAAATGTTGTCTGATCTTTTTTTCTTTTTGACAAGTGTAAAAAAAAAAAACATTTGGTAAAGTAAGTCCAAACGAACTGTTGGAACTTTTGGTAACCTTGACATATTTGGGAAGGATATTAGAATAATCCAGGACTTCGACTGGGATCAAACTACCTTCACATAGATAGAAAATGGATTCAGTAAATATACAAAAATAGAAAGGGTGTTAGACAAAGATGTGTCGTCTTAAAGGACATTTTTTTTTTAATCGAGTTCACACCAAGCAAAGTAGTAAATCCACTAAAACACAAGGGGTTATTTGGTGTGGAAAAGTTAGAAAAAGGAACATTACTGAGGCGCGAGAACAGAGGAAGAGTAATCAGGAGTACAGTAGATAGCGATTGACATGGCATTTAATTTTTTTGCAGATTAAAATTGATTGGAAAACACGGAGCCAGAAAAGAGTTCCGCAAGCGAGAAGTGCGAGAAAAGAAACTGTTAACATAAAACTTACGGCTACATCTAGCTAGCTCCAATGTAAATTGATGAGATCTCGACTCCAGTCTAGCATTGCGCTTAAAATAGAAAAAAAGTTCTAGGTACCCTAGCGAAGAGAAATATTTATTTGTATGATAATACAAAATGTTGTAACAAGGCCAAAATGGTGAATGGTACAAAAGGACGGTCTTCTTCTGTCTGTCTTAAATTTAAATTTAGCTAGCCACAACATACCACAGTATTTCTTACACCAAAACAACGCATTCTTTCTTACCATTCTTACTTTATCCATCATAATACCTCAGAATCTCCATAGCGAAGAGCTCACCCGAACAAGTACCATGAAAATATTTATAGAAAAGACACAGAGAGGCAAGCTTACGGCGGATGAAAGTGACTTAAGCCGAGCCGCCAGATCAGGACCAATAATATTACAGATTATTCTTTGGATTTCATCAAGAATATCTAAATATATACACTGGACCATATATGACAGTAATATTCTAAGCATGGACGAATGGTAGACTTATAGATATGTAAGATAGATTTTGGAGAGAAAGCTCGTTTCGCACGACACAGTGAACCAACTTTTTTGACAGGTGACCTAGCAATGGATTCAATATAGTCTTTCTACTTCATGTCAACCGAGAACATTAGCCCAAGAAGGTGCAGCAAGTCATTGTGCTGGAGGTTAGCATCAGCCATACTGTGGAAAGCATAGAGTATTCTCTCAGATGTTGATAACGTTGAAAAGAAACACCAAAATACGCCAAAATCTACTTGACACTATCTCAAAACCGTTTTTGAATTGTGCTGTGATCACCGATTTGAAGCAACGTTGAAAAGAAACACCAAAATGCGCCAAACTCTACTTGACACTATCTCAAAACCGTTTTTTGGATTGTGCTGTGGTCTCTTGACAGAAAGAATTTCACCATAAAACAGCTGTTTTGGAAGTCTGGAATCATCAAGCCAAACAAGATGACCAGGCCAATGCATCTGGTTTCTAGTTACAGTAATGCTGATTGTTTTGGCTTTGGTCCAGACACCTGCATCTGGAACACATCTGTCACACTTTTTAATCCTGTTTCCGTCGCCTTAACTCTCTTGCCAGTGGACATGTTGCTCAGGTGGAATAGCAAAGAAGGAACACAGAAGTGAACTGCAGACTATCCACACACATATATATATATATATATATATATATATATATATATATATATATATATATTATATATATAACGTCATCCACAGACAGACTGTTTCGCAGCTCATCCGGTTTCAGTCGGAGATTCTACCACTAAGCCGTCGACGCACGACAGGGAAGCAGGTGGATTTTTAGCGTATTTATTTTTAGAAACACGCCCAGTGACTGACAGTGACTCGATTCGCTATGCGAAGAGTCTCGCTATATATAAGCTATAATAGTCACTGTTTACAAACCCAAACCTACTCCCTAGAGAGCTCAACTGAAATTAATATTTATTTCAGGAGCCAATATATATATATATAAATATATATATATATATATATATGTTGTTCATTGCGACATCTTGTCAAACGATCGCCACTCCTCATGAGCATTGGCGCCAGTTGAAATATCAGAAACGGTGTTGGCTTCACTGTGAACTTTTTGTGCCACATGATACCAACAGCTGATTGGCATACTCTAGTGGGAGCATGAAAAGTTTCCATTCTGGGATTCCATACGCATCATGGAAAGAACAACAAGTGTATTTGGATTGCTTTCATTTACACAGATAAAGCCCTTCATAATGTATGGGATGTACTTGTGAGTACGATTTTTGTATTTCTTTAAGGGACGACCTACCAGGGATTCCTTCAATAAGTCTATCGTAACCTTTTCCAATCAAACCTCATGCGCCACATTTTTGAGATTTCGATTTCAAGGTCTATGTATTTTCATAGATTTTAGAAGGTCTTCAAAGATGTATTGCAGTCTGCAGCGACTGTTATGTCAATAAGGAGGCACATTTTGTCTTTGTTGTCTCTAATCACGATGTCAGGACGATTAGATTTGATTGTTCTATTTGTGTGTATTGTAAAGTCCCATCAAATTATTACAGGTCCTATCTTCGTAACCGGGTCTGGGCAATGTTCATACCAATTTATTGCAGTTTCTTTTCCGTAAGTGTTGCAGATTTTCCCGTGAAGATACTGACCCACTCTATCGAGCCGTGTTTTATATTCAGTGGGTACCAATACCGCGCAACCTCATACAAGATAGCCAATTGTTTCTGGATATTTATCACAAAATCTGCATTTGGGGCTAACACAATTTTTCAGTATGTGTGATTGGTAATTTCTAGTTAACAAGCATTATTCCTGTGCAGCAAGAATAAAATCTTCAGTTTCAGCTTTCAACCCTGCACTACGTAGCCACTGATGGGTACGGGTTTTGTCTACGTCAGCTTGTTTGGTACGGGCAGAGTATCGGCCATGAAGCGGTTTATCTTGCCATCGCTTCTGTATCTGGTCGATTGCATTTGTTTTTGCTTTCTTTTTTAAGTATTTTGCAGCTTCAGTTGGTGTATTGTGCTTTTATTTGTATTCCTTCACCCATTTGAAACGCCATTTTGAACTTATTGGCTTCTTTTATTTACAGAATAAAGTTGCTTACCCCGTTCATGTTCTTTCACACAGATCATCATCCAGTCTTCTGTAGTTTCTATGTATCTTTGAAGGAAAAATTATTATTATTACAGTTACTCTTTTAATCATTTCACCACAAAGAAGGCGATAAAGTCACTAACACGCAAGGTGTCACTGTGAGAAGAAAGAAACAGAGAAAGCTCGGAGGGGAGAGAGGGCATTAAAAGAGCATGATTCAAGGAGACACTAGATGACGGCTGAAATTGTATTAATATTTTCGAAGATCGTAATCGCCGTGAAAGCAAAAGGCAGGAAGAGTGTTCCACCAGGGAGAAGTGCGAGAGAAGAAAACTTTAGCATAGAATCTATATTACACGTAGCAATTTCAACAGTAAAGTGATGGGACCTAGCTGCCAATCTAGTACTGCGTTGAAATTCGTGAAGTCAAGGCACCAAAGAGGAAAACTAAATAGTTGCCGTGTTTATATTTGATTCTATTGGTCAGCTTTATGCTTGAGTCTATAGGTAAACACTAGTCTTATACGTAAATATTGATCGTGCTTATATTGCCGTCTAAAGGCAAACATTGTTCCCCTGTATCCAAATTCACAATTATCTAGGTAGGGGATTATATTTGTGTGCAGGGAATCTTAACTGTAACGAGTACAGTTGACATATTTTAGGCTCCACCAACAACGCATTATTATTACTGAGGAAGATTCTGTCTTCTTTGATTGGATTTTTTACAGCATTCAACATTTTGTAGGCTACTTAAAGCCAGAAAATATTTTTGATTATAAGAATTTTGTGGGGAGATAATAATGACTTATTCATACAAGTTTTAATAATTGACCCATAGCTGGGGGACAATAGGTATTTGTACATAATTTTTAACCATAGTCTATGAATATAGAATACAGCGTAGTACTTAATCTGTTCAATGAAACAACGTTAAAGATTAACACTCACGAGTTAGACATTCTTCTGAATCTGACTATATCGCCAATACCACCAGCAGCTGTTCCGTAATTCTTCAGTGTTCGATATCAAAGGCTGGCAGTGCATAATCGGGAAAAACATGGCCGCCTTTATACACGTCGCATTGAATATTTTGAGCCTTCTGATTGGTTAACCCTTCTATTGGTGAACTATAAAATGAGTCAGCTCATTTTGGCTGGCTCACTAGTACATCAGCGTACCCCAAAATTCTAATACATAAATGAATACAAAGAACGCGGCTATATTTTGAAAGTTAGCTCTCCGATTTCTAATTCTGAGCTGTTATCCATTATTCCAGCCGAACATCCAATCTTACATCGCCTGATATTCCCAAGCAGTCACCCATCTAGGTACTGACGTTGCTTAACTTTGGCGATCGTACGAGAATCGGTGTTTTAACGTGATGTGTTCGTAATTCTTAATGAGGAGAAGAATACAAAGAAAATAGAGAAAGATCACAATAAAAATAATTTTCGTTTTAATGATGACGAAATCTCATTTTCTGTGATAATAATTAATTAATAATAATAAATTATTTTAAATTTTCTTTTAATTGTATTTAGCAGAGTGGAATAAATGTCCAAAGTGTCTTGAAGTGAATTTCAAAGAAATTATTAAGATATGTGCAATTAGATTTATTTAAGTGTATCTCGAGATTCTTCAGTGAAAGTTCTGCAATACAATCTATCCTGACCTGGCATCTCGTCCCCAGTCACTTTCTCACCGATCTGATGTAGCTTCGCTCCGTCTAATATTTTCATGACAACTGATCAGACGAGCTTTTTTCATGATTCTACATTTTCACTCCCAGAATCGTAAGAATCTGAGTTGTCAACTCGGTTTCTGGGTGATTAGAGAGAAGGTACCGATTAAAAAAAAAAAAAAAAAAACTACAAATGTGACATTTTGTTCCATTACTCTTTTGAGACATCTTCATGATTCTATACTCTCACTCGCAGAATTTTAGAATCTGACTGAGTGATCAACTGGGTTTCTGGTTTCACAGAGGAAAATAAATTCTGATAGGTAAAGAATGAATAAATTGGTATAAATCGAAAGTCTTCTTTTTTTAAATCAAAAGTAAAATTTTAATTTCGAAATCTTTGAAAAATTTTGTAAATTTTGTAAAAGAGAGAAAGTACGTCTTATTCATTTTTCAAAAAGATGCTTGATTTTTTAATCATAAACTCTTTAAGATAATATATATACATATATATATATGTGTGTGTGTAGAGAGAGAGAGAGAGAGAATAAATGCTAATATCCATGTGCCACTGTGTCACACGTTTTCAACTTTACTCCTAAGGCAGTAGTCCAACATTTAATACCATTTTGGAATCCGGCTGACTCCATGAGAAAATTAAAAAATATTCCAAGCCTGATCCGGACCTGCTATCGTGAAATTCTGGATTCCTAAATTTTTAAGGGAAAAAATCGAAATTAATTAAGAATTCCAGCGAAAATCACCCATGAAATAAAAATAATTATTTGTACGGAAAGTAAGGACCTACGTACATCAAATTGTTTTAAAATTAAGTGCTTGCAGAAGAAATATTGTTGAAATTTTAAAAAGTAAGCTTAAATATTAATGCAATACTTAAATGAGGTGATCAATTTCAAGTTCTTATATGTGAGTGTGTGTGTGTATTCAACCAGCACTCCTTCTTTCATACACGTTTCATTGAATATGACAGACAAGGTGCTTTGATTTAATTTTTTATACATTTTCTCATGTGATCTAATAATTTATTTTTTCTTTCGATAAGCAAATTATATAAAAACTGTCCAATTGTTCTTTCTTTCCGAGCGCTTTCGGCTATACATTTAGCCATTTTCAAGGTTGAAATATATTAACTGTCAGCAAGAAATAGATCGTTGTATGTATATATTTATATAATGTTTTCATGTTCAAAACACGGTCAAAGATTGATATTATTGAGTGTTGAATTTTTGTTTTGTTTTGTTTTTATTAATAAGGTTTCCATTATTTTTAGCTTTTTTTACATGTAGACGATGCTATTATATTTGTGCTATCAACAAATATGTTACGAATAGGCTCCAGTAGGTCTCCATGAGTATTTGAACGAGACCTAATTGAGCTATGGTCAGAAAGGTATAGTGTGAGTCTGCGTGTCAAGCATGTTGTAGTGTGGCCTATATAATTGTTTGCGAATTTTGATCAGGAATACAATCCTTAATGGACATTTAAATTCGTAAATAAAATTTGTTCTATTTAATTTTGTTCTAGGGGGTTAATTATTATTTTTAACTTTAAGGTTGGCGGTTTTAAATTTTTGTAATAAAGAATTAGTCTATTTTTTTTTTTGCTATTGTCTACTGATGTAGAGCTTTTTCAATGTAATTTCCGTTCATCTGACTTTTATAAAAAAAATATTAATGTTATTGTTTATGTTTCTTTAACGTCGTTGCTACTTAGACAGAAATGCCAATATGGAGACAACAGTACGATAATCTAACTAGTGTAAATAGTTACCTCATCTCAGAAATATAGACAGATCATAATTATATACTCTACAATGCGATCCAGTGACTATATTTAAACAATTTAAAATTATATTTGACGGTTTCTCATCATTTCGTATTCTCCGTTTACATCTTACTGCTAATTTTATTTCATTTTTTTTTAAAGAAGTTTCTGTTGGATTTAGCGTTTAAGAATATGGATTCAAAAAATAAAAGAGAAATTAAATTCTGATATCACTTTTGACGACAGACGCTGTCGTCAAAAGTGATATCAGAATTTAATTTTTGGCGTTATCTTAAATTTTTTTTGTTTGTTTTTGTTTAATGTCTTTCAAAAGACGACATAATTCTTTAAGCTTTTCTTTAAAAATATCAGAATTTCCTGTAGTATTAGAAACAATTTTACTTGTTAGCGTCATTCCTAATATTAGGTTGGTGCAAAAAATAATGACGTAATAATGTCGTTTTTTGACGTAATGTTTAACGTCAAAAAACGACATTATTACGTCATTATTTTTGCACCAACCTAATAAAAGGATTAGGGTCACATTCCTGCCTCGAGCAGTCAGAATTCGAACATCTGCTCTGTGTAAATTCAAAATGGAAATTCTGCTATAAAAATGTCCGGGTGCTGTAATGGATAGAGACTCGAAATGAGAAATCGGAGGGCCGAGTTCGAATTCCAGTCGTTTTCGTTACATTCGCAAATACACTATCAAAATGTATGAATTGCTTTCAACTCCTCAGTTATGGTTTTAATAGAAGAACTTTTAGCGGGAAAAAAATCATTGTTACACCCCCACCCCATATTTCTGAGTTGAAGTATTGTAACGATTTACACTATTTATATTATTCGGACTACTGTCCTCATATTTCTTGTCATATTCCCGACGTTTCGGCCATTGTACGCCCCGGCCTTCTTCAGGATCTGTCTATAATTCTGAGTTGGGGTATTGTAACTATTTACACTATTTATATTATTCGGACAATTGTCCTCATATTTCTTGTCATATTCCCGACGTTTCGGCCATTGTACGCCCCGGCCTTCTTCAGGATCTGTCTATAATTCTGAGTTGGGGTATTGTAACTATTTACACTATTTATATTATTCGGACAATTGTCCTCATATTTCTTGTCATATTCCCGACGTTTCGGCCGTTGTACGCCCCGGCCTTCTTCGGGATCTGTCTATAATTCTGAGTTGAGGTATTGTAACTATTTACACTATTTATATTATTCGGACAATTGTCCTCATCTTTGTTCTCATATACACAACGTTTCAGCCATTGTAATTTACTGTCAAGGGTTTTATCTTTATTAAGGGTTATTTCCAGCATCTTCCATTCCTTGATACCTTTTTGGTGGTCAGACGAATTTTCTTGTTCAGACACTTTTGAAATAAGTTTCCAAAAGTTTCGAAATCCTGGATCTTCAGTTGACTCGAATTTCGAAATGAATCCTTTATCTCGTCCACCGTGGTAGATTTGTTCCAGTTCCACGTTCCATGCCTCTTTCGGATATCTTAATTTCAGTTATTTGCAATATTCGATTATATGCAATATTTACTGGCGAAACAAATAAAAATTATTCTCACAGTACAAAATATATTTCAGCTTTAAACAATGGGTTGATAAACCGTAAAAAGACAAAACTATAAAAATGTCTTTACTGAAAATAGCGAACTAAAGAATTGTTAAATTAATGCGGATATTCTTCGAATTGTTCACTTTCGCGTAGATTGACGCTATTGGCTTCCGGTTCTCATAGGATTACCGAAGTTAAGTCCGATCTGGTCATTATCTAGATGGACGACCGCTTGGGAATTCCAGTAAATTTGCATGTGTGGGCTGTGTAATGGATATGGGGTCGGAATTGGAAATCCGGGAGCCGACTTGCAATTTCAGTCGGGTTTGTTATTAGGTTGGTGCAAAAATAATGTCGTTTTCTCACATATGTTACTATGTGAGAAAACGACATTATTTCTGCACCAACCTAATATATTAACTTCTGCGCAAAGACCTTTCGGAAAAAGGTATGAAAGAATTTCTTCTCTTACCCCCCCCTATCTATTGGTTAATTAGTAGGACTTCTAACAGTAGATCATTATTACCTACAACAAACTTTTACGATCTAAAAATATTTCTGGCTTTAAATAATGTCGTTTTCTCACATATGTTACTATGTGAGAAAACGACATTATTTCTGCACCAACCTAATATATTAACTTCTGCGCAAAGACCTTTCGGAAAAAGGTATGAATGAATTTCTTCTCTTACCCCCCCTATCTATTGATTAATTAGTAGGACTTCTAACAGTAGATCATTATTACCTACAACAAACTTTTACGATCTAAAAATATTTCTGGCTTTAAATAATGTCGTTTTCTCACATATGTTACTATGTGAGAAAACGACATTATTTCTGCACCAACGTAATATATTAACTTCTGCGCAAAGACTTTTCGGAAAAAGGTATGAATGCATTTCTTCTCTTACCCACCTATCTATTGATTAATTAGTAGGACTTCTAACAGTAGATCATTATTACCTACAAAAACTTTTACGATCTAAAAATATTTCTGGCTTTAAATAACTTCCAAAGGGGTTGAGAAACCATCAAAAACTTTGCAACGCTATGTTAAATTATGATAATGAAAAGCTACGATCTTTTTCCTAGGTTTGAATTCATTTTATTCGATTTCAAACAGCGTTTCAAGTGAATTCAGTCATTCTTGGGCTGGCTTGGTTCTTCTACACCCTCCTTTCGCAGCCTTGACAATGCTCAGCGCATATATAAGCACAGATGTGAAGAGATGGCCATTTAAGCATTCCATATCACATCCTGAAGGAGTTCTCGCTTTCCTTTCCTAGGCCAATGTACATAAGTACTATGTCGATGACATAGGTATTCGTAGCTAAAATAAGAATAATCTAAAACAAATAGCTAACACCCTCTACCAAGTTTTCAAAGAAATAGGGCTCAAGATACACCCTTCCAAAACAGAAACTAGAATCAAAATTGGAATGAAATCAGTGAAATACTTTTTTCCAGTATTTTAGAAAACGTAGTATTATCCAACGGTATATTGACAGTCCTGGGTATGACGATAAACTACATCCGGCAGTAAGGCCTCTGATCTGCAGTTTAGAGGTTTTGAGGAGCGTGGAAGCACCTCTTAATTGCTGCTGTTCCCACGTCCTCTCTGATCCAGGGTGGTAGCACCTGTTAAGGATCTCACTTATGGGAAAATAGTAAAAATACCAGCAATATAATTTTATATAAATTATCAACACTACTCACGTACTAACAAATAGCGATTTCACTCAAATCCTTTTAAAATATTACCAAACAACCAACATAAAAGAAATTCTTTCTTTTTATGTGTCGTGTCCTTTCGGGACGTAGACGATCATGGTTCTCCACTTTCCCCTATCCTTTGTGGCTCTCAATTGGTTTTGTATTTCTGCCAACTCCCCCTGACCACGTTCTGCCATCCACCTGCCCAAGCCCGCCAGGTATGACATGCGTTGCTTTCCCTTTTCTCTTTTTCCCCTCTATTCGACCTGTGAGTGTCAGATTCTCCAAGCCTTCCTTTCTCATTACGTCTACCAGAGATTTCGTCTGCATCTTCCTTATGTTAAATATGACATTAATCCATATCCAATAACTTCTTAAATCGAACTCTATTCCAAAATACAACCTCGACAAAACCATAGCATAAACATATCGACGTCTCTGATAATCATGTCCACACTAATGTGTATATGCGCAAAAGCTGAGTATCATCTACTACATATTCAATTGGGCTTCGGCATTAAATTATCCAATGGGTTGAGATGCCGTAAAGCAAATCAAGCCAAACGACATATTGTTTTGGCGATCATATGAAGTGTTCTTCTTTCTCCAGTCAAGTTTCAAACGATATTTAATAACGAGTGCATTGTTAGATTCGTCTAATCATAATAATTGACCGCGATGAAGATGGTCAAACTGGGGACAAACCGTTGTGTGCTCTTCCTTCAGCACAGGGGACCTTTTTTGGGGAGGGGGGGTCCGTGAATGTAGTCTTACCGGGTGGAGCGTCAGATGAAATGCATCCTTTCTCGCTTCGCTTTTAGAAGCCTACAGATCCTTCTGAAATTTTTTCATTTCCGTGATTGTTTTAACCGATTTTTTTACATAACATTTTGCAACAAAAACGTGGAAATAAATTTGGGAACAATTGAAATTAATTACGAAATCCAGCGAAAGTCACCCACGAAATAAAAATAATTGTTTATATGAAAAGTAAGGACCAACATACATCAAATTATCTAAATTAAGTGGCAGCAGAAGAATTATTGTTGAACTTTTAGAATGTAAGCTTAAATATTAGTGCAATACTTAAATGCTGTGATCAATTTTCAGTTCTTCAGTAGCCTGTTGTGGACTATCGCATTGATTCCTCCCTAGTCTCTACCTATTGTGATGAAGGCTCAATCGAATGTTTTGTGCATTTATTTCCGACAAAAGGATCTAGCTGCTCTTTCATTTACACTTATTTTAGCAAAATATTCAGAAAATCGTTATCGCAATTCAAAAATATGTTTCAGTTTTAAATAACCTGCAAAAGGTTGATAAGCCGTAAAAACAACTAAATCTATCAATACTTTACGAGGATGTCTTTTCGAGACAGATTTGTAGTTAGCCGATGATCCTTCCATTGTCGAATGATATCTCTAATCTTCAGCATTGGCATATTAATCTCGTTGGAAATCCTTCATTATCCACGACGCATGATGGCCAATTAGCACCAAACAAAATGCACTTAAGGGCTCACGTGCGAAAATATTTGCTCTTATTTATTTTCTTTTACGGCATATCAACCTCATTGGGTTATTTAATGCCAACAAGATATTTTACTGATGGTAATTTTTATTTTTTTTCAAAAATGTAAAATAATATTTTTTAAATGTATTTCTCATAATATTTTTTAAATGTATTTCTGGTAATATATATATATATAATTATTTATTTAAAAATATGATTCCAACACGCTACACAAGAGTTCTCATGTTTCAAAACAAGAGCCGAAAACTTCAATATAATTATTTGAATTAAATTGAATTAAAGTAAGCTCTGTTCCATCTTCAAGCGAATTTTTTTTTTTGGGGGGGGGATAACTTATTTCTAAAATGTACATGTTTTAATAGCAGATTCATTATTGAAATCAAAATTTCCATTTTCATATAGAAAGGAGCGCATGGTGTTAATAATTTGTATCAGTAAAGAGTTACATTCATAGATGCCAAGTCAGGGTAAGGCTGGGGTATCTAAATTTAAAACGGAAGATGATTTAGTCTAGTCTGGTTTACGTGTCTAGGGAGATTTTTTATTTTTTTATTTTTTCTAAAAGGGTTTTGTGTATATAAAAAAAAACTAACGTAACATTTGTTTTTTGACGACTTCATAGAGGGTTAGCTTTTTTGTAGGGTATTTAAGCTATTTATTAGGACTATGGATTTAAAAAAAATTATATGTTAATTATTCAAAGCAAAGATTTGATGATGTCGGCAAAAAACCGTTAACTCATGTCTATTGTTTAATAGATTTTTATTATTTAGAAACTTAATAATATGTAGGCATAAAGGGCATGGGTCATCCCAAGTTTTACAAGTTCTAGTTTTGTTTATAATTTTCCATTTTACTTTTGGTGTTTTATCCATTTCCTTCAAATGCCAAAAATATTTAGATAGAGATGTCTTATTTCTTTTATTTATATTGTTGAAAGAGCACTTATGCTGCCTCCATCTGGCTTTAAATTCATTCTTCGTAGACCCAATGTATATCATATTAGTATTAGGACTCTCAATGGATGAGATAGTACATTGGTATACCACAGATTTGATGCAGCATTTATTTTCTAATGGGCAGTCTTCTGGGTTTCTACAATCACATAATTTTTCACTGTTTTTGTCTAATTTAAGTGTAGGGTTTTTATTAATACTATTCAAGCATGGGGGTTTGTTCAGGATTTTATTATTGTGTTTTTTATTATACTTTCTAGATTTTCAGTGCAGCTGTAACTCAATTTTAGGGTGAAAATGTATTGCTTGTAAAATATATTTTCCTTCAAATATGTATTGCTGGTATTTTTCTTTTCCAAAATCTATTGCTTGTAATAATTTTTTCCAAAAATATATTATTGGTATTAAAACCTATTTTTACACTTTCATAGTGTTTTGACTCCAGCTTTGAATTGATATTTGCCTATAGCTTGGAATCATAAGAGGCGCTACCAACCTGAGCCAGGATGGACCTGAGAAAGCCTGCAATTAAGAGCTGGTTCCACAATTCTCAAAGACTCCTGATCAGAGGCCTTGCTGTAGGAGGTAGTTTATCGTCTTACCCAGGACGCGGATGTAGTTTATCGTCTTACCCAGAACGCGGATGTAGTTTATCGTTTTACCCGGGACGCGGACGTAGTTTGTTGTCTTACCCAGGACGCGGATGTAGTTTATCGTCTTACCCAGAACGCAGATGCAGTTTCTCGTCTTACCCAGAACGCGGATGTAGTTTATCGCCTTACGCGGGACGCGGACATAGTTTGTTGTCTTACCCATGATGCGGATGTAGTTTATCGTCATGCCCAGAACGCGGATGCAGTTTATCGTCTTACCCAGAACGCGGACGTAGTTTGTTGTCTTACCCAGGACGCGGATGCAGTTTATCGTCATACCCAGAACGCGGATGTAGTTTATCGTCTTACCCGGGACGCGGACGTCGTTTGTTGTCTTACCCAGGATGCGGATGTAGTTTATCGTCTTACCCAGGACGCGGATCTAGTTTATCGTCTTACCCAGAACGCGGATTTAGTTTATCGCCTTACCCAAGATACGGATGCAGTTTATCGTCTTATCCAGGACGCGTGTGCAGTTTATCGTCTTACCGAGGAAGTTGAATACGTGGTAGATGATACTCAGCTTTTGCGCATATACACATTAGTGTGGACATGATTATCAGAGACGTCGATATGTTTATGCTATGGTTTTGTCGAGGTTGTATTTTGGAATAGAGTTCGATTTAAGAAGTTAACGATTGTTCAGAACCACTAAACCCAGTGTGCACATTGGTGTTCGAAGTTGTCGGTCATGGAGTGTGGTATTCTCTGACAGGTCAGCAGAAATTTCTAAATTAATAATCTTTTTATAAAAGTCAATCTTAAAATGTTATTTTTTATTCTACTTCCTTCGTATTTTTGGAATGCCTCCATTTTTCATATTTCTTTCTTTAATTATTCCTTCACTGCTCCCTTCCTTTATGATTATGGCGTCGATGACTATGCAAAAGTTAGTTCGGCTGAAATAAAATCAGAATAAAAGAAAGAGCCTATGGCGTGAATTTACTGACTGTTTTGGTTTTTCTTCGCTGAGAAAAAATTTGCTCAAAACCACAAGTTAATCGGAAGAAACGACAGATGTTTGGTCGGCTTCTCTTGCTTAGCGGCATTTCATTACCTCCATAGTATATTTGGTATCAAAATCTAAATATTTTCAACGCAAACGGATACCTTTAACTATTGATAAAATATATTGTTGCTTTAAATATGGATTGTTGAAAGCTTTACTATAAATATGTATTGTTCGTAATTTAGATATATATAGGTAACCATAGGTAAAATATATTGTTGCTCTAAATATGGATTATGGAAAATGTTTTTATAAATATATATTTTTGGTAAATTATATATGTGCAATTGTAAAGAAAGTATATATATTTTACCTACTTTCACTATAGGTAAAATATATTGTTACTTTAAATATGGATTGTTTAAAATTTTTCTATGAATATATAATGTTGGTAATTTATATATAGGTAACTACAGGTAAAATATATTGTTGTTTAAATATGAATTGTTGAAAATTTACTATAAATATATATTGTTAGTAATTTATATATAGGTAACTATAGGTAAAAAATATTGTTGCTTTAAATGTGGATTGTTGAAAGTTTTACTATAAATATATATTGTTGGTAATTTATATATAGGTAACTATAGGTAAAAAATATTGCTGCTCTAAATATGGATTGTTGAAAATTTTTCTATAAATATATATATAGTTGATAATTTAGATAGAGGTAACCACAGGTAAAATATATTGTTGCTTTAAATATGGATTGTTGAAAGTTTTACTATAAATATATATTGTTAGTAATTTAGATATAGGTAACTACAGGTAAATATGGATTGTTGAAAATTTTAATATAAATATATATTGTTGGTATTTTATATATAAAAATTTATTGCTCTTATATTTCACATTAAGCATATATTTTTCTACTTTCATAGCGTTCTATTTTGTCAGTATTTGTCCATAGCTGGTACCCTAACAAATTCTACTCCCGGATCAGGATAGACCGGGGAACAAAACCAATTAAGAAATGGCTCCGCGATCCTCAAAACCTCCAATCTCCTGATCAGATACCTTGCTGTCGGATGTAGTTTATCGTCATACCCAAGACTATCAATTAAGTGGCGGCTCCATGCTCCTCAAAAGCTTCAATCTCCTGATCAGAGACCCTTGCTGTTGGACGTATTTTGTCGTCATACCCAGGACTAGGCTAGTGAATGAAACAATGAATCAAAAATAATAAAAAATTTTATTTCCTTTAAAAAAATCTGTTTTAGCCAATATCTTTGCGTGGCACAGTAGGCAAGAGAAAGACATGATCACCAAATCTCTTTGGTTTACGTCTAATAAATTGATTCTTAACTCAAATTGAATTCGCCCCGTGTAACTGTATCTTGTAATTAGTTTTGACTGTCTAGAGACTTTCCCTAATTTCATCCGTGCCAAAACGAGATACTGGGGCCATGGGTAATTGTGGCCACACTTGATATGTACGACAGAGAGCAGACGAAAAACAGGAGGAATAAAAAGATCTAATCAAAGTGTATTAAATTGCCATTGAGAAACGACATCACGAAATGAACAGAAACGATCATTTCACATCGAAAAGAAAAATATGGCCGACCCAAGAACAGCATCATGATCAAGCAAGATGCACTAAACGCCACTATGGTGTCAATACCGGTACTATTGTTGGTTTAAGAATGCCGTGTACGCTGTAGAGTATGTTGACTGACGGGTTGAGTTGTAATATATATATATATATATAATAAAAAGGCTTAAACACTAATATTCCATGGTCATAATTTATTCCATTGGAATCGTAAATACGATCCAATTCATCAGACCTACAAATTCAAAAAGAAAACAGAAAAAAACCCACTCCGGAAATAAAAATAGAATTTAGAGAGAGTGTAATTATGAGAGTGTGGGACGAATGTTAGTTTATAAGAGAGGGGTTTAACAGAGAGAGTTTTATTTAAAATTAGGTGTGAGTGGAAGGGGGAAAAAGACTGTTGACGGATGTCTAAAACAGTATAAGGATACACATCGAGGTGACAATACACACACCATGGCCGATCAAATCTTAAAGAAGGAGGGAGAGGTAAGGAAAGAAGTGGTGGGGTTTAAAAGATGGGGCGGGTGAAATTAAAATTGCATGGTACGCTGTGTAATTGAGAAAATTTGACAAAAATAATATCGACTGCAGGTTACAAATCAAATATTATAAACAATAAATATGACGATTATCTAATCTGGCGAGGACCTATATTTTTATGTTCAAAACGCATGCAAAATCACACATACACAATAAGTTATACACGTATATACATACACATCGCCGTGTACCTACATACACACTTACATATATCCATGTACACATACACGTAAATCCACATATTCACACATACATACACACATACATATACATACACACACGCACATATACATATATCTGATTCAATATCTCAGATACTAAGCGCTTTCTAATAATTACCGCCCATATGATAAAGAAATAATTACACCTACATATATACACACATACACATACACATACACACACACCTCCATATATATATATATATACATACATACATACATACCTACATACACATACACACACATATATATATATATACATACATATATATATGTATATATATACATACACACACACACATACATACATATACATGTACACACACACATACATCCATATATATACATATATACATAGGCACACACACACATGTATATACACACACATACATATACACAAACATCTACTCGTATACATACATGTATATACTACACACACACACACACACACATATATACATATATATACACATACACATGTACATATACATGTACGCATACAAACACATATAAATACATACACACATACACATACATATACATACATATACATACGCACACATATATACACGTATATCCACCTATACCCTATACACACATTTTCCACATACATATACATAAATACACATGCACCCACATACACATATATACATACACACACATACAAAAACCAGATATATATACGCACACACACATATATATATATATATATGTATATATATATATACATATATATACATACAAAAATGTACACACATATACCTACATATACACACATACATCCATAGGCATCCACTCCTTACCCATTTACACACACTTGTACATATGAACATACGCATACATGCGCATAAACATATATACCTAAAACCTTAAACCTTACATTTCTATACAATTAAACAAAAAAAAAACAAAAAAACAAAAAAACAATGTATCCCTATATCTATCCGTTTAGCTATACATACTTACACATATACACGCACATCTATACCCACATACACACATATATATACACATACATACATATGGGTACATATATACACCAACACATACGCACACCCACACACATACATATACATACATATATATACATATATATATATATACATATACACACATCCCTGCATATATATTCTCCTATATATACCTACACCCACATACGTATACATGAATATATACACATACACACACATATCCATACATATACATACACATATATACAAATACACACACCCCTAAATATATACCTACATATACCCGTAGCCAAGTACATACATACATACATACACATACATACACACACACACACACACATATATATATATATATATACCCACATACATACAAATACATACATATAAATTAGAATTTAAAAACTAAATAAGTAAAATTTCAACAATTTATATATACACATATACCCACATTCATACAAATACGTACAAATACATACATATAAATTAGAATTTAAGAACTAAGTAAGTAAAATTTCAACAATTTGGGCGTAAAAAAAAAAAAAAAAAAAAAAAAAAAAAAACCATAGCTCATCACAAAAACACACACAATGATCTATATAGAGATAAACAAAATAAACATAATAGTCATTCCGTTAAAATGTCATGCCCGATGTTTTGAACCAAGATGGAACTGACATAAGTGTCAGAAAGTTACAAAACGGTGTTTATGTTTTGAATCTCTTCTTATGTCTACATTTAGAAAATATCTCATTACGAAGATTCAACAGTTCATCTTGATTTTTATCTTTGATAATAAAAATTTTTTCTGCCAAGCACAGATCACACCGATCGCGGAAGTTATTAGGTGTTTTGGCTCTTGATAGGTATCTCCATTTCAAAAGTGGGGTTAACCCCTTATCCACCAGATCCCAGAAGTGTTTGGATAAGGAAGTTTGACTTCTAAGGCATCTATATCTAAAAGAGTGTCTATGGTTGTATAGACGCTGCTTCCAATTACCGGCGGATATACCTATATATCTTTTTTTCTCGTTTATATTTTCCTCGGGAAAGATAGTTGCCTCGTATATTACATTTTTGTAGTTACATTTACCCCCGATTGGGCAATGATCTTTATATATATATATATATAGTACACTACAGCAGTACACTATAAACTGATACCATAGCCAGTTTGAAAAATATTGCGAATTTTAAAATTAAAATTCGTAGGTGAAAATGATCATTTACTAAAGGTATATTAATTACAATTGTAAAGAAAGTATATATATATATATATATATATATATATATATATATATATGTGTGTGTGTGTGTGTGTGTGTGTGTGTGTGCGTGTGTGTGTATTTTGGATTGATTATAGATAGATAGATAGATAGATAGATAGATAGATAGATAGATAGATAGATAGATATACAGACATTCAACACCCTCACTTGATAAGAAACCAGTGTTGAAAAAATGGCTATTTTTGTAGTGATTTTATAACATTTTTATGATATAATTTTCGAATAAATTATATATATATATATATAATCCACAGAGCCCAAGCGCATTACGCTCGCTGACAAACTTGATGCTGCACTTGATTCTGTAGACATTACCTATGATATCGAATCATTTTGGAGGGCTCTGCAAGACTCAACACATTCTACATGCGTGGAGGTTCTCGGCTTACCACATCGTAAACATCAAGACTGGTGTGATGACACTAATACAGAAGTTCAGCAGCTTATAGATCAATTACTCTCTTCTCATAAAGCATGGATTGAGGACAAGAACTCATCCACTAAGAAGATCGCCTATAAGAAGTGCAAAAGTCAGTTTCTACAAGCTCTCAGAGCCACGAAAGAGTGTTGGTGGAGTGAAAAGGCCACTGAATTCCAAGAAGCTTCAGATAGAAAGGATGTAAAGGCTTTCTATGCTGGCCTCAAGAGTGTTTTCGGTCTTCAAAAAAGTGGTGTTGCTCCAATCTCCACAGCAGATGGTGAAACGCTCTTAACGGATAAGTCAGATATTTTATATCTCTGGAAAGAGTATTTCGAAATTGTGTTAAACATCACTTCGGTTACTGATGAGAAAGCAATCACATCAATTGATCAAAATCCAGAAATTCCGGAGTTGTCATTTGAACCTACTTATCAAGAGGTAAATGACGCCATCAAGCAAATCTCATCTGGAAAATCAGTTACTCCTAAAGATCCTATTCCATCCAAAGTATATAAGTATGATGGCCAAAAGTTGGTAGATAAGTTACATCTCGTTTTCGTGGAAATATCGAAGGCAGGTTGTGTCCCACAGGATTATAGTCTCCTCTATCAAACACCTCTTCAAAAACAAGGGTTCCAGGTGTGTCTGTGATAATCATTGGGGATATCACTACTTTCAATTGCAAGCAAAATCCTAGATAGACTGATTCTAAACAGAATCATTATACACTTTGTTGACGACATCTATCCTGAATCACAGTGTGGTTTTCGGTCGGGTCGTGGCACCATTGACATGATATTTTCTCTTCGTCAAGTTGCAGTGAAGGTTCCCGACAAAAACCAGGAATTGTACATGGTGTTTGTGGACTTGTCGAAGGCCATTGACTCTTTGAATCAAGAGGCTCTTTGGCAAGTCTTGAGAAAACATGCTAAATGTCATCTTCTTTCATGAACGAATGAAAGCTAATATCTTCTAATTCTGCAAGGGGGGGATAACATGAAATTTGAGATCAGTTAGCCCAAAGATTCCCATCAACCAGCGAGGTAGATCAGGCAAAAAGAGCTAATATTTTAAGGAACCTTTACAGAGTAATGGGTTAATTTCGTTATTATAAAAGCACTCAGTTAATGGCAATATTAATAAAACTATGAGAAGATCCTTCGGGGTTTTGAAATTTAAATGGATGATTTGGGGAAAGGAGTTATCAATATTTATAATTTGTCTTATTTACATTCAGATTAATATCTTTATCTATCAATCTATTTCCGTCTGTTCATATCTATCCATCTATCTATCTATCTCTCCATCTATCTATCTATCTATCTATCTATCTATCTCTTATCTGACTTTAATAATGTTGACTATGTGATTTCTGTCTGAATTTCAGGAATGAGGAATTATCATTTACATTCAATCTAATCTCTTCATCTTTCATCTATCTATCTATCTATCTATCTATCTATCTCTATAAATATATATATATATATATATATATATATATATATATATATATATATATATATACATACATATATATATATATATGTGTGTATGTGTGTGTGTGTGTGGCAATATCTATCTATCAATAGATTTATCTATTAAGAGATTTGGGTAATGTCGACAATGTGATTTCTACCTATATTTCTAGGATGAGGAATTATAATACTTTTCATTCAGGCTAATGTCCATATATATCAGGCTAATATATATATATATATATATATATATATATATATATATGCATGTGTTTGCGCGTGTGTGTGTATCTATCTATCTATCTCTCTCTATATATAT
This sequence comes from Acanthosepion lycidas, assembly GCA_963932145.1. Lineage (NCBI taxonomy): Eukaryota > Metazoa > Mollusca > Cephalopoda > Sepiida > Sepiidae > Acanthosepion > Acanthosepion lycidas. The sequence continues at coordinate 28,422,451 of OZ010600.1, read as the reverse complement.
AGCAATATCTATCTATCTATAGATCCATCTATTAACTGTCTTTGTTAATTTTGTCTGATTTCTGTCTAAATTCATATATATATATATATATATATATATATATATATTAACTGACTTTGTTAATTTTGACTATGTGATTTCTGTCTAAATTTCAAAGATGAGGAATTATCATTCTTTACATTCAATCTAATGCCCTCATTTTTGTTGGTATCTATCTATCTATCTATCTATATAATTATCTGTCTATCTCTCTATTAACTGACTTTTTTAATGTTAACAATGTTATTTCTGTCTGATTTTATGGGATGAGGAAATATTATTTACATTCAATCTAATGTCTTCATCTTTGTTGTTATCTATCTATCCATCCATCCATCTATCTATCTATCTATCTATCTATCTATCTATCTATCTATCTATCTCCTGTCTTTGTTGTTTATGTGATTTCTGTATGTATTTCTATGATGAGCATTTATCATTATTTACTTTATTTATTAGGTTAGTGCAAACATAAAGTCGTTTTTGAGGTTCAACTTCAAAAGAAAAACGACATTATTTTTGCACCAGCCTAATATATCTGGACTAACGTTCCACATCTTTGTTGTTATCACCACAATGTTCTATCCTTTGTACACAACGCCGTTCTTCTGTTGTCTACGCGGGTATATATTTCTCGTTCGCATGCAAAATATCCAGGGGTACCTAGTCTTATCCCTTTTTTTGTCTGCCACTCAGTTATTGCTCGCACTGACTCTGCCACTCTACTACCCAGCCCAGAGACTGAACTCAAATTCACGAAACAACATCTAGATCACTAGGCTAATACTAAACCCGGAATTTCACTAAGTGGAGATACAGTGACAACGTGAAAAAAGCTGTGAAAACGACGCGATTCACCTGTTTATGACGGAGGTCTCAAGATCGAAATGAGAAGCAAAGAATTGATATACCAGGTTTTTTTTCTCGAAGCTAACGTTTTTAAGGGCAATATTTTCTTTTTTTATATACTATTGCTCGGTCTGAAGACACGGATTATTAAATAAAATAAAATGTTTACCTATCTTTTCTTTACTCTTTTCGTCGACTTTACAAAGTCCAAAACACGTCGGATCTAACGTCAGTTTCTCCTACCCAGGGGCTCGAATCCTACCAGAGAGCGCATAGTTTTCTTTGATAAGAATTCTCAAATATTCTGGTAGATGAAAATAAAAATACTCTTTGGTAAAAAGACGTGGCGTCTACTGAAACACTGGTATCCACTAAAAATAACTTTCAACTAATTAAATATATATGTATGTATGTGTGTGTGCGTGCACGAGCGTTGTGTTTGAGTTGTAATGGAAAATGTACAAATCACATTAACGGAATTTCAAAACCATGAACCTATTGAATTTTATTGTCTGGGTACACGGGTGGTCAGATAAAAATGGCATTTGACCGTATAAGGTCAAATGCCATAAGGTCAAAATGTATAAGGTCAAAATGAATTCAGTAAATTTATTAAGATAGTTATTGTCTATATGATTTAACGAAATATACATTAACATTTTAAGTTATTGAAGCCTTGGTGCAATATATATATATATATATATATATATATATATATATATATATATATACGCACATTCATTTCAACTTTTGGAAGTAAAATCTGATGGTCCAGAACCCTTTAAAAGGGTTGTGGTGAAATAACTTATTACATGGAACCTTAAAGTGGTCTGTTTTTATTCAAACATATCTGCTCTGAATTTTACATTGAGCTCACTGGATATCATCTTCCTTGGGTCTACCCATGCAGATTACCTAGTTTTGCATAAACTATATATATATATATATATATATATATATATATATTTACAAATTCAGGAATTATTCATACATAAAACAAATACAAAGGTTAATGATTTAAATGGCGAGAAATCCATCTTCGCGAACAATTCAATAATATACAAAAACCTATTTCATACCTGAGGATGTCTGTAGGAACAGACGAAAGCTTGTAAAATAAAAAGATCTAATGCGACGGAAATTTATAAAACAGGATCTTTTCATTCATAAACAGATTCGGGGTTTTTGTATATTATTGAATTATTCGCGAAGATGGATTTCTCGCCATTTAATCATTAACCTTTGTATTTGTTTTATGTATGAATAATTCATGAATTTGTAAATTGATTGCACCTTTATTGAAATATATATATATATATATATATATATATATATATATAGAGAGAGAGAGAGAGAGAGAGAGAGGTAGGACAGGTGCAGTCTATGTTTACACGAACAATTATTCATGCAAAAATATTAATAATTCAAATGTAATCAATAAACGGAACGTGCTTATGTCTACTTATATGTGTAGAAAGATGTTTCTCTTAAAATATTGTAATCCTAGATAACCCTCTTTTCGTATAAATTTAATTTCAAATTTTAATTTTCGGCCGGCTCTTATTTTAGGTAATACACTAATTATTTCCCTTTAATCAGTTAAACTATTTTTTACAAACAACGTCCAGTCACATTTGAAATTTTAAGCGTACTTCAATTCCCTTTTTTCTCACTTTTTTTTTCTTTTTTTTTTAATCTCGCTAGAAAAGAGGAAATACTAAAGAAGCCAGGTCTAGTATTCACCTGGCTTCTTCAGTATTTCCCCTTTTCTAGCGAGCTTAATGCTCGACAAGCGTACATATAAATTTTAGATCAAAATAGAATTCTTTTCATTTTTCAATTTACATTCAAAATACTCAAATTTTAGGAATACGTTTTCACAGCGTCGCCCACGTGACGACAACGTGACCATGTTTAAACGGAACGCTGATCATAAAACTTTCAGTTATCTGTTTCGATAAGTCTTGTTCTTATGGCCATCGTCTTTGTCATGTTCAATTGATAATGTTAATTATATTTTATGAATATGTCCTGAAGATGGTTTATTAGACCGAAACGTCCGACGTTGACATTATATTAACATTAAAACAGCATAATTACATATAAGAATTTTTGTTTGTTTTTTCCGTATATTTTTCTTCATACTGTCGGATCTATATCCATATATTTGCTTATACATATATATATATATATATATATATATATATATATATATATATATATATGTATATATATATATATATTAGGTTGGTGCAAAAATAATGACGTAATCATGTCGTTTTTTGACGTTAAAAAATACGTCAAAAAACGACATTATTACGTCATTATTTTTGCACCAACCTAATATATACATATAAATATAAATATATACATACAAATATATTTTATATATAAATTTATGAATATATATAAATATATATAAATATATATATAAATATATATAAACATATATATAAATATATATATATAAATATAAATATATATATATAAATATAAATATATATATATATATATATATATATATATATATATATATATATATATATATATATATATATGAAGAAAAATATTTGGAAAAAACAAACAAAAATCCTTAAATGCAATTATGTTGTTTTAATATGAATGAAATGTCAACGTCTGACGTTTCGGTTTAATAAACCTTCTTCAGGACAATATTCATTAAAATACAATTAACATAATCAGTTCAACATGACAAAGACGATGGACATAAAAACAAGACTTATCCAAAAAGGAAAACTGAAAATTTTAAATGATCAGTTTTCCGTTTAAGCGTGGTCACGTTGTCGTCAAATGGGCGAGGCTTTCAAAACGTATTCCTAAAATTTGAGTATTTTGAATGAAAACGAAAAATGAAAAGAATTCTATTATGATCTAAAATTTATATGTACGCTTGTCGAGCATTAATCTCGCTAAAAAAGGGGAAATATTAAAGAAGCCAGGTCTAGTATTCACCGTGCGTGAGATGGATATTATACCCGCTTCATAAATCCTCCTAAGATTTTTATTATGAAAATATTTTAAAATCTTCACGGAATCAAAATCGAAATTATGATCTGCTTTAGTTATGTGTACAACTAAAGCATTGTTTAAATTTCCGAGGCGAATATCTCGTTTATGTTCGAAAACACGAGATTTTACGGACCTACATGTTTCACCCACATATTTTAAGTCACAGTTTTTGCATGAGATTTGGTAGATGCAAGAATCGGATGTAATATGTTGTTTGCTGGTGCTATTTAATAAATTACGGATAGTTCTAGTAGGTAATATTGTAGTTTTAATTTTAACGCATTTAAATTATTGGAAATACGTTCGGTCAAATGGTTATTTGGTAGAAAGATGCGATCAAAAGAATTATTATCAGAGGAAGTTGAAAGTGTACCTTTCATTAATGAAAGTTGTAGTGGCCTTCGAGGTGTCATTTTGCGTTGATGAGTAAATTTTCAACGCTTTATTTTTAGCTCTCTGTAATAATTGTCTCGGATACGAAAGATTTGAAAAGGTATCCTCAATATATGTGAATTCATCATCTAAATATTTTGCTGAACAGATGCGAAGAGCCCTTAAATAGAATCCAATAATAATAAACCTCTTAGTGTTAGTATCATGGTGAGAGTAAAAATGTAAATAGTCATTTTTACATGTGGGTTTACGATATACATTGAATTCTAATTTATTTTTATTTTTAATGAGTAGTATGTCTAAAAAAGGTAAAGAATTATTAGACTCAAGTTCATAAGTAAATTCTATAGTAGGTTCTATTTTATTTAATCTATCAGTAATCTTGTTTAAATCATGTTTATGTGGGTAGATAAATAAAATGTCATCGATGTATCGGAAGTAATGTGTATCAGGTGGAATGACATCTTTAAAAGGTCCAGATTCAAGAAATTCTAGAAATATGCATGCTAGGAATCCAGAGAGAGGACTCCCCATCGGTAAACCAAATTTTTGTTTATAATAAATATTATTATACTTGAAGAAACAATGTGAAGTGCAAAGGATGCATAATTTGATGCATTTCGAGATAGAGATAGGTAGCTTAAAGTCAATTTTCTTAAGGTGGTTCTCTAATTGTTTAATCAACAGGTATATTAGTAAATAACGATTTGATGTCTAAGCTAGCTAGGGATTTGTTACCTATATCAATATTTCTCAACCTATTTAAAAGAGAGCCTGAATTCTTTATATGTGCGTTACTTACGGTGCCCAGAATTGGAGTTAGAAATTTAGTTAAATACCTAGCGATATTATGAGGAGCTGAGCCTATACCTGAGATGATGGGCCTTAATGGAATGTTAGGCTTATGGGTTTTGGGGAGACCATAAATTTTAGGGACGGTGGGGTGGTAGTTAATAAGGGAAAGCCAAATTTTATCTTCATTGCATATGAGTTTCTTATAGGACCTATTAAATTCTTTTAGATTCTTAGAAATTTGTATAGAGGTGATCTGTTCATAAGTGTCTCTATCATTTAGCAAGTCCAACATTTTCTGGTTGTAAACAATGGTATCCATGACAACAACACCGCCTCCTTTATCAGAAGGAGATATAATAATATTATTATTCATAGACAAGGATTTTAAGGCATTCATATACCTCTTAGGTAAAGTGAATTCCATATATTGGCCATCAATAGAGGCAGCTAAAATGCCTTGGGTAAAACCTTTATGTAAGTCAGAATCACTGTGTTTGTAGTTTATATTTATCAGTTTTCTAATATTGTGGTCTTTTGAACCAGTTGCAAACTTTAGACCAAAGCTAAGGGCTTCAGTCTCTAAAGTGCTAAGTGTGGTTTTATTTTAGGAATACGTTTTGAAAGCGTCGCCCATTTGACGACAACGTGACCACGCTTAAACGGAAAGCTGATCAATTAAAATTTTCAGTTATCTGTTTTGGATAAGTCTTGTTTTTATGTCCATCGTCTTTGTCATGTTGAACTGATTATGTTAATTGTATTTTAATGGATATTGTCCTGAAGAAGGTTTATTAAACCGAAACGTCAGACGTTGACATTTCATTCATATTAAAACAACATAATTGCATTTAAGGATTTTTGTTTGTTTTTCCAAATATTTTTCTTAATTCTGTCGGATTTATATCCATTTATATTTGCTTACATACATATATATATATATATATATATATATATATATATATATATATATATATATATATATAACATAATGAGAAGCCACGTATACTTTCTTAATATGGATATGTAGAAAAAGTTGCAAATTAAAAATAATAATAATGTTTTTTATGAAAGTATTTATTTATATATATATATATATATATTTGATATTTCAGATTGACCTGAAACTTTCTTCAGAAATAACTATCTATTTATCTATTTATTTAGTTATTTCTGAAGAAAGATTGAGGTCAATCTGAAATATCAAATATATATATATATATATATATATATAAATAAATAGATACTTTCATAAAAAACATTAGTATTTTTTTTAATTTGCATCTTTTTCTATATATATATAAATATATAAATACATATATATATATACAAATACATAAATATATATATAAATATATATATATATAAATATATATATATATATAAATATATAAAAATATATATAAATATAAAATATATATATAAACATATATTAGGTTGGTGCAGAAATAATGTCGTTTTCTCACACATGTTACTATGTGAGAAAACGACATTATTTTGCACCAACCTAATATATAAATTATATGTATATATATAAATTATATATATATATACATTATATATATATATAAATTATATATATATATAAATATGCATCTATATATATATATATATATATATATATATATATTGGAATCGCAATCACGATCCAATTAGATTGTGATTACAATTCCAACGTAATAAATTATAACCATGGAATATTAGTGTTTGAGCCTTTTATATTTATATTATATTCTTGTTCTGTCTTGGATATTGAGCTCTACCTGGATTCTATACTCTTGGAAATTTTATACATACAGATATATATATATATATTGAACACTAATATAGTGATTTTCCAAGCGTAGCTCGGATGTGGCACAAGGCCGAAAGTATGGGACACCCAGTGCGGATCGAACTCACTACTCAGTCGTAATTGTTCTATCGAAACAGCTTGCTACCCATTACACCACCTCGAGGTGCCCAACCACTAATATTTTATATATGCGTGGGTATGTATGGATATACAGTACCCTTCAAAAGTATTGGAACAGTAAGCGTAATTGTATTGTTTTTGTTGTTCCGTGAAGACATTTGGGTTCAAGATTAAAAGATTAATATGAGACAAGAGTTCAAAATTTTGAGCTTTTATTTCCTGGTATTTCCATTTAAAGGTCTTAAACCGCTTAGGACATACCATCCCCCCTTGTATCAGATCTCACCCCATTTTTAGGTGAGCAAAAATTAAAGAACAGACAGCATAACCCTTGCTCGCAATAAATGCATCAAACCTGTCAATCACTGACGTCACCAAACTGTTGAATTCTTCATTTGCGATGCGCTTCCAGAACGTACCTTCTTTTAGTTCTTGTTTGTTTCGGTAGTATTCTTCCTTTAGCCAAGAGATGAAATACATGCTCTCTTGGATTATTATACAGCGATTGACTTCACCCGTCTAAACGTGTCAACTTTTTGCCCACTGAGGAAGTCCCTAGTTGTGTTCGCTGTATGTTTTAGGTTATTGCCCTGTTACATGATAACCTTCCATCCGATTAACTTGGATGCATTTTGGCAGTCAAAATGTTTCTGTAGACTTCTGAATTCATTCTGCTTCTAAAATCAGGATTTACATCATCAATAAATATGAATGAGCCTGTTCCGGAAGCAGCCATGGAAGCCCAATCTATGATACTTCCTCCATCATGCTTCACAGATGATCTCGCATGCTTTGGATGATAAGAATATCCTTTCTTTCTCCACACTTTGGCCTTTCAATCACTTTGGTAGAGATTTAATCTTAATGGTCTCATCAGTTCAAAATAAAACACTCTTCCAAAACTTTTTATCGCTCATCTCTGTACTTTCTTTCAAATTTCAATATGACCCTACCATTCTTACTGTTGAGAGTGGTTTGCATCTTGTAGCATTTGCACTATATTTCTGCTGTCAAAGTCTTCCTCGAACGGTGGATTGGAAAGCCTTCACCACTACACGCTAGACGTTGTTGGTGATGCTACTTAAGGTTTGGGTAGGTTTTTTCCTTACATTTATAACAATGTTTCTGTCATCAACTGCTGTTGTTTTCCCTGGCCGACCTGTTCTATGTCTGCTGCTTAGTACACCAATAGCTTATTTCCTTTACAGGACATTCCAAATTTTTGTGCTGGCTATATTCAATATTTGTCCAAAGTCCCTGATCGATTTTCCTTCCTTTCTCAGCTTCAAAATGGCTTGCTTTGCTCGCATAGACAGTTCTCTTGTTTATCCTTTTTAACAAGAAATACAGTCTTTACAAGTGAAACCCAATACTAAAACCAAGTCATTCAAAGCTATTTAATATTTAAGCGATCAATCTAAAAGTCAACACCTGGGCAACAAGAAACACCTGTCAGTCACGTATTCCAATAGTTTTGCTTACTTGAAAAATATGAGTTCTAACAAAAGGTGGTATGTCCTAAGTTGCTTAACACATCTAAATGTAAATGCCAAGAAATTAAAGCTGAAATTCTGAACTATTGTCTCATATTCATCTTTCGACCTTAAACACAAATATCTTCAGTGAACAACAAAAAAAAAAATTGTCCTTGCCGGTTGAATATTTTTGGAGGGGACTGCATACAATTCTGCATATATATATATATATATATATATATATATATATATATATATATATATATATATATATATATATATACATAAATATACATACTAAACATATTTATCCATATATGAATATATTTTCTTTTTATTTGAACAGAGAGATGGGTAGAGAAAGATATGAACAGCCAGAGATAGATAGATAGATAGATAGATAGATAGATAGATAGATAGTGTTATGGGACCTTACCCATAATAACATAATGGACTATTCCATACGTAATAAATACTGCACCTCAAGAGGAAGCAGAGAGTTCAGCCCGAAGTCGGGCGACCGGCTGATCGGTTGAAGGGCGGAGTCTCTTTCGGGGTGGTAGACCGGCCCTGAACCCGTTTATACGGGTTCAAAGGGCATATTTTGGGCCGAGCCCACGGTCTCGGAAACCCCACGTTAAACCGGCCTTGTGCCACATGATGCTCTCGTGGGGGGTGACTAAATACTGTTCAGTCTGAAGTCTGGAGTGAGGTCCGTCAGAAGTTCGTCAGGAGTCTGTCAGTCATTCAGAGCGAGCGAGTCAGTCAGTCGAGTCAGAGGCAGTCGAAAACAGAGTTGCGTTCAGACAATTACTACTAAACCTGATTGTTCGTAGTAACACTTTCTACTTCTCTGTATATATTCCTGTTTGTAATATATCTGTGTTATTCCATATCCGTATTCGAGTTCTTCTTTATTGGTTCTGCCTTGGACTATCACCGTGGTACAAGGAACCGGGCCATAATAGATAGATAGATAGATAGATAGATAGATAGACTCTTTCAAAAACAGTAAAATATATATTAGAAACAGAAGAAATATCGTTAGAAGCGAAGTCCTCTTATTATATGAAATGCATCATTGTGCCGTCGATTGTCAAATTCCTTTATGTCGTTTATGGCTTTTCTGTAATATCAACCCTTCTGTATGGCCTGTGAATACAAGGACAATTTCCTCACAGATTTCCAAATATTTGAAGCTCTATCGAAACTGATTCCGTTGCAGTAATCTGCATATATCTAGCAATTTATTCCACTTATTCACATTCTCTGGCTTGCTGGATAATCAATCAGCTACTTCAAACATTTGCCGATGAAAATTGCCTTTGACGTGCGCTTGGGCCGATCAGTTCTGCGTGGACGCTTGCAGCGTAAAAAAAAAGGGAAAAATGTCACGAGATATCATTCTCCGTTACATAATGGGGGAAAACATCTCGTATAGCTACGCACGTGCGCTGGGCAGAAAGTAGGGTTCGCTTCACTTAAGAACAGTCTAACAAAAAGAGTTAGACGTTGACAGACAAACGAAATTTTTCCCCTCCCTTTTGTTGATTGTGTCGAAGGAGGCACGGTGGAGTAATGGATAGCAGTTCGGACTGAAGGATCCGAGTTCGAATTCCAGTCGAATCCATTACATTCACTTCCGTGCTAATACCCTTCTTCTGCTCCTGCTATGGGTAAATAGTAGGACAGACCGGGTTCTATAGCCTTGGATGGCAACTGGTCTACTGCGGGAAAAAAATCTGCCTCATCAGTCATGTATGGAAAAATAGGCATACGCAATACGCATGTCTGACCGAAAGATACACTAAAAGTATAAAATTATGTAAAAAGACTACGTATTGAGGAATCGTATAAGCGAGTTCGAATTCCTATCGAATGCATTGCATTCACTTACGTGCCTTGCCTTCTTCTCCCCGGCCAGCTATGGGTAACAGGATGGCTACAGAAAATGTGGGAAAAAAAATCTGAAAGCTACATGATCGGCTAAGCGTGTATCACACATGGCACATGACTGAGTGAAATTCACTTACGTACTGATACCCTTAGGAAATATATGAATCTTTGTCTTCTCCCACCAACTATGTGTAAGTAGTCAGATGGCAACAGAAAATGCGGGAAAAAAATCTGAAAGCTACATGATCGCCTAAGCGTGTATCACACATGGCACATGACTGACTGAAATTCACTTACGTACTGATACCCATAGGAAAGATATGAATCTTTTTCTACTCCCACCAAATATGGGTAAGTAGTCAGATGGCAACAGAAAATGCGGAAAAAAAAATCTGAAAGCTACATGATCGCCTAAGCGTGTATCACACATGGCACATGACTGACTGAAATTCACTTACGTACTGATACCCTTAGGAAAGATATGAATATTTTTCTTCTCCCACCAACTATGGGTAAGTAGTCAGATGGCAACAGAAAATGCGGGAAAAAAATCTGAAAGCTACATGATCGCCTAAGCGTGTATCACACATGGCACGTGACTGACTGAAATTCACTTACGTACTGATACCCATAGGAAAGATATGAATCTTTTTCTCCTCCCTCCAACTATGGGTAAGTAGTCAGATGGCAACAGAAAATGCGGGAAAAAAAATCTGAAAGCTACATGATCGCCTAAGCGTGTATCACACATGGCACATGACTGACTGAAATTCACTTATGTACTGATACCCTTAGGAAAGATATGAATCTTTTTCTCCTCCCACCAACTATGGGTAAGTAGTCAGATGGCAACAGAAAATGCGGGAAAAAAATCTGAAAGCTACATGATCGCCTAAGCGTGTATCACACATGGCACATGACTGACTGAAATTCACTTACGTACTGATAACCTTAGGAAAGATATGAATCTTTTTCTTCTCCCTCCAACTATAGGTAAGTAGTCAGATGGCAACAGAAAATGCGGGAAAAAAAATCTGAAAGCTACATGATCGCCTAAGCGTGTATCACACATGGCACATGACTGACTGAAATTCACTTACGTACTGATACCCATAGGAAAGATATGAATCTTTTTCTCCTCCCTCCAACTATGGGTAAGTAGTCAGATGGCAACAGAAAATGCGGGAAAAAAAATCTGAAAGCTACATGATCGCCTAAGCGTGTATCACACATGGCACATGACTGACTGAAATTAACTTACGTACTGATACCCATAGGAAAGATATGAATCTTTTTCTCCTCCCTCCAACTATGGGTAAGTAGTCAGATGGCAACAGAAAATGCGGGGAAAAAAATCTGAAAGCTACATGATCGCCTAAGCGTGTATCACACATGGCACATGACTGACTGAAATTCACTGACGTACTGATACCCATAGGAAAGATATGAATCTTTTTCTCCTCCCTCCAACTATGGGTAAGTAGTCAGATGGCAACAGAAAATGCGGGAAAAAAATCTGAAAGCTACATGATCGCCTAAGCGTGTATCACACATGGCACATGACTGACTGAAATTCACTTACGTACTGATACCCTTAGGAAAGATATGAATCTTTTTCTTCTCCCACCAACTATGGGTAAGTAGTCAGATGGCAACAGAAAATGCGGGAAAAAAAATCTGAAAGCTACATGATCGCCTAAGCGTGTATCACACATGGCACATGACTGACTGAAATTCACTTACGTACTGATACCCATAGGAAAGATATGAATCTTTTTCTCCTCCCTCCAACTATGGGTAAGTAGTCAGATGGCAACAGAAAATGCGGGAAAAAAGATCTGAAAGCTACATGATCGCCTAAGCGTGTATCTCACATGGCACATGACTGACTGAAATTCACTTACGTACTGATACCCTTAGGAAAGATATGAAACTTTTTCTTCTCCCACCAACTATGGGTAAGTAGTCAGATGGCAACAGAAAATGCTGGAAAAAAATCTGAAAGCTACATGATCGCCTAAGCGTGTATCACACATGGCACATGACTGACTGAAATTCACTTACGTACTGATACCCATAGGAAAGATATGAATCTTTTTCTTCTCCCACCAACTATGGGTAAGTAGTCAGATGGCAACAGAAAATGCGGGAAAAAAATCTGAAAGCTACATGATCGCCTAAGCGTGTATCACACATGGCACATGACTGACTGAAATTCACTTACGTACTGATACCCATAGGAAAGATATGAATCGTTTTCTTCTCCCACCAACTATGGGTAAGTAGTCAGATGGCAACAGAAAATGCGGGAAAAAAAATCTGAAAGCTACATGATCGCCTAAGCGTGTATCACACATGGCACATGACTGACTGAAATTCACTTACGTACTGATACCCATAGGAAAGATATGAATCTTTTTCTTCTCCCACCAACTATGGGTAAGTAGTCAGATGGCAACAGAAAATGCGGGAAAAAAATCTGAAAGCTACATGATCGCCTAAGCGTGTATCACACATGGCACATGACTGACTGAAATTCACTTACGTACTGATACCCTTAGGAAAGATATGAATCTTTTTCTTCTCCCACCAACTATGGGTAAGTAGTCAGATGGCAACAGAAAATGCGGGAAAAAAATCTGAAACCTACATGATCGCCTAAGCGTGTATCACACATGGCACATGACTGACTGAAATTCACTTACGTACTGATACCCTTAGGAAAGATATGAATCTTTTTCTTCTCCCACCAACTATGGGTAAGTAGTCAGATGGCAACAGAAAATGCGGGAAAAAAAATCTGAAAGCTACATGATCGCCTAAGCGTGTATCACACATGGCACATGACTGACTGAAATTCACTTACGTACTGATACCCATAGGAAAGATATGAATCTTTTTCTCCTCCCTCCAACTATGGGTAAGTAGTCAGATGGCAACAGAAAATGCGGGAAAAAAAATCTGAAAGCTACATGATCGCCTAAGCGTGTATCTCACATGGCACATGACTGACTGAAATTCACTTACATACTGATACCCATAGGAAAGATATGAATCTTTTTCTCCTCCCACCAACTATGGGTAAGTAGTCAGATGGCAACAGAAAATGCGGGAAAAAAAATCTGAAAGCTACATGATCGCCTAAGCGTGTATCACACATGGCACATGACTGACTGAAATTCACTTACGTACTGATACCCATAGGAAAGATATGAATCTTTTTCTTCTCCCACCAACTATGGGTAAGTAGTCAGATGGCAACAGAAAATGCGGGAAAAAAATCTGAAAGCTACATGATCGCCTAAGCGTGTATCACACATGGCACATGACTGACTGAAATTCACTTACTTACTGATACCCTTAGGAAAGATATGAATCTTTTTCTTCTCCCACCAACTATGGGTAAGTAGTCAGATGGCAACAGAAAATGCGGGAAAAAAATCTGAAAGCTACATGATCGCCTAAGCGTGTATCACACATGGCACATGACTGACTGAAATTCACTTACGTACTGATACCCTTAGGAAAGATATGAATCTTTTTATTCTCCCACCAACTATGGGTAAGTAGTCAGATGGCAACAGAAAATGCGGGAAAAAAATCTGAAAGCTACATGATCGCCTAAGCGTGTATCACACATGGCACATGACTGACTGAAATTCACTTACGTACTGATACCCATAGGAAAGATATGAATCTTTTTCTCCTCCCACCAACTATGGGTAAGTAGTCAGATGGCAACAGAAAATGCGGGAAAAAAATCTGAAAGCTACATGATCGCCTAAGCGTGTATCACACATGGCACATGACTGACTGAAATTCACTTACGTACTGATACCCTTAGGAAAGATATGAATCTTTTTCTTCTCCCACCAACTATGGGTAAGTAGTCAGATGGCAACAGAAAATGCGGGAAAAAAATCTGAAAGCTACATGATCGCCTAAGCGTGTATCACACATGGCACATGACTGACTGAAATTCACTTACGTACTGATACCCTTAGGAAAGATATGAATCTTTTTCTTCTCCCACCAACTATGGGTAAGTAGTCAGATGGCAACAGAAAATGCGGGAAAAAAATCTGAAAGCTACATGATCGCCTAAGCGTGTATCACACATGGCACATGACTGACTGAAATTCACTTACGTACTGATACCCTTAGGAAAGATATGAATCTTTTTATTCTCCCACCAACTATGTGTAAGTAGTCAGATGGCAACAGAAAATGCGGGAAAAAAAATCTGAAAGCTACATGATCGCCTAAGCGTGTATCACACATGGCACATGACTGACTGAAATTCACTTACGTACTGATACCCATAGGAAAGATATGAATCTTTTTCTTCTCCCACCAACTATGTGTAAGTAGTCAGATGGCAACAGAAAATGCGGGAAAAAAATCTGAAAGCTACATGATCGCCTAAGCGTGTATCACACATGGCACATGACTGACTGAAATTCACTTACGTACTGATACCCATAGGAAAGATATGAATCTTTTTCTTCTCCCACCAACTATGGGTAAGTAGTCAGATGGCAACAGAAAATGCGGGAAAAAAATCTGAATGCTACATGATCGCCTAAGCGTGTATCACACATAGCACATGACTGACTGAAATTCACTTACGTACTGATACCCTTAGGAAAGATATGAATCTTTTTCTTCTCCCACCAACTATGGGTAAGTAGTCAGATGGCAACAGAAAATGCGGGGAAAAAAATCTGAAAGCTACATGATCGCCTAAGCGTGTATCACACATGGCACATGACTGACTGAAATTCACTTACGTACTGATACCCATAGGAAAGATATGAATCTTTTTCTCCTCCCTCCAACTATGGGTAAGTAGTCAGATGGCAACGGAAAATGCGGGAAAAAAAATCTGAAAGCTACATGATCGCCTAAGCGTGTATCACACATGGCACATGACTGACTGAAATTCACTTACGTACTGATACCCTTAGGAAAGATATGAATCTTTTTCTTCTCCCACTAACTATGGGTAAGTAGTCAGATGGCAACAGAAAATGCGGGAAAAAAAATCTGAAAGCTACATGATCGCCTAAGCGTGTATCACACATGGCACATGACTGACTGAAATTCACTTACGTACTGATACCCATAGGAAGGATATGAATCTTTTTCTTCTCCCACCAACTATGGGTAAGTAGTCAGATGGCAACAGAAAATGCGGGAAAAAAATCTGAAAGCTACATGATCGCCTAAGCGTGTATCACACATGGCACATGACTGACTGAAATTCACTTACTTACTGATACACTTAGGAAAGATATGAATTTTTTTCTTCTCCCACCAACTATGGGTAATTAGTCAGATGGCAACAGAAAATGCGGGAAAAAAAATCTGAAAGCTACATGATCGCCTAAGCGTGTATCACACATGGCACATGACTGACTGAAATTCACTTACGTACTGATACCCATAGGAAAGATATGAATCTTTTTCTCCTCCCTCCAACTATGGGTAAGTAGTCAGATGGCAACAGAAAATGCGGGAAAAAAAATCTGAAAGCTACATGATCGCCTAAGCGTGTATCACACATGGCACATGACTGACTGAAATTCACTTACGTACTGATACCCTTAGGAAAGATATGAATCTTTTTCTTCTCCCACCAACTATGGGTAAGTAGTCAGATGGCAATAGAAAATGCGGGAAAAAATCTGAAAGCTACATGATCGCCTAAGCGTGTATCACACATGGCACATGACTGACTGAAATTCACTTACGTACTGATACCCATAGGAAAGATATGAATCTTTTTCTTCTCCCACCAACTATGGGTAATTAGTCAGATGGCAACAGAAAATGCGGGAAAAAAATCTGAAAGCTACATGATCGCCTAAGCGTGTATCACACATGGAACATGACTGACTGAAATTCACTTACGTACTGATACCCATAGGAAAGATATGAATCTTTTTCTCCTCCCTCCAACTATGGGTAAGTAGTCAGATGGCAACAGAAAATGCGGGAAAAAAATCTGAAAGCTACATGATCGCCTAAGCGTGTATCACACATGGCACATGACTGACTGAAATTCACTTACGTACTGATACCCTTAGGAAAGATATGAATCTTTTTCTTCTCCCACCAACTATGGGTAAGTAGTCAGATGGCAACAGAAAATGCGGGAAAAAAAATCTGAAAGCTACATGATCGCCTAAGCGTGTATCACACATGGCACATGACTGACTGAAATTCACTTACGTACTGATACCCATAGGAAAGATATGAATCTTTTTCTTCTCCCACCAACTATGGGTAAGTAGTCAGATGGCAACAGAAAATGCGGGAAAAAAATCTGAAAGCTACATGATCGCCTAAGCATGTATCACACATGGCACATGACTGACTGAAATTCACTTACGTACTGATACCCATAGGAAAGATATGAATCTTTTTCTTCTCCCACCAACTATGGGTAATTAGTCAGATGGCAACAGAAAATGCGGGAAAAAATCTGAAAGCTACATGATCGCCTAAGCGTGTATCACACATGGCACATGACTGACTGAAATTCACTTACGTACTGATACCCTTAGGAAAGATATGAATCTTTTTCTTCTCCCACCAACTATGGGTAAGTAGTCAGATGGCAACAGAAAATGCGGGAAAAAAATCTGAAAGCTACATGATCGCCTAAGCGTGTATCACACATGGCACATGACTGACTGAAATTCATTTACGTACTGATACCCATAGGAAAGATATGAATCTTTTTCTCCTCCCTCCAACTATGGGTAAGTAGTAAGATGGCAACAGAAAATGCGGGAAAAATAATCTGAAAGCTACATGATCGCCTAAGCGTGTATCACACATGGCACATGACTGACTGAAATTCACTTACGTACTGATACCCATAGGAAAGATATGAATCTTTTTCTTCTCCCACCAACTATGGGTAAGTAGTCAGATGGCAACAGAAAATGCGGGAAAAAAAATCTGAAAGCTAAATGATCGCCTAAGCGTGTATCACACATGGCACATGACTGACTGAAATTCACTTACGTACTGATACCCTTCGGAAAGATATGAATCTTTTTCTTCTCCCACCAACTATGGGTAAGTAGTCAGATGGCAACAGAAAATGCGGGAAAATAATCTGAAAGCTACATGATCGCCTAAGCGTGTATCACACATGGCACATGACTGACTGAAATTCACTTACGTACTGATACCCTTAGGAAAGATATGAATCTTTTTCTTCTCCCACCAACTATGGGTAAGTAGTCAGATGGCAACAGAAAATGCGGGAAAAAAATCTGAAAGCTACATGATCGCCTAAGCGTGTATCACACATGGCACATGACTCACTGAAATTCACTTACGTACTGATACCCTTAGGAAAGATATGAATCTTTTTATTCTCCCACCAACTATGGGTAAGTAGTCAGATGGCAACAGAAAATGCGGGAAAAAAATCTGAAAGCTACATGATCGCCTAAGCGTGTATCACACATGGCACATGACTGACTGAAATTCACTTACGTACTGATACCCATAGGAAAGATATGAATCTTTTTCTCCTCCCTCCAACTATGGGTAAGTAGTCAGATGGCAACAGAAAATGCGGGAAAAAAAATCTGAAAGCTACATGTTCGCCTAAGCGTGTATCACACATGGCACATGACTGACTGAAATTCATTTACGTACTGATACCCTTAGGAAAGATATGAATCTTTTTCTTCTCCCACCAACTATGGGTAAGTAGTCAGATGGCAACAGAAAATGCGGGAAAAAAAATCTGAAAGCTACATGATCGCCTAAGCGTGTATCACACATGGCACATGACTGACTGAAATTCACTTACGTACTGATACCCATAGGAAAGATATGAATCTTTTTCTCCTCCCTCCAACTATGGGTAAGTAGTCAGATGGCAACAGAAAATGCCGGAAAAAACTCTGAAAGCTACATTATCGCCTAAGCGTGTATCACACATGGCACATGACTGACTGAAATTCACTTACGTACTGATACCCTTAGGAAAGATATGAATCTTTTTCTTCTCCCACCAACTATGGGTAAGTAGTCAGATGGCAACAGAATATGCGGGAAAAAAATCTGAAAGCTACATGATCGCCTAAGCGTGTATCACACATGGCACATGACTGACTGAAATTCACTTACGTACTGATACCCTTAGGAAAGATATGAATCTTTTTCTTCTCCCACCAACTATGGGTAAGTAGTCAGATGGCAACAGAAAATGCGGGAAAAAAAATCTGAAAGCTACATGATCGCCTAAGCGTGTATCACACATGGCACATGACTGACTGAAATTCACTTACGTACTGATACCCTTAGGAAAGATATGAATCTTTTTCTTCTCACACCAACTATGGGTAAGTAGTCAGATGGCAACAGAAAATGCGGGAAAAAAATCTGAAAGCTACATGATCGCCTAAGCGTGTATCACACATGGCACATGACTGACTGAAATTCATTTACGTACTGATACCCATAGGAAAGATATGAATCTTTTTCTCCTCCCTCCAACTATGGGTAAGTAGTAAGATGGCAACAGAAAATGCGGGAAAAATAATCTGAAAGCTACATGATCGCCTAAGCGTGTATCACACATGGCACATGACTGACTGAAATTCACTTACGTACTGATACCCTTAGGAAAGATATGAATCTTTTTCTTCTCCCACCAACTATGGGTAAGTAGTCAGATGGCAACAGAAAATGCGGGAAAAAAAATCTGAAAGCTACATGATCGCCTAAGCGTGTATCACACATGGCACATGACTGACTGAAATTCACTTACGTACTGATACCCTTAGGAAAGATATGAATCTTTTTCTTCTCCCACCAACTATGGGTAAGTAGTCAGATGGCAACAGAAAATGCGGGAAAAAAATCTGAAAGCTACATGATCGCCTAAGCGTGTATCACACATGGCACATGACTGACTGAAATTCATTTACGTACTGATACCCATAGGAAAGATATGAATCTTTTTCTCCTCCCTCCAACTATGGGTAAGTAGTAAGATGGCAACAGAAAATGCGGGAAAAATAATCTGAAAGCTACATGATCGCCTAAGCGTGTATCACACATGGCACATGACTGACTGAAATTCACTTACGTACTGATACCCATAGGAAAGATATGAATCTTTTTCTTCTCCCACCAACTATGGGTAAGTAGTCAGATGGCAACAGAAAATGCGGGAAAAAAAATCTGAAAGCTAAATGATCGCCTAAGCGTGTATCACACATGGCACATGACTGACTGAAATTCACTTACGTACTGATACCCTTCGGAAAGATATGAATCTTTTTCTTCTCCCACCAACTATGGGTAAGTAGTCAGATGGCAACAGAAAATGCGGGAAAATAATCTGAAAGCTACATGATCGCCTAAGCGTGTATCACACATGGCACATGACTGACTGAAATTCACTTACGTACTGATACCCTTAGGAAAGATATGAATCTTTTTCTTCTCCCACCAACTATGTGTAAGTAGTCAGATGGCAACAGAAAATGCGGGAAAAAAAATCTGAAAGCTACATGATCGCCTAAGCGTGTATCACACATGGCACATGACTGACTGAAATTCACTTACGTACTGATACCCATAGGAAAGATATGAATCTTTTTCTCCTCCCTCCAACTATGGGTAAGTAGTCAGATGGCAACAGAAAATGCGGGAAAAAAAATCTGAAAGCTACATGATCGCCTAAGCGTGTATCACACATGGCACATGACTGACTGAAATTCACTTACGTACTGTTACCCATAGGAAAGATATGAATCTTTTTCTCCTCCCTCCAACTATGGGTAAGTAGTCAGATGGCAACAGAAAATGCGGGAAAAAAAATCTGAAAGCTACATGATCGCCTAAGCGTGTATCACACATGGCACATGACTGACTGAAATTCCCTTACGTACTGATACCCATAGGAAAGATATGAATCTTTTTCTCCTCCCTCCAACTATGGGTAAGTAGTCAGATGGCAACAGAAAATGCGGGAAAAAAAATCTGAAATCTACATGATCGCCTAAGCGTGTATCACACATGGCACATGACTGACTGAAATTCACTTACGTACTGATACCCATAGGAAAGATATGAATCTTTTTCTCCTCCCTCCAACTATGGGTAAGTAGTCAGATGGCAACAGAAAATGCGGGAAAAAAAGTCTGAAAGCTACATGATCGCCTAAGCGTGTATCACACATGGCACATGACTGACTGAAATTCACTTACGTACTGATACCCATAGGAAAGATATGAATCTTTTTCTCCTCCCTCCAACTATGGGTAAGTAGTCAGATGGCAACAGAAAATGCGGGAAAAAAATCTGAAAGCTACATGATCGCCTAAGCGTGTATCACACATGGCACATGACTGACTGAAATTCACTTACGTACTGATACCCATAGGAAAGATATGAATCTTTTTCTTCTCCCACCAACTATGGGTAAGTAGTCAGATGGCAACAGAAAATGCGGGAAAAAAAATCTGAAAGCTAAATGATCGCCTAAGCGTGTATCACACATGGCACATGACTGACTGAAATTCACTTACGTACTGATACCCTTCGGAAAGATATGAATCTTTTTCTTCTCCCACCAACTATGTGTAAGTAGTCAGATGGCAACAGAAAATGCGGGAAAAAAAATCTGAAAGCTAAATGATCGCCTAAGCGTGTATCACACATGGCACATGACTGACTGAAATTCACTTACGTACTGATACCCATAGGAAAGATATGAATCTTTTTCTCCTCCCTCCAACTATGGGTAAGTAGTCAGATGGCAACAGAAAATGCGGGAAAAAAATCTGAAAGCTACATGATCGCCTAAGCGTGTATCACACATGGCACATGACTGACTGAAATTCACTTACGTACTGATATCCTTAGGAAAGATATGAATCTTTTTCTTCTCCCACCAACTATGGGTAAGTAGTCAGATGGCAACAGAAAATGCGGGAAAAAAAATCTGAAAGCTAAATGATCGCCTAAGCGTGTATCACACATGGCACATGACTGACTGAAATTCACTTACGTACTGATACCCATAGGAAAGATATGAATCTTTTTCTCCTCCCTCCAACTATGGGTAAGTAGTCAGATGGCAACAGAAAATGCGGGAAAAAAAATCTGAAAGCTACATGATCGCCTAAGCGTGTATCACACATGGCACATGACTGACTGAAATTCACTTACGTACTGATACCCATAGGAAAGATATGAATCTTTTTCTCCTCCCTCCAACTATGGGTAAGTAGTCAGATGGCAACAGAAAATGCGGGAAAAAAAATCTGAAAGCTACATGATCGCCTAAGCGTGTATCACACATGGCACATGACTGACTGAAATTCACTTACGTACTGTTACCCATAGGAAAGATATGAAACTTTTTCTCCTCCCTCCAACTATGGGTAAGTAGTCAGATGGCAACAGAAAATGCGGGAAAAAAAATCTGAAAGCTACATGATCGCCTAAGCGTGTATCACAGATGGCACATGACTGACTGAAATTCACTTACGTACTGATACCCATAGGAAAGATATGAATCTTTTTCTCCTCCCTCCAACTATGGGTAAGTAGTCAGATGGCAACAGAAAATGCGGGAAAAAAAATCTGAAAGCTACATGATCGCCTAAGCGTGTATCACACATGGCACATGACTGACTGAAATTCACTTACGTACTGATACCCATAGGAAAGATATGAATCTTTTTCTCCTCCCTCCAACTATGGGTAAGTAGTCAGATGGCAACAGAAAATGCGGGAAAAAAAATCTGAAAGCTACATGATCGCCTAAGCGTGTATCACACATGGCACATGACTGACTGAAATTCACTTACGTACTGTTACCCATAGGAAAGATATGAAACTTTTTCTCCTCCCTCCAACTATGGGTAAGTAGTCAGATGGCAACAGAAAATGCGGGAAAAAAAATCTGAAAGCTACATGATCGCCTAAGCGTGTATCACAGATGGCACATGACTGACTGAAATTCACTTACGTACTGATACCCATAGGAAAGATATGAATCTTTTTCTCCTCCCTCCAACTATGGGTAAGTAGTCAGATGGCAACAGAAAATGCGGGAAAAAAAATCTGAAAGCTACATGATCGCCTAAGCGTGTATCACACATGGCACATGACTGACTGAAATTCACTTACGTACTGATACCCATAGGAATGATATGAATCTTTTTCTCCTCCCTCCAACTATGGGTAAGTAGTCAGATGGCAACAGAAAATGCGGGAAAAAAAATCTGAAAGCTACATGATCGCCTAAGCGTGTATCACACATGGCACATGACTGACTGAAATTCACTTACGTACTGTTACCCATAGGAAAGATATGAAACTTTTTCTCCTCCCTCCAACTATGGGTAATTAGTCAGATGGCAACAGAAAATGCGGGAAAAAAAATCTGAAAGCTACATGATCGCCTAAGCGTGTATCACACATGGCACATGACTGACTGAAATTCACTTACGTACTGTTACCCATAGGAAAGATATGAATCTTTTTCTCCTCCCTCCAACTATGGGTAAGTAGTCAGATGGCAACAGAAAATGCGGGAAAAAAAATCTGAAAGCTACATGATCGCCTAAGCGTGTATCACACATGGCACATGACTGACTGAAATTCACTTACGTACTGTTACCCATAGGAAAGATATGAAACTTTTTCTCCTCCCTCCAACTATGGGTAAGTAGTCAGATGGCAACAGAAAATGCGGGAAAAAAATCTGAAAGCTACATGATCGCCTAAGCGTGTATCACACATGGCACATGACTGACTGAAATTCACTTACGTACTGATACCCATAGGAAAGATATGAATCTTTTTCTTCTCCCACCAACTATGGGTAAGTAGTCAGATGGCAACAGAAAATGCGGAAAAAAAATCTGAAAGCTACATGATCGCCTAAACGTGTATCACACATGGCACATGACTGACTGAAATTCACTTACGTACTGTTACCCATAGGAAAGATATGAAACTTTTTCTCCTCCCTCCAACTATGGGTAAGTAGTCAGATGGCAACAGAAAATGCGGGAAAAAAAATCTGAAAGCTACATGATCGCCTAAGCGTGTATCACACATGGCACATGACTGACTGAAATTCACTTACGTACTGTTACCCATAGGAAAGATATGAATCTTTTTCTCCTCCCTCCAACTATGGGTAAGTAGTCAGATGGCAACAGAAAATGCGGGAAAAAAAATCTGAAAGCTACATGATCGCCTAAGCGTGTATCACACATGGCACATGACTGACTGAAATTCACTTACGTACTGTTACCCATAGGAAAGATATGAAACTTTTTCTCCTCCCTCCAACTATGGGTAAGTAGTCAGATGGCAACAGAAAATGCGGGAAAAAAAATCTGAAAGCTACATGATCGCCTAAGCGTGTATCACACATGGCACATGACTGACTGAAATTCACTTACGTACTGTTACCCATAGGAAAGATATGAATCTTTTTCTCCTCCCTCCAACTATGGGTAAGTAGTCAGATGGCAACAGAAAATGCGGGAAAAAAAATCTGAAAGCTACATGATCGCCTAAGCGTGTATCACACATGGCACATGACTGACTGAAATTCACTTACGTACTGTTACCCATAGGAAAGATATGAAACTTTTTCTCCTCCCTCCAACTATGGGTAAGTAGTCAGATGGCAACAGAAAATGCGGGAAAAAAATCTGAAAGCTACATGATCGCCTAAGCGTGTATCACACATGGCACATGACTGACTGAAATTCACTTACGTACTGATACCCATAGGAAAGATATGAATCTTTTTCTTCTCCCACCAACTATGGGTAAGTAGTCAGATGGCAACAGAAAATGCGGGAAAAAAATCTGAAAGCTACATGATCGCCTAAGCGTGTATCACACATGGCACATGACTGACTGAAATTCACTTACGTACTGATACCCTTAGGAAAGATATGAATCTTTTTCTTCTCCCACCAACTATGGGTAAGTAGTCAGATGGCAACAGAAAATGCGGGAAAAAAATCTGAAAGCTACATGATCGCCTAAGCGTGTATCACACATGGCACATGACTGACTGAAATTCACTTACGTACTGATACCCATAGGAAAGATATGAATCTTTTTCTTCTCCCACCAACTATGGGTAAGTAGTCAGATGGCAACAGAAAATGCGGAAAAAAAATCTGAAAGCTACATGATCGCCTAAGCGTGTATCACACATGGCACATGACTGACTGAAATTCACTTACGTACTGATACCCATAGGAAAGATATGAATCTTTTTCTCCTCCCTCCAACTATGGGTAAGTAGTCAGATGGCAACAGAAAATGCGGGAAAAAAAATCTGAAAGCTACATGATCGCCTAAGCGTGTATCACACATAGCACATGACTGACTGAAATTCACTTACGTACTGATACCCATAGGAAAGATATGAATCTTTTTCTTCTCCCACCAACTATGGGTAAGTAGTCAGATGGCAACAGAAAATGCGGGAAAAAAATCTGAAAGCTACATGATCGCCTAAGCGTGTATCACACATGGCACATGACTGACTGAAATTCACTTACGTACTGATACCCTTAGGAAAGATATGAATCTTTTTCTTCTCCCACCAACTATGGGTAAGTAGTCAGATGGCAACAGAAAATGCGGGAAAAAAATCTGAAAGCTACATGATCGCCTAAGCGTGTATCACACATAGCACATGACTGACTGAAATTCACTTACGTACTGATACCCATAGGAAAGATATGAATCTTTTTCTTCTCCCACCAACTATGGGTAAGTAGTCAGATGGCAACAGAAAATGCGGGAAAAAAATCTGAAAGCTACATGATCGCCTAAGCGTGTATCACACATGGCACATGACTGACTGAAATTCACTTACGTACTGATACCCTTAGGAAAGATATGAATCTTTTTCTTCTCCCACCAACTATGGGTAAGTAGTCAGATGGCAACAGAAAATGCGGGAAAAAAATCTGAAAGCTACATGATCGCCTAAGCGTGTATCACACATGGCACATGACTGACTGAAATTCACTTACGTACTGATACCCATAGGAAAGATATGAATCTTTTTCTTCTCCCACCAACTATGGGTAAGTAGTCAGATGGCAACAGAAAATGCGGGAAAAAAATCTGAAAGCTACATGATCGCCTAAGCGTGTATCACACATGGCACATGACTGACTGAAATTCACTTACGTACTGATACCCTTAGGAAAGATATGAATCTTTTTCTTCTCCCACCAACTATGGGTAAGTAGTCAGATGGCAACAGAAAATGCGGGAAAAAAAATCTGAAAGCTACATGATCGCCTAAGCGTGTATCACACATGGCACATGACTGACTGAAATTCACTTACGTACTGATACCCTTAGGAAAGATATGAATCTTTTTCTTCTCCCACCAACTATGGGTAAGTAGTCAGATGGCAACAGAAAATGCGGGAAAAAAAATCTGAAAGCTACATGATCGCCTAAGCGTGTATCACACATGGCACATGACTGACTGAAATTTACTTACGTACTGATACCCTTAGGAAAGATATGAATCTTTTTCTTCTCCCACCAACTATGGGTAAGTAGTCAGATGGCAACAGAAAATGCGGGAAAAAAAATCTGAAAGCTACATTATCGCCTAAGCGTGTATCACACATGGCACATGACTGACTGAAATTCACTTACGTACCGATACCCTTAGGAAAGATATGAATCTTTTTCTTCTCCCACCAACTATGGGTAAGTAGTCAGATGGCAACAGAAAATGCGGGAAAAAAATCTGAAAGCTACATGATCGCCTAAGCGTGTATCACACATGGCACATGACTGACTGAAATTCACTTACGTACTGATACCCTTAGGAAAGATATGAATCTTTTTCTTCTCCCACCAACTATGGGTAAGTAGTCAGATGGCAACAGAAAATGCGGGAAAAAAATCTGAAAGCTTCATGATCGCCTAAACGTGTATCACACATGGCACATGACTGACTGAAATTCACTTACGTACTGATACCCATAGGAAAGATATGAATCTTTTTCTTCTCCCACCAACTATGGGTAAGTAGTCAGATGGCAACAGAAAATGCGGGAAAAAAATCTGAAAGCTACATGATCGCCTAAGCGTGTATCACACATGGCACATGACTGACTGAAATTCACTTACGTACTGATACCCATAGGAAAGATATGAATCTTTTTCTCCTCCCTCCAACTATGGGTAAGTAGTCAGATGGCAACAGAAAATGCGGGAAAAAAAATCTGAAAGCTACATGATCGCCTAAGCGTGTATCACACATGGCACATGACTGACTGAAATTCACTTACGTACTGTTACCCATAGGAAAGATATGAAACTTTTTCTCCTCCCTCCAACTATGGGTAAGTAGTCAGATGGCAACAGAAAATGCGGGAAAAAAAATCTGAAAGCTACATGATCGCCTAAGCGTGTATCACACATGGCACATGACTGACTGAAATTCACTTACGTACTGATACCCATAGGAAAGATATGAATCTTTTTCTTCTCCCACCAACTATGGGTAAGTAGTCAGATGGCAACAGAAAATGCGGGAAAAAAATCTGAAAGCTACATGATCGCCTAAGCGTGTATCACACATGGCACATGACTGACTGAAATTCACTTACGTACTGATACCCTTAGGAAAGATATGAATCTTTTTCTTCTCCCACCAACTATGGGTAAGTAGTCAGATGGCAACAGAAAATGCGGGAAAAAAAATCTGAAAGCTACATGATCGCCTAAACGTGTATCACACATGGCACATGACTGACTGAAATTCACTTACGTACTGATACCCTTAGGAAAGATATGAATCTTTTTCTTCTCCCACCAACTATGGGTAAGTAGTCAGATGGCAACAGAAAATGCGGGAAAAAAATCTGAAAGCTTCATGATCGCCTAAACGTGTATCACACATGGCACATGACTGACTGAAATTCACTTACGTACTGATACCCTTAGGAAAGATATGAATCTTTTTTCTTCTCCCACCAACTATGGGTAAGTAGTCAGATGGCAACAGAAAATGCGGGAAAAAAATCTGAAAGCTACATGATCGCCTAAACGTGTATCACACATGGCACATGACTGACTGAAATTCACTTACGTACTGATACCCTTAGGAAAGATATGAATCTTTTTCTTCTCCCACCAACTATGGGTAAGTAGTCAGATGGCAACAGAAAATGCGGGAAAAAAATCTGAAAGCTACATGATCGCCTAAACGTGTATCACACATGGCACATGACTGACTGAAATTCACTTACGTACTGATACCCATAGGAAAGATATGAATCTTTTTCTTCTCCCACCAACTATGGGTAAGTTGTCAGATGGCAACAGAAAATGCGGGAAAAAAAATCTGAAAGCTACATGATCGCCTAAGCGTGTATCACACATGGCACATGACTGACTGAAATTCACTTACGTACTGATACCCATAGGAAAGATATGAATCTTTTTCTCCTCCCTCCAACTATGGGTAAGTAGTCAGATGGCAACAGAAAATGCGGGAAAAAAAATCTGAAAGCTACATGATCGCCTAAGCGTGTATCACACATGGCACATGACTGACTGAAATTCACTTACGTACTGATACCCTTAGGAAAGATATGAATCTTTTTCTTCTCCCACCAACTATGGGTAAGTAGTCAGATGGCAACAGAAAATGCGGGAAAAAAATCTGAAAGCTACATGATCGCCTAAGCGTGTATCACACATGGCACATGACTGACTGAAATTCACTTACGTACTGATACCTATAGGAAAGATATGAATCTTTTTCTTCTCCCACCAACTATGGGTAAGTAGTCAGATGGCAACAGAAAATGCGGGAAAAAAAATCTGAAAGCTACATGATCGCCTAAGCGTGTATCACACATGGCACATGACTGACTGAAATTCACTTACGTACTGATACCCATAGGAAAGATATGAATCTTTTTCTCCTCCCTCCAACTATGGGTAAGTAGTCAGATGGCAACAGAAAATGCGGGAAAAAAATCTGAAAGCTACATGATCGCCTAAGCGTGTATCACACATGGCACATGACTGAGTGAAATTCACTTACGTACTGATACCCTTAGGAAAGATATGAATCTTTTTCTCCTCCCACCAACTATGGGTAAGTAGTCAGATGGCAACAGAAAATGCGGGAAAAAAATCTGAAATCTACATGATCGCCTAAGCGTGTATCACACATGGCACATGACTGACTGAAATTCACTTATGTACTGATAACCTTAGGAAAGATATGAATCTTTTTCTTCTCCCACCAACTATGGGTAAGTAGTCAGATGGCAACAGAAAATGCGGGAAAAAAATCTGAAAGGTACATGATCGCCTAAGCGTGTATCACACATGGCACATGACTGAGTGAAATTCACTTACGTACTGATACCCTTAGGAAAGATATGAATCTTTTTCTCCTCCCACCAACTATGGGTAAGTAGTCAGATGGCAACAGAAAATGCGGGAAAAAAATCTGAAAGCTACATGATCGCCTAAGCGTGTATCACACATGGCACATGACTGAGTGAAATTCACTTACGTACTGATACCCTTAGGAAAGATATGAATCTTTTTCTTCTCCCACCAACTATGGGTAAGTAGTCAGATGTCAACAGAAAATGCGGGAAAAAAATCTGAAAGCTACATGATCGCCTAAGCGTGTATCACACATGGCACATGACTGAGTGAAATTCACTTACGTACTGATACCCTTCGGAAAGATATGAATCTTTTTCTTCTCCCACCAACTATGGGTAAGTAGTCAGATGGCAACAGAAAATGCGGGAAAAAAATCTGAAAGCTACATGATCGCCTAAGCGTGTATCACACATGGCACATGACTGAGTGAAATTCACTTACGTACTGATACCCTTAGGAAAGATATGAATCTTTGTCTTCTCCCACCAACTATGGGTAAGTAGTCAGATGGCAACAGAAAATGCGGGAAAAAAATCTGAAAGCTACATGATCGCCTAAGCGTGTATCACACATGGCACATGACTGAGTGAAATTCACTTACGTACTGATACCCTTAGGAAAGATATGAATCTTTGTCTTCTCCCACCAACTATGGGTAAGTAGTCAGATGGCAACAGAAAATGCGGGAAAAAAATCTGAAAGCTAACCCTAACCCTAACCAGTCTGTCTCATCTGCTACAGAAAGAAATGGCAACCTACTGCAGGAAAATATCTGCCTCATCAGTCATGTATCAAAAGATACATGATCGCCTAAGCGTGTATCACACAGGGAACATGACTGACTAATTGATGAACTGAATATTTTCCGCGGTGAAAGCATAAAGGACGAATTTGGGGTTAAATGTGTCCTCAGTTTATTTAACGATCGTATTAATCATTGTAATGCTATTCTGTATCAATGTTTTTTTGACCATGCGTAACGCGTGCGATCATTTAGTAGGATTCCAAATTGTTATGAAGAAATTGTTTTTGCTTCCATATTTCTATTAAATTGTTTGAGAGCAATTTTAATTTTTCTCCTACCGTCCGGCCTCAAACCCATGCGCTCACGCACACATAAACACACGTGTACATGCAACATACATATATAATAAAATATACATGCATATAATATAATACATATATAATAGTATATATATATGAAACCAATTGCGTCTAGCATGAAACTACCTGTCGCCTCTAAGTGTTGACTTCAATATTCACTTTTATATATATATATATATATATATATATATATATATATATATATATAATGGACTCTCCCGTCGGTTTCAACGTATGAGAATCTGACAGCTTATTGATTCAGTTATGAGATTTTGTGCAATAATCTTAAGTGGCATTTAAGACCCGTTAGTGATTTACAAAGGAGGCCACATATGGAGCAAGTGTGAGGA
>OZ010600.1:28272134-28387134 GCA_963932145.1 Acanthosepion lycidas | reverse complement strand
CACCTAGTAAAAAAGTTTACTCACCCTAAGGTATTCTATTGATAATTATAATTTTGCATATAAACGAGATTTAGGGAAAAACTCTGTGCAAAAAAAGTGACTCACTTATTTCATGCAACTAGTAATCAATAGAAACATAACCGAACAGCTTTAAATAAAAAAAATAATAGAGGTCTAATTTATTTATAATAGGTAATATAGTTCGAAATATTTAATAATCTATGGGTCCTCCTTTATTTTGAATAACTTTTTTCAACCCTTTTTGGCATTGACTTGATTAGGTTCTGGCAAATCTCACCTCCAAGCATTAAATTCCATTCGGATATGAAATTCACAATCAAATCCTCTTTGTTGCTCAACTGCTTTCTCGAGAGCCTGTACTTTATAATGCTCCATAAGTTTTCTATGGGGTTGAGGTCAGGAGATTGGGGCGGCCATGTCATAACACTCACCTGCTTCTCATCAAAGTATTCCTTCATCAATTTTGATTTGTGACAGGGAGCATTATCCTGCATAAAAATGAGCTTGGTGGGGTCGATTTGCACCCTTTCAGCTGAAGGGAGCAAACAAAACTCTAAAATTCTCTTGTACTGCTCGCTCCTGAAGATCTTTTCAATAAGTTTTAAGAAACCAGTTCCATGAAAAGAAAAGCATCTCCAGAACATTATACTGGACGGATTCTTGACAGTACGTACTGCTAAATTCAAAGAGATTTCAAAGCTTCTTCTTCGGATTTTAGATCGCTTATCCTTTGAATTTAGCTCAACTTTCTTTTCATCGGAGAAGAGAACATTTAGAAAAAAAATCAAGTGAGTCAGTTTTATCGAACAGCACTGTATATATATATATATATATATATATATATATATATATATATATATATATATATATATATTGAACAATAAAAAAAATTAAAAAATTAAAATCTTCAGACACACTGGGTTGTAGATTAATATTCTTTCGTTTTTTTTTTATTATTATTCCATTTAGATTCCTCGACTTGTTTCAGACGAAATGGCCATCATCGGGAGAAGAAATATTTCTGCTTGCTGCTAGCACTAAACTACAGAAATGAATGTCTTGATGGAGAAAATGAACTTTTGTCTGTAGTTTTCATTTGTTTTTTTTATTTTTTTATCTTTTTAACATGAATCTTTTAACATTCCTTGTGTTGGTCAAACAGTCTCTTTTAAGTTGTTATTTGAGATAAGAGCTGGATGCTGCTATGAATTCTCTGGTCAGTTTGACAGTTTTATTGGACTTGGTGAGGGGATATGTCTCTGTTTAGTGTTTGTGTGTGTGTTATTTGGTTCTTAGGGAGTGAGTGAGTATGATATGTGTAAGCGTGTGTATTGCTGTGGGTGTGTGTTATCATTTGGCTCATTAGGGAGTGAGTGCGTATGATGTGTGTATATTCGTGTGGGTGTGTGTATAAGTGTGAGGCCTCCACACCTCCGTAAGCCTGTTTGTCTTGTGTGGGTGAGAAATGTAGGTAGGTTTTTTTATTTGTTGAGTTATATCTATATATTGTTAAATTTGTGATTTAGCCCGGCTGGATATTTTGTTTTTAGACGTTGTATCCACTTATTTTCATGCGACTCTAAAATCTTTGTAATGTTATCTGCTCTGAACTTTTCTATTCTCTCAATTATAGTGAATTTGGCATGGGTTTTGAAATCGTGTTTTTCCAGGCGGAAATGTTGTTCTACAGGTAATAATTTTTCATGGGGAGTTGACTTAATTCGTTTACGATAATTGTTAATTCTGTAGTGAAAGGGCCATTCAGATTTTCCTACATATTGTTTCTGGCATAGTGTGCATTCTAGGAGGTAAATTATGTTATGACTTCCACAGTTAGAATCGCGGTAGATTTTGAAAGTAGTTTTAGTGACTGAGCTAGTGAATGAATTCGTGTTTTCAATATGGTTGCAACATAAACTTCTTTTGTTGTTGCATGGTTGGGAAAATCCTGTTGTTTTTGCTCTTAGTTTATTACGGATTACCTTGTCCCCTGAAATGTGGTTACTACCTATGATTTCTTTTAGGTTCTTAGGTCTACGATATACAAGAAGGCCAGGTTCCTTAAACAGTTTTTTAGGTCTGGTTTGAGATGTAGTATTTCCCAGCGACGTTTGATTATTTGGGATAGTGGAGGCAGAGTGGGGTTGAAAGTGGTTACTAGAGGGATGCGGCTAGATTTATTTTTAATCTTGTGCATTAGGGTGTCTTCTCTAGGTGTGGAAATTGCTTTATTTATTTGTTCCCTGATTAGGTGTTGTTTATAGCCACTTGTTGTGAATTGATGCTCCAGATTTCCAATGTGTTTATTTAATTCTTCATTTATTCTTAATTCTTCTGAGTCTAAGTGCTTGTGAATAGGGAAGGTTCTCTTTGAGGTGTTTAGGGTGGGAAGACTTAAAGTGTAGATAGTTGTGGGTGTCGGTGATTTTAGTGTGTAGTGTCGTTTGTAGTTTCCTGTTTTCATCTATGTAAATGCGGGTGTCTAAAAATGTTACTGATGTTGTGGATTTTTCATAGTCAAACTTAATTGAGTCGTGCACTGTGTTTAGGGTCATAAGGAATTGGGTAAGTTTGTCATCACTACCCGTGTATACAAAGAATATATCATCGATATATCTTGCATAGAATACGCAATCACTACCAATGATTGGATAGATATGGGTCTCCTCAAATTTTCCCATGAATATTGTAGCATATGATGGAGCTGCTATGGTGCCCATGGCACAACCTCTTATTTGAAGGTAGTGTGCTCCATTGAAGTTGAAAGTATTCAATGTAAGGACATGCTCCATGAGTTTTATGATGACTTCTGTTGGGGGGGGTCTTGTTTTCTTCTTTTAGTAAGTGCTTCCTGAAGGGCGGTTAGCCCTTCGATGTTTTTAATGTTTGAATAGAGTGACCTAACGTCCATAGTCACTAGAGTAGCTTTCTCTGGTACTGTTTGTATGTGATTAATTTTGTTCAGTAGATCTGTTGTGTCTCTGATGTATGATTTTACTTCCTTAGCTAGCGGTTGTATGTAATGATCTATGTATTTGGAAATTTTTGTCGTGTGGCAGTTGAACGATGAAATAACCGGCCTTCCTGGGTTGTTGCTTTTGTGTATTTTAGGAAGGAGATAGAAACGAGCAGGTGTAATGTTTGTGGGTGTAAGTGCTGTGTATGTTTCCTTGTCGATTAGATTGTTGCGAAGCATTATGTTTAGTGAGCTAGTTAATTCTATATATATATATATATATATATATATATATATATATATATATATTCATACACTTTCGTTGGTCATGGGAATTATAATCAGAAACGCTTCTTGCTTTTCCTTTTTCTCCACTATCCGTTCTTTTCTTTCTTTCCTTTTATATAATAATAATTAAATACATGCTAGTGACTTCGGAATTACATTGCTATCTATAAAGAAACTATTAACTTCAAGTCGAACAAAAATGGTACCGCACAAACCAATGTAAGTGATCGAAAAACCAAGATCTTATTTGTTTTTACAATGACGTTTAGCCTCTACAAGACTTAAGAGCCACACGAGGTAGAAGGTTACAGAGTAAGAGGTATCATCTAAGAAAAGGCCACCAAGACGCAAGAGCGATCGGAAGAGAAAGAGAAAGAAAATACTTTGGCAGGAAACGGAAATGCAGTCCTAAACAGGAAACAAGGCATAAACTTCTGCTCCTGTACAGAAGGACGGGGAAGTGTGTGAACCGGGCGATACGCAAACCTATTTACTCCTATTGAGGCAAAAATTATAAATAAATAGTAAATAAAATGTTCAGTCTTAGGCAGATATGTTACAAGTATTGAGTTAAACTACACTTTACAGGGAACCGGAAACGCAACCCTAAACAGGAAACAAGGGATAAACCTCTACTCCTGTTCAAAAGAAATGGGAGCAGTGTGAACCGGACGACAGGCAAACCTATTTATTCCTATTAAGGGATAAAATTGTAAATAAATAGTAAATAAAATTTCAGTCGGAGACGTTATTAATACAGATTTGAATTAGACATTAGAAGGAACCGGAAACCTAAACAGGAAACAAGGGATAAACCTCTACTCCCCTTCAGGAGACAGGGGAGGAGTTTGAACGGGACGATAGGCAAACTTGTCTACTCCTATTTATGAAATTTAAACATCGAAGCGATAGACAGTATGCTTGAATACACCAAACCAGACACGACCATCGTTGAAAAAAATGTACCAGAATTCGAAATCTGTTCGACGAGTTTGTTTCTCCCGCGTTGACAAACGGAATCTAAGCAGCAAATATTAAAATGGGAACAGATTATTTTCGCGGTAAATGAATTTTTTTAATTGCCTGCATTTTATTGATAATCGATTTATTAAAATATAAATCTAGAAAAATTAGTTTTCTCTTCTCACATTTCCGTTGATCATCATATTAAAAAATAAAATAATAATTCTACACCTTCTATAGTAAAACATGCGTTATGCCCTGCCATAACCCTGTAAATAATGGACTACTCCGTTTTGATCACAAGGAAAGACGGAAAAGACATATCAGAGACGCTGTTTTGTTCCAATGATAAAAATAAAGAGAGACTATACAGAAAAGACGATAACGCTCTCATGTGATAAACGTCTGCTTCAGTGAAATCATTTAATTGATTGATTCGTTTTTACGGCTTATCAACCCTTCGCAGGTTATTTAAAGCCAGTTGTTTAGATTATAAGATTTCTATTTAGATAATAATGGTTTAGTGATACAAGTCTTACTAATTAACCCATACCTGGGGGAAAGGACAGATTCATACCTTTCCCAAGCTTATTTGCCCGTAAGAAGAATATAAAAAAAACCCGCCCGAGATTGGAACTCAGCTCTATAATTGCTATGGTAATTTACCCACGCACGCATGGACTATCCCAGCTATAAATAGGAGCAGTTACTGCCTTTTTGAAAAGGGAAGTTTCCAGCAGTCTGACAGTCGGACTGAACATTCTTGCTGTAACACTCGTTCGTATGTTTGTATTACTGTTTCTATTAATATATTCGTTTAACTCAATTCCTCTCTTGTGTTTTTATTTCTGGACGTAACAAGGCGACAACAACTTGGCGACAAGGACCCTTAAGGACCTTTGAGGGCCAAAACAGTGATTAAGAATACCGAGCCAGTATTCATTACGCCACCCGCACATCCAAGCCTACAGCACTTCGTATTCCATGGCGGTCACCCATCTAAGCTCGAAGTTGCTTAACTTTGGTGATCATACGGGAACCGGTGTTTCGACGTGACGTGTCTGTAAGCCTCAGTGAAATGCAAAAAAAATGTTATTTGTACCCTCTTACTTCTTTAAATAATGACCTGCATCCATATTTCATACTATTGCAATATTTTCTTAAAGTTGTTAAACTCCAATCTTTAACAATGTCATAATGGAATTTCCAAGGCTATTTTGGATTCGTGGAACTTATTGATCTTATTTATTTCTTAAATATTATGAACGTTAAATAAGATGTGGACAATCATGGCTCTCCACAACTTCATGTCCTTTCTAGCCCTTAGTAACGTTTGTCTTCTTGCTATCTGTCCTAATCCCTGTTATGTCATGGATTTACTCAAGCTCGTAAGGTAGGTTATGCCCTGCTTTCCTCTGTTCCTCTTGTCTTCAATCTGTCCTGTGAGTACCAAATTTTCCAGACTTTCTTTCCTCATGATGCACCCTAAAGATTTCAAATGCCTCATCCTGATGTTAAGTATAAGTGCCCTTCGCTCCATTTTCTCTAAAAGTTTGTCGTCGATCGCATCTTCAGTCCATTCTCACCATTCTCTGTAGAACCAGATTTCTGTTGTCTCAAGTATCTTCTCCATCTGTGATGTGTGATGGTCCAGCACTCACTGCCCTATAGGAGTTTTAATTATTTACTTTTTTTTTTTTTTTTTGCTTCTTATTTCATTAGCAGTACCCCATGAGGATCAGGGTCAAGATTAATTTTACTAGTGATTGTCTTTCTTTTATTTTATTTTATTTTATTTTATTTTTTTATTTTTTTGCTAGCAAATCTGCATGTATATTGACCGGTTCGACCAGTTCTAACATTCACGGCTAAGAATCACCCTCATTCTCTTCGGATTTCTTTAGTGAGATCTAAGTTCCACTCAGCGACTCCGATGATGATGCTTTCCCGATCACTACAATTTTAATGTTCATATCTAGAGTTAACCATTATCTCCCCTACGTGTTCGCATAAACTGTACCTCTTATTTTGTAAGCCTCTAATTCGAGTGGCTATCGCTCCTTGTACAGAGCGAACACCATTACAAAAAAAAATAATAATTTTACGTATAAAAGATTTAGTTTCATATATATATATATATATATATATTAGTATTCAGTGTGAAAACGTCCCACTGCAATGATGTATCAATAACTCAAACCCCCTACAGTTGGCTAAATTTATATCTGAAATGTTTACCGCAAAATGTCTAGTACCTGTAATTAATATTTGCCACAGAATGTACGGAAAAAAAGATTTTATACTGAATAATCTATACAAATGTTTTGTTGTTGTTTTTTTTCTTCTTCTTTTCGCGATCTCTTTGCGGACTTTATTGGTGTTTCCGGATTTGGAAAGCAATCATTGACTGGCCAGGAAATAAGTGAAAACGAGGCAGGCCTTTCCAAATCGAGGCTCCGTACGAAAGATAACTTTTGCATGACATACTCCATTGTAACATGGCTCAATTAATGGCTGTAATTCTGCCAAATGTATTTAAATACGTTTTGGGATCGGTGGCTTTCAAAGAATACAGAAGTTAGAATTCCAAATTAAGAGTTCCGACTTCAGAAATATTCGTGAGTGTTTGGATTAAAGTTTCTACACTTTAACGATTAGTCATTAACGTTGTGGACGTTCCTTTTAGCATAGTGTAAAATAGATAGATAGATAGATATTGAACAGACTGGGATAGATAGATAGATAGATAGATAGATAGATAGATAGATAGATAGATAGATAGATAGATATTGAACAGACTGGGATAGATAGATAGATAGATAGATAGATAGATAGATAGATAGATAGATAGATAGATAGATAGATATTGAACAGACTGGGATAGATAGATAGATAGATAGATAGATAGATAGATAGATAGATAGATAGATAGATAGATAGATAGATATTGAACAGACTGGGATAGATAGATAGATAGATAGATAGATAGATAGATAGATAGATAGATAGATAGATATTGAACAGACTGTGATAGATAGATAGATAGATAGATAGATAGATAGATAGATAGAGAGATAGATATTGAACAGACTGTGATAGATAGATAGATAGATAGATAGATAGATAGATAGATAGATATTGAACAGACTGTGATAGATAGATAGATAGATAGATAGATAGATAGATAGATAGATAGATAGATAGATAGATAGATATTGAACAGACTGTGATAGATAGATAGATAGATAGATAGATAGATAGATAGATAGATAGATAGATAGATATTGAACAGACTGGGATAGATAGATAGGTAGATAGATAGATAGATATTGAACAGACTGGGATAGATAGATAGGTAGATAGATAGATAGATATTGAACAGACTGGGATAGATAGATAGATAGATAGATAGATAGATAGATAGATAGATAGATATGAACAGACTAAGATAGATATATAGATAGATAGATAGATATGAACAGACTAAGATAGATATATAGATAGATAGATAGATATGAACAGACTAAGATAGATATATAGATAGATAGATAGATATGAACAGACTAAGATAGATATATAGATAGATAGATAGATATGAACAGACTAAGATAGATATATATATAGATAGATAGATATGAACTGACTAAGATAGATAGATAGATAGATAGATATGAACAGACTAAGATAGATAGATAGATAGATAGATAGATAGATAGATATGAACAGACTAAGATAGATAGATAGATAGATAGATATGAACAGACTAAGATAGATAGATAGATAGATAGATAGATATGAACAGACTAAGATAGATAGATAGATAGATAGATAGATAGATAGATAGATAGATATGAACAGACTAAGATAGATAGATAGATAGATAGATAGATATGAACAGACTAAGATAGATAAATAGATAGATGGATAGATACATATGAACAGACTAAAATAGATAGATAGATATATAGATAGATAGATAGATATGAACAGACTAAGATAGATAGATAGATAGATATGAACAGACTAAGATAGATAGATAGATAGATAGATATGAACAGACTAAGATAGATAGATAGATAGATAGATATGAACAGACTAAGATAGATATATATATATATATATAGATAGATAGATAGATATGAACAGACTAAGATATATATATATATATATATATATATATATAGATAGATAGATAGATATGAACAGACTAAGATATATATATATATATATATATATATATATATATAGATAGATAGATAGATATGAACAGACTAAGATATATATATATATATATATATATATATATATATATATAGATAGATAGATAGATATGAACAGACTAAGATATATATATATATATATATATATATATATATATATATAGATAGATAGATAGATATGAACAGACTAAGATATATATATATATATATATAGATAGATAGATAGATAGATAGATATGAACAGACTAAGATATATATATATATATATATATATATATATATATATATATATAGATAGATAGATAGATAGATAGATAGATATGAACAGACTGGGATAGATAGATAGATAGATAGATAGATAGATATGAATAGACTAAGATAGATATATAGATAGATAGATATGAGCAGACTAAGATAGATAGATAGTTAGATAGATAGATAGATAGATA
Organism: Acanthosepion lycidas; assembly: GCA_963932145.1. NCBI lineage: Eukaryota > Metazoa > Mollusca > Cephalopoda > Sepiida > Sepiidae > Acanthosepion > Acanthosepion lycidas. Next base: position 28,378,237 of record OZ010600.1, on the reverse strand, counting down.
GATATGAGCAGACTAAGATAGATAGATAGTTAGATAGATAGATAGATAGATAGATATGAGCAGACTAAGATAGATAGATAGATAGATAGATAGATAGATAGATAGATATGAACAGACTAAGATAGATATATAGATAGATAGATAGATAGATATGAACAGACTAAGATAGATAGATATGAACAGACTAATATACGTCGACGTATATATATATATATATATATATATATATATATATATATATATATATACTCAAAAAGGTTTGGTTAAATAATTTAGACATATGTCGATTAGTTCTCGTTGTGATTCTTTCAAGTTCGCGGATCAATTTCTTGGTAGTCTTAATAAATTAAGAGAAAATACCATTTTTTTCTTTCAGGATAACATTCATTTCACGATTTGATAAGAACGATTGGATCAGCTCAGAAACGTGTCCGGAGGGTACCGTAGCCTCTTAAGCTTGTGGAAAAGCCCAGATCATGATAGACACTTTCCTCAATCATCGTTTAGTACATCAGCAGTTGATATAGAGAAACGAAAACCGTATTGATTGTCTGAGAAAAGGTCCTGTGATGAGAGATGATGAACTAATCCAGAATTGGTCCGAGCCTCTAGGAATTTTCCGAAAGAGACAGAAGGTTCATAGGTCGATACTTGGATCGATCAGTCGGTTCTTAAAAACAGAAACAACAGACGCTGACTTCCAGCAAGCAGAAGACACAGTTTAGAGAGAACAGAAGCCAGTTCGCGAGCAGAGTTCTTATTACAGGGATGCCATCAGATCCACGTGCTTTGTTACGATAAAGGTTAGAGATGATGGAAGGGGTTATATGCATATATATTCTATATATATCGCTCAACAGAGAATCAGTTCTAAGTGGGAAGTTAGACAGGAATACTCTAATTGAGTCAAGAGTAGAGTCTGAGGAGAATTTACGGGCAAAGCATTCAGCTTTATCAACAGAAAATGATAACTTTAAATCGTTTGAAGATGTGTGGAGGAATAGAGATCATGCACTTAATTAGTACCCTATTACAGAGTCGCCAGGAGTCAGGAGAGCCAAAGTTTTTAGATACTATGCAGTGCCTCATTCTCTCAGCAAATAAGAACTTTGCTTCTTCGAGGACTCACATTTGTTACGAGCAGTAGCAAATTGGCACCTGTTATGACGAGTGCTGTCACGCTGGTATAGCCGGAAATAATGGTTCCTGTGTTCTATGACGTTCAAGCTGGTGTGAACCATGGAGAAAATTGCGGTTTCACCTGATACTTTCGAGAAGGGATGAAAGCTTCCATGTCGGCTTTTGACTCAAGAAGAAACCTCACTGACGAGGCTGAAGATGCCAGTCCAAGGGACGTCACGAAGAAAATCCCTAAATGAGTTTCAATCAGCGTGCTGATAACGGAAAGAGGTCTTATGGATAGGGAGTTCCTGGATGCTTGGAAGGAGATATTAATAGTTACAGCAGGATGGACCAGGTTACCAAGTGGGGAGTGTTGTGAAGCTCGGTAAGAGTGAGGAGAAAAGTTAAGAAATAGATCCAATAGAGAAGCCTGTCGTTCGGTTTGGCTAGGGAAAACGAGTAGGGAATTCCGCGATTTGAGTTAAGGATTGGGCAATGGAAACTGTTTATATACCGGCAACATCAATACCTTTAGAATATTTCAGCCACGTATCGTGGTGAGTATTAAAGTCACCGAAGACAAAGACGTTCGCAGATGGATGGAGAGGAAGTGCCTTGTCTATACTGTCAGTTATTGCGTCTAATATACTGTAATCTTGGGAAGAGAGGAAACGATAAAGAAAAAAAAGTAGCTGTAAGAGTTTATTAGCAAAAGACAGAAGCACATGAAAGTGTAGTCAGCAGCATCGAGTGACAACTTCCTGGCCATCGGAACATTATCCCGGATGTAAACTCCAAGGCCATGCATGTGAATACATGAATTTTTTCGGCAAAGGGGAAGATACCCTTGAAGCAAGAATTCATTAGTAGCAATGGAAGAATTCAATTCGGTTTCAAAAGGGGCAAAGATATCTGGCAACCGTTCCAAGAGAAAAGATTCTACACTGCAAAAGTTGGAACGGCTACCACGAATATTGGAGAAAGAAAGATTGAAGGTGGGTAAGTTTTTTGTTGTTTTTTTTTTTGTTTTTGTTTTTTGTTTTGTTTTGTTTTGGGGTTTGTTTGTTTTTTTTTTGTTTTGTTTTATTTTTTTTAGTACGTTTAGTTTTATTTCTTTTTGTTGTGATTTCCAGGAGATATGTTTTGAGGCGAGAGAAAAAAGACCACCATAATTGTCACTATCTGCCATCAATAGCAATACAGACCAGCCAGTGCGTAGCTGAGAGCAACGCATAATGTGGCCCCAAAGTTGCCTACCGGAAATACACACAGGGGCACCTACCCATGCGCAACATGGCACTACATATAACCCGATATTATGCGAATTTTAATCGGAGCAGCCTCTCAAAGCGCTACCAAAGAGTTCGGCCTACTGAAAACCAGCTGGAAGCAGCCACAAGCAATCTGCCAACCCCGTACCCTCATAATGGAAAGTCACAGACACTGGTTAGTCTGATCAACTAATTTTTAAGACAGTTAAATCATTGTGGCCCTGGTAAAAGAAAGAAAGAGAAACGGTAAACCATATCCTGGACAGGAAACAAGAGATGAGCCTCGTCTCTTAATCAATAGACATGGAAAGAGTGCGAACCGGGCGATAGGCGAGTTTATCTACTCGTATCAACGTGGTAAAAAAAATGGGAAAGAATTTATATTAAGTAATGATTTAGTATTAGTTCTGATCTCTAATATCAACTAAAAAAATTAAGATGGTAAAATTTTATTTTTGAGCATTGATAAATAACAGTGGGTAAGCAATTAAACAGGTTGGGGAAGGAATTAATTAAAAAGTTTCATAGTTTCTCTTTTTTCCATTTTTTTGTGGGTGGGGCTCTACCAAGGACTTCAGTAGAGTCATACGTCAGTAACCAAAAATAATAAGTCATACAAAAAATAATAAGTTATTTCAAAAAATATTATATACATATCGGGTGTAACAACATAGGATAATTGTCCATCCCACAAAATGTTTAATATCTAAATAAAAAAAAATTAAAAATTAAAAAACAAACTAAACAAATCAAGTTTCTTTTTTCCGGGTTTTCAGATTAGATGTTTAGCCATCTTGACACCATTTGTCGTAAGAATCACTGAAAAAACCCTCTGAGTTATTCAACTAGAAAGAGAACAGGTTAAAATCATTTTTTTTTTCGTCACCACTATATCTTCCCAACTGAGCAATGGTGAGAGGAAAAATATTATTCAGGCTTTCAGCAATCGTATCAATATCCATATTCTCGCTTCCATCTTCAAATTCCATTCAAGAACCATCAAAAGAACGGTGAATAAGTTTAAAAAAAGAGGGAACAGTAGAGAGGAAAACTGGATCAGGAGGTCACAACAGGAAGAGGTATGATTTTTTTTTAACTTAGATCTAAATACTTTCTTATTGTTCAAAGTAGAGTCCAATAGTGTTATAAAAACCTCGAAGAATTCCAGTAAGATATCTTTAATCATTGCTAAGATACAATGGTTCAAAGCTTAATCTAACAACTAGACAATTTTGGTGTTACACGATTTTGAAAATACTGTTGTTATATCCAGTATATATATATATATATATATATATATATATATATATAGAGAGAGAGAGAGAGAGAGAGATAGATAGATAGATAGATAGATAGATAGATAGATAGATAGATAGGTAGGTAGGTAAACATTGAATTTCAACACTTAGAGGCGGCTGGCTGTTTTATGCGAGACGCAATCCTCAAGCCACCGATTGCGTCTAGCATGAAACAGCCTCTCGCCTCTAAGTGTTGACTTCAATGTTCACTTTTATATTTACACACGCTCTATCTCTGTTATTGAGCACTTTACCCCATAAATATAGTACACCTTAAAACTATATTTCTTCACACACACACACACACACACACACACACATATATATATATATATATATATATAATAAATGTCAGTCTAAATATTATTTCTGGAAAGTGACCCTTTTAATGACAATTGCCCTTCTACTTTAGGCGGTCAATATCAATATATAAAGCTTCAAAATAAATAAATAAAATGGATTCTTCATTTAGTTGATCCGACTGAGTTTTCCGGAAGTGACGTCACTCCTCACACACTCAAAACTCCCCACCATATTTTCCATGTGAATTTGTAAAAACATGTTAATGAACTTAGAGAAATCGAAAAAAATGAAGAAAAAAAAAAGAAAAGAAATCAACAGACAAAATATTAAACATACTCTTGAGTTTATGTGACGTCACCCTGCCCTCTCTGTCCCCGTGTTATCCTGTGACGACAAATGTGACTTGGTATTGGTCGCGGCGCCAAATGTGACGTTCTATCTCTTGGCTGATTCGGATGGGAATCTGGTTAGATTCGGTATCAGCTTTGTCGTTCCCAGCTCGCCTCCAACGTCTGGTTACCAAAATAACTGCTTTGATTTCTAGCCTAACCTACCCACGTTGTGATTTGATCTTAGGCAGACGAAATCAATCATTCGCCGGGCCGTAATGCAAGCCGAATTCGAGCAAAGGGGACCTCGCACAAGTATATGTAAAAGAAAATAAAGTAACAACTCGAAAGATTCAAATGTGTTAAAAAAAAGAATAACAAATATGTTTATATCTGATTGCTGAATACAGGACTGCGTCTTTCTCCCGAACCGCTTCTATGGATTCGTGACACTTTGTTTGTTAGACAAGTCTTAATATCTTAAGTTGTTTTTCAATAACTGTTTTTTGGTGTCTTCAGGCGATATTCGTAAAACTTGTTTTGGTGATGTGAGTTTAAGTTGTTCTTCAAAAATAAATTGTTTTTGGTTAGAAGTGTAAGTCGGAATGCGTGGATATCTTTCAGTCAGCTTCCTGCGAGGCTGGTCTCCGAGCTCACAGCTCAACTCTGTCTGCGTCTGCGTCTGCGTCTCTGTCTTCTCGGAACTGCGTCTCTCCAACTGCAACTCTGTTTATATGGACGCCGACCAAAACCGGGTGGGGGCCTGTCGTGGTTTGGGCTCCTCGATAATTCCAAATCCCCAATAAGGATTTTCTTTGTTTTCGGACAGGAAAATTTATCACTTTCCATTTTTGGAAGTCCATTACCTTCTGTTTTAGAAGGGTTCTTAAAGGAATTATCCTCCCAAATTCTTCCTTTCTCATATTGGTATCTCACACCAATCCCCTCAGTGGCGTCAACAGGCTTCCCCTCCTTCTCATATGTTTACTTTCGCCCACCGCTCACGCCACCACTCAGCCAATGACGCACGGCAGCACGGGTGTGGCTAGTCTGGTCTCAGTTTAGAATTATCGCTCAAAGAAAAAAAAATTATCTTTTTTTTTTCTTTCTTCCTTTTTCCTTGACCAGACCCCTACGACCGTAGTGTGGTACTTAATCTCTATCTTAACTGAATGTCATCTGAAATTCGTCAACGAGATTTTTGCCAGGCGTTAAATGGGTGGTCAACCGAACGTCTTCGCACCCTGTCGCCAATTATCTATCCCGGTAACAAACTTTTATCATGGCAAGGTCTGGACATAAAACAGGTGGTCCCTTTCCAAAACCAAATGATATCTCCGAAAGATAGTTAATCGTTTATTCTTTCCCTTTTTCTCTTTTCCCTTCCCTTTTTTTTTCTCTTTGGCGGTGGTCTAAACTGATCTTTTGTCTCGGTCGCATCATTGACCTGATTACGATTATCGAATTTCGCTTTGTAGGCCACTTGACCAATTTGAAATTTTCATTATCGCCATGGGCAGATTGCTATCTTTTATTCGCCGCGTTGTAGCATAAATTAATTCCGACAGGTCCGAGATTTTACGAATTTCACATATCTTCTGCGAAAAAAATACTTTTCTTCGCAAATGAAAATAAAATCTTTACCACTTTTCTTTGTTAAAAAAAATAACATCGCTCGGTATATCTTTCGTGATAGCTTCTTCTCGCCTTAATTATTTCTCGCTTTTAATTTTCACGCAACCGCTAAATAGTGTCACATTTAGAACCGACGCATTACGGCGAAAAATAAAACTAAAAAACTACAATCAAAACTTCTATCACCCACCCCACCCCCAACAACCAATCATCAAACTATGTTCAAACTGTTGATAGATAGACTATGCTTATTGGAAATTTATGCAGTGAGTTTCTTCTTGCTTGGAATAAAGTTCCTTAATTCGTTTCTTTCACCAAACAGCGAAGCGTAAGTCAACCAATCTACCACACGTGTCTTCCATTCGCTACCACGGTTCCACTGCTTTGTTTAAGCACTCTTTACAAAATGAATGACAGGTCAAATTTGCATAGGCGCCAAAAAGAGACTCGTGAAAGTGTCCGACACCGAGATCTATTTTTTCTTAACTATACGACTCGTAAAGCCGCCATTTTCTTTTGGCGGTACTTTACACGCGGGACATGCCCGAATCCGTTTGCTGCCAAGAGGTCGGCCATTTTCTCTCGTGTTACAACTTCTCGGACATAACATTACCCAGCACTGAAACTGAAACCCTAATCTTCAGATTTAAATTTTCTAAAGGAATTAAACAATTATATATCACATTTTCCATATTGTTAAACAATCTGAATAATAATTACATAGAATATATATTTTAATATATTTTCTTTTTATACGTTTTTTACGGATATATTTATTTGAGTAAATGCTCTAAATAAATATATAAATAGTATAAATTACATTTACCGATCTAAATGTTCGAGAAATTTCCTAAACAAATATGTGTCCTACGACAAGATTCGAACCTGAATCCTATACGGAACTGTCATTTAGTCTGTCTTAGGACGCATATTTCCTACGAAATTTCTCTAACATTCAGGCCGGTAAATGTATTTAATACTGTTTAATTAAAAGAACGGAGCATTTACTCAAATAAGTGTATTCATAAAATAATGTATAAACAGAAAATATATTGAAATATTTATCGGATTTATTTCATTTCACGTAATATATATATATATATATATATATATATATATATATATATATATATATATATATATATATATATATATATATATATATATAGAGAGAGAGAGAGAGAGAGAGAGAGAGAGGGGGGGAAGCTCTAATATATATATGTATATATATATATATATATATATATATAGAGAGAGAGAGAGAGAGACGGCTTTAGTATATATATATATATATATATATATATATAGAGAGAGAGAGAGATAGAGAGTGAGAGAGAGAGACGGCTTTAGTATATATATATATATATATATATATATATATATATATATAACAGTAATGGCTTCACTCAGGCAGTTTGTGCGTCATCGATTGGACTTCATTTGATTGCAACTCGGGTTGCGCTTCCGAATATGCGGACGGGGCGTTCAGGGCTCAGTCGGTTAGATATTTACAGTTTTTATAAGCTGCTTACATCAACCGACGTCGTTCTCTGTCTCTTATACATGTGTCGTGACTGATTGTTTTTATACATACTAGAAACGTATTTACATCGATTTGTTTGTTTTTAGTAACATATATATATATATATATATATATATATATATATATATATATATATATATATATATATATATATGAGTTCGTCCTTGCCGAAACGTTTCGTTATTTAACTTTATGAAGATAAGTGATGATAAACAAAAAACAAAATGTTGCGTAGTTGCATGAAACTGAAAAATGTTTTAAAAGACGCTTGTGTGTAAGCCTCTTTTTGGATAATACTAATTTTTTTTTTTTTTTTTTTTTTTTGATTAACAGTCTGTTTTATCGACAATCTGCTAAATTTCTCAGAATTTGTAGAGAAGACAAATTGAATAAAATAAAACAGTCGGAAAATAGTACTAAATATACTCTCTTCTCCTCAAAGATCCCAATGCAGAAACCAGCTATGGAAGCACGGGGGATTGGCAACAAATAGTCTTGCACTGACAATATATTTAGTTGTGAATTAGGCTACAGAGGAAGTGCTTTTGGTTTCTCTTTAATAAGTACTGAAATAATTTTTGGGGGGATTTAAAAACAAACGCTAGGAGACACATTAGGAGACTTCGAATCGAGCATAGTAACAGATGTAGAAGTGAAATGGTGTTTTTTTTTGTTTTGTTTTTTTTTTTTACCTTCCGTTCTGCCTTTTAGGAACGCATCACCATTAAAAGAAAAATAGCAGATAACTCCACACGCATGTTGTTTCTTCCATTTTAAAACTCAAGTTGATGAAAACCATATATCACTGCGTTTTGATCTATGAAAGTGGAAAGGAGATCCTTTTTTTCCGCAGGGTTACTTTTTCTCTCTTTTGCTTAATTGAGTCTAGTAAAGATACCTTCTGAAAGCTAAGCAATTAATTAAGAAACAGAAAAATATCATTAGAAACAAAGAAAAGAGTACTGAACCAATATGTAATATGTCCAGCTATATAGCAGTAAATGCGGGATAATCTCCTCACAGATGAAAAAGAGGATTAAGGTATGAGAAATGAGGTTCTACAGAAGGATGCTGAGAATACCATGGATCGAGCATGTGAGCAGCAACAAAGTCCTACAGAAGTCATTTAAAACATAAGACCTCCTTCCTTCTTCCTTTTTCAAAGTCCTGGAGACAATGGCGACATAAATGACACTTATATTTAACATCAGAAAGGGACTGATGTCAGGTCTGGGGGCACATCACGAGGAAGAATGGCTTGGATAATTTGATACTCACAAGACAGATTGAAAGTAAGAGGGACAGAGAAAAACAACCGAGTGACTATTTGGCGAGCCTCAGTGAATGGATATCCGAGCAGGATTTGGTACACATGGCAAGAAGACAAAAGTTATTAAGAGCTGCAAAGGACGAGAAATTGTGGAGAGCCATGATCACCAACATCATCCTGAAGGGATACGGCGTATAGAAAAAAAAAAGAGGCTGTCTTTTCTTTATCGGTATATATAATTATTCTTGTTCAATGGAGTCTACGTGGACAGCCAAAGACTCTGCTTTCTTTCTTTCTTTCTTTTAAAATTACTTTTTTCTCTTTCATCAACATAAGTAGACAGTATTTGTCCTTTCTCTTTTTGCCTACCTTTGGGATATAAATGATATATGTTTAGACAATATTAGGAAGAAAAACGTTTATTCATTTCTGTTATTTTCCCGCGGACTCTTCAGACGGCATTTTTTTTTTCGCTATATTAGGTTGGTGCAAAAATAATGACGTTTTTGACGTATTTTTTTAATGTCAAAAAACGTCATTATTTTTGCACAAACCTAATACCTACCAATTTCTCTAAACGAAAACTCATATACAGGGTGTATCAAAAATACTTTTGGAAACTTTGGAGGCGGATTCCTCACGTCAAAACAAGGATAATATAAATATATGTCCGCAAATCCTTCGTCTCTGAGTTATTAGGTTGGTGCAAAAATAATGACGTAATAATGTCGTTTTGTGACGTATTTTTTAACGTCAAAAAACGACATTATTACGTTATTATTTTTGCACCGACCTAATACCTACCAACTTCTCTAAACGAAAACTCATATACAGGGTGTATCAAAAATACTTTTGGAAACTTTGGAGGCGGATTCCTCACGTCAAAACAAGGATAATATAAACATATGTCCGCAAATCCTTCGTCTCTGAGTTATTAGGTTGGTGCAAAAATAATGACGTAATAATGTCGTTTTGTGACGTATTTTTAACATCAAAAAACGACATTATTACGTCATTATTTTTGCACCAACCTAATATTTACTTTCAAATTTACGGTAGACGCTGTTAAATGTACAATCCAAGCTATAATCCCAAATCCTCGATCCCTAGTTTTTGGTACCACGGACCCTGTCCCCGCAACGCAACGATAAACAGCAGCAAAGGTTAGATGACTCGGCTGTCTTTGATCTGGAAACACAATCTGATACAGCCGTGCAGCCTCGCTTTCAATACCAATCGCGGGGCCGTGTGTAAAAATCATATCTGCCTGCTCATGATATGAATATCCTGCCATTGTTAAACGGAACGCTTCTCAGTTAACTTACTACTACATACGTTAAACGTTGAAGACAGGCTAGCCACAAATGTACACGAATAACAAATATAACCTAGTCTACACAGCAACATAGCACTATCTACCTTAAAATTTCTTTAAACTTAATAACACAAAAAGGAAGGATTTCTGGACATGTGTTTATATGGACATTTTTCATTTTTTTTTAAAGTGAAGAACCCGCCCCGAAAGTTTGTAAATGTGTTTTTGATGCACCCTGTATAAAACTGATTGAGGAATCGGAGAGCCGAGTTCAAATTCCAGTCAAATCCATTACATTCACTTACGTGCTAATACCCTTGAGAAAGATATGATTCCTCTTCAATGGTTAGATAGCAGGACACCGGATTCTCTAGCCTAGGATGGCAACTGATCTACCGCAGAAACAAATGGCAACCTACTGCGGGAAAAAATCTGCCTCGTCAGTCCTGTATCGAAAATTACATGAACGCCTAAGCGTATATCACGCATGGTACATAACTGACTGACTGATTTTTACTACTTTGGCTTATTATCTACAAGGAAATATATCTACAAAGTACAAATAAGATAGACACTGAAAGTAGTTTTAAGCTATGCTAAGTAAATTATTTCTCAATTTTGTCACATTCGGTAGCAATGTGTGCGCCCGGAAAAATATGCTTCTTTTTTGGCATAAGTTATTTCAAGAAAATCTTTTGCAAATGTAGCGACTATTATGGGAAAATAGTGCTGGAGTAATGGATAGCAGCTCGGCTTAAAAAATCAGAGAACCGGGTTCGAATTCCAGTCGAATCTATTACATTCACTTACATGCTAATACCCTCTTCTACTCCCCCCAGCTATAGGTAAATAGCAGGACATGGATGGCAACTGGTCTACCGCAGAAAGAAATGGCAGCCTACTGCGGGAAAAATGTGCCTCATCAGTCATGCATCCAAAGATACATGATCGTCTAAGCGTGTATCGTGCATGGCACATAACTGATTAAAATTCACTTACGTGCTAATACCTTTGGGAAAGGTATGAATCCTTTTCTTCTCCACCCCCTCCCCAGTTATGGGTAAGTATTAGGTTGGTGCAAAAATAATGTCGTTTTTTGACGTATTTTTAAGGTCAAAAAACGACATTATTACGTCATTATTTTTGCACCAACCTAATAGCAGGGCAGACCTGGTTCTATAGCCTTGAATGGTAACTGGTCTACCGCAGAAAGATATGGCAACACATTGCGAGGAAAAAATCTAGCACGTGTATCGAAAGGTATATGATCGCCTAAGCGTGTATTACACATGGCACATAACTGAATGACGATATACAACCCGTGGCTGAAGAATACAGAACAAAAATCGCTCGTTCACACTATCCCTTCAAGAAGTATCTGTTACGGTTTTTTGGGGGTATATGTATATGACTAGTGAGACAATCCAGATGACTTAACTTCCTTTATAGTCTACCAACAGAAGGTTAACCAATCAGAAGCCGCAGAACATTGTATCCGTCGTGTATAAAGGCGGCCATCTTTGTTTATCCTACCGAAGGACCAGTGCCAACTTAACAGGGGAAGATGATAAAAGGAAGAACTACGCTCTGCTACTTTGCTACGAAATATCCACTGCGAACCTGAACTACGCTTTCCTACTGTCTCCGAAATATTCACTGCCAACCTCTGGATTCTATACTCGAAGACTACCGTCATGAAAATGTGGAACAGTATCTGATTCCTTCTGCCATATTTTGCATGGGTCAAATCAGGCTTAAAAGGCTTTCGGCTACATGAAGAGCTAGCGTTGAAGCACTGCCTTCCTCAAAGAGCGTGTCATATACAAATTCTATCAATTTTTTTTAAGCATTTCGCCCGAAGCAAGGCGGGAAGCCACTAGGACGCAAGGGGTTACAGAAAATTTGGAGCAAGATCAGATAGGAGTGATAGAAGAAAGGATAAGGAGAAGGGTAGTGGATAGATCAAGGCAACTGGAGATGTCGATTGACATTACATTTGAATAGCTGGAGAAACTGGAATAGGGAAGGGAGTTCCACAGGCGAGAGGTGCGAGACATGAAACTATTGGAGTAGAAGGGACGGCTACGTTTAGGAGTTTCGATAGTGAAGGGGTGAGAGCGAGATGCCAGCCTCGTAGGGCGCTTGAACTCATGAAGTCTGGGAACCAGCGAATGCAGCTCCTCAGAGCAATTGCCATGAAAGTATTTGTAAAACAGACAGAAAGAGGCGACGGCGTGTCTGTGAGAGAGTGACTGTAGACGAGATGCCAGAGCAGGGCCAATTATATTGCATATCCGCCTCTGGAGCCTATCAAGAACCTCGAGGCAAACAGAAGGGGCTTCAGACCATATATGGCAGCAATACTCCATGCAAGGGGGATTTGTTGATTTGTAGATCTGGAGGATCGATTCCGGGGAGAAAAATTTCCTGGCGCGGCACAGGGAGCCAACTTTCCTTGCGGTGGACGAAGCAATTGACTCAATGTATTTGTTCCATCTCAGGTCAGAAGTCAACGTGAAACCGAGCAGCCGCAGAGAGTTGCTCTAGAGAAGTTGAGCGTCGGACATTCTAATGGAGGGCAGGGAAGGATCTCTGTGGTGATTAATAGAGAGCAGTTTTGTTTTTGAGGCATTAAAGTTGACCAGCCAATTCCTGCCCCAGTTCACAGCCGATTGGAGGTCCTTTTCGAGACGCACGGCCAGGTTAGTCTTGTCAGTGACACTAGATTTGTTCTTGAGGCAGGAATAAATTCTGGTGTCATCCGCGTAGATGCCAACTTGCGAATTTACAAAATGCATTCTAAGCACTTATTAAGTAGGCTTACGACCACATCACGTTGAAACACCTGTTCCCATAAAAACACCAACCTGGTCAGTACCTGGATGGGTAACCGTATGGGAATACCAGATGATGTATACTTGGATGTGCGGGTGGTGTAATGGAAAATGGCTTGGTTTTTTTTTTTAATCGGTTAGCCAACTTCCAATTCCTGTTAGCGTTGTTATATTCACTTACACGCAAATATCCTTGGGAAATGTATGACTTCTCCTCACCCCCATCTATGGGTTAATTAATAAAACTTGTATCATTAAAACTTTATAATCTCAAAAAAAATTCTCACAATCTAAAAATATTTTCTGGCTTTAAATCACCTGCAAATGGTTGATAAGCCGTAAAAAACGAATCACACTTCAAAAATGGAGTATTGCTGCCATGTCTGGGCTAGAGATTTACAATTCTCACTATCCAGACTTGATCGAGTTCGAAAGCTTTTAAAATAATTACATCGGTCACCCCACTACATGCCTATCCAGACGACTTAAGTTGCATCTATTCGACCACAGCTCCATTAGAACTCATTTAAACACACACAGACACACAAACTAACCAGACCCCATCCGAAACATACTAGTACAAAATGAAGCATAATAACCTCCGTCACATGTAAAAAAAAATGCACTAAACAAATTATGACCCCATACACATAAATACACACGATACACACATAATGGCCGAACACACTAGTCGGACCACACGCACACATACATATATCTATGCGAACGTATATATACACACATACTGGCAAAAACACACTACCGGCCCACACGCACACACACACGAACGCTACACACCATACCAAGTGTCTGATATATATGTATATATATACTAATTCCTTATAATAAAACAATATATATGTATGGACAAGGAATATGTATACACATACTAGCAAACAGACACACACAATGCACAAAAATGGAGATAGGTTTAAAAAGATACAGAGGTCATTTAAAACATAAGAACAAAAGACCTCCTTCTTCGTTTTTCTGACCAATCCCAATTGTTATCTGACCCTTTAAGCAGAAGAATACTTTCTCCACAAGTCCAAGAAAATTTGGATTACTACTACACACAAAGACAATGGCTAAACATCGGAAACATATGAAAAAATCAATTCCTTTAAATAATATCTGGAAATAACCATTCTTCGCCTGATGAAGGTCACAAGATCTGAAACCCGTGTAGCAAAAATCTGGAAAATAAAGTATAATATATATTTTACAAATCCACATTATAACCAAAAACGTTTTTGGGTTCTCTCTACTCTTTAAAATATACTGTCTTATCTCTTTGGAACAAATATAAATTCTTCCTTAAATATATATATATATACATATATATTAGGTTGGTGCAAAAATAATGACGTAATAATGTCATTTTTTGACGTATTTTTTAACGTCAAAAAACGACATTATTACGTCATTATTTTTGCACCAACCTAATGTATATGTATATACATATATATATATGTGTGTGTGTGTGTTTGTGTGTGTGTGTGTGTGTGTAAAATGTGAAAGTGTTAGAAAAGCCTCTTCAAAAAATTGCTGTCTAGAGTAAATAATTACAATTAGATTTGGAAAAACACCTAAAGTTTTCTATTTGTTCAGTAGATGTTTCTCCAAAACTTACTATTATATATATATATATATATATATATATATATATATATATATATATATATATATATATATGTCCCTTGCCAAATACGTAAACGTGTGCCTGTAACATCCGGGTGCTCACAGGGTCGTGAGTCCGCTATAGGCATACATTTATTGAGTTAAGTCGCTTGTATGTCTAGCAACTCTGAGGATTTCTTCTCTGTTCTCCATAGGGACACAGATGAGACTCCACCCTAACATCTTCGGGGGAGTTGCTATTAATATACACCGTCTGACCTTGTGTCAACAGAGACAATTAAAACATAAACTCGCACTTTCTTGTGAATTCGTAGCCAATTCTGGGCCAAACTGAGGGAAAATATTTCATTTCAACCCCCCCCTTTTGTGCTATTTTTAAATTTGGTTGTTGGAATTTTTCTTTCTTTTCGACAATTTAATTTTATAATAATTTTATAATTTCTGCGGATGTCTGTAACAGAGAATCGGGTCAGCCCGAGAAAAGTCTCCGAGTTGGTGCTGGAACCACCAAGAGTTGCGTCCCCTTTCGCAATAGGCTGTTGAGAGATGACATTCTACTTAGAGTAGGTGGCGCTATTTGAACTATTTGCGTATGAACGATACTAGGCAGGTATTAGCTTATAACCAGCATGGGTCTGAGACTGAGACAGCTATATAACACCAGTGTTTTTCTCAGTCGGGAGAGTGGTGCTCCTGACGTGCGAAGACCAGACCAGACCAGACCAGACCAGACCAGACCAGACCAGACCCGACCCGACCCGACCCTGTTTTAAAAAATGTCTTATCTTAGTGTGGCTCCAGAAAGTGGTTTATATATAACCCTGAAAATTCTATTTCCGTTTACCTCTCTGGGGAGGAAGTTTAAGTTTGTAAACAGTGACTATTACCGCTAATAATGCCAGACTCTTCGGTAAAGCGAATCGAGTTCTCTCAGTCACAATGTGTTTATCTAAAAATAAATACGCTTAAATTCACCTTCATCCCTGCCATGCGCTAACGGCTTAGAGGTAAAATCTTCGATTGACGCCATTTCAGTCGTGTTTTGACCCTAGCTAGAGGCAACCGGAAGTCTAGTCACACTGATGAGCTGTGATACAGCGAAACAGTCTGTCTGTGAATGACAATATATATATATATATATATATATATATATATATATATATATGCAATGGATATCGGCTTGGATTGAGGAAGGAGAGCCGAGTTCGAATTTCAGTCGAATCCATTACATTCACTTACGTGCTAATACCCTTGGGAAAGTATGAATCCTCTGCTTCTCCCTCCAGCTATGGGTAAAATAGCAGGGAAGACTGGGTTCTATAGCCTTGGATGGCAACTGGTCTAGGAGAAGGACCACTCTAAATTCAAAACTAGCGGAGGGTCGTTTGGGGACCTTGTGGCACGTAGTGCACCAGGTCTCTGTATTCGGCCCTTCAAAAAGTGTGGATGGTCCTGCACGAAACCTTCACCACTATAATCAAATCTCATGTGCTGTTGTCGGGCTGTCGGTTTCCTGGGAACTGATCTGCTTGACCCTCGTATTTCGAATTCGACGGAAGAGTCGAGGATATATATATATATATATATATATATATATATATATATATATATATATATATATATATATATATATATATACTAAAATGCAAGTGGTTTACTGTTTGTGAACCCTGAACACCTATATATTTCTGCCATCGAGTTACAAGATTATTTATGCTTTTCCGAAAAAATTCCAAAGATTTTAACGCGAAGAATTCTTTGAATGCAGTTTCTGTATTCTCTTTGCAACGGAATGTCTTTTGGCAATTGAAATGCTTATTCTAAAATAAGACATTATTTTCTGAGCGACCTGATATATTAGAACACAATTGAAAGATTTATTCTAAAATAGAACATTATTTTATGAACACCTTGATATATTAGAATACAATTGAAATGCTTATTCTAAAATCGACATTATTTTCTGAACAAGTGAATATATTAGATCACATAATGTTTATATTTTAAAAACGGACATTATTTTTTCGACCGATCTAATAGATTAGCGTAATTCAATATACCGCTATCATATTTCAGACATTTATTTATGGGACGACCTGATAGCTTATTTTTATCCTTTAGACATTTAGAATAGCGATAATATCATTCAATTCATCATTATTAGATTTTGAACATTATCGTTGAAAATATTGTTGTCTTTTAAGCATTTTCAAAGAGCGAAATTATTAAGTCTTCTGGGATAGATTTTGGGCATTTCTTACAGGATAACCTAATAACATGTAGTGGTTTATTGAAAACATGATATTGAATCTATCGTAATCAGATGATTTCGGACATAAGCCGACTTTGTTTTATCAAATAATCTCATTTTAGTCTCTTCCACTTTGATATATTGTTTCCTTTTCTCTTATTCGAATTGAAGATTATCATTTATACATCGAAATATTAGAGCCCTGTTTTATATATATATATATATATATATATATATATATATATATATATATATTTACTAATCTGCTTCGTCTGTCTTATCTGTTCTCTTACCCAAGAGTCATTGCTGCAGCCTTTTACTAATCTTTCATCGGGTAGAGTTTTCATTCGCGCCGGGAAGCGAGTTACCATTAAATAATTTCCTTCTGGGGCCTAGTGTTTACCTAGAATGACATGGACACAAACATAAGACATTTGTTGACCTTTAAATCTTTCGTATAATAGGACATGACATTTGTTTGCATTTAAGACAATAAGTTCGGTAATCCGCTGAACTTTTCAAAGATAATTCTTTCAGATTGCCGTATTATTAGGGAAAATACAGCCGTATGAAAGAATATTGTGATGCTAAGTTGTCCATATGCGGTTTCTTTGTCCATATATCCTATTCCTTCAGGGCGTAGGCGATCATGGCTCTCCACAACTTCCTAATCTTTGTAACTCTTAGCAGTATCCTTTTTTTTTTAGCATCCATCACACTGTTCCTCCAAACATCCACACAAGCACGTTATCTAGGTTACTCTCTGTTTTCTTATGTTTCTTTTCAATATGTCCTATGTGTATCAAATTTTCCAAACATTCTTTCCTCAGTATGTCCCAGAAATTTTAACTGTTTCCTTCTGATTTTAAATATAAGTGACCTTTTTGTTACCATTTTCCTCACAACTTCGTCGTTGCTCACATGTTCCGCCAAATAGTATTCTCAGTATCCTCATGTAGAGCCAAATGTCTATTTCCTCCACTCTTCTCTTCATCTGTGAAGGAATTGTACAGGAGAGTTGATATTGCGTAAATTTTTTTTTTTTTTTTTCTAATGAGATTTTCCTGTTTCTTCATTCTTTGCCGAGGTTTTGAAAGGCATCTTACGGCTTAAATTCCGAAAGAGACTCTACTGATGTTCGGCCGTTAAAATATTCATTTGGGGAAAAGTGGTGTGTTGAAAATATTTCTGTTACAGTTTTTTGTGTATATATATATATAACTAGTGAGTTAGCTCAAATGACTTAACTCACTTTATAGTCCACCAATAGAAGGTTAACCAATCAGAAGACGTAGAACATTCAATCCGTTGTGTATAAAGGCGGCCATTTTGTTTACTCTACCCGAATGTCCAGTCCAGCTTGTCAGGCGAAGAGAAACAGAAGGACGAACTATGCTCTGCTACCTTTTACCAAAATATGCACTGCTAACCTGAACAACGCTGAACCTACTGAACCTACTGTCTTCGAAATATTCACTGCTAACCTCTGGATTCTATACTCGAAGACGACCGTCATGATGAATAACAATTTCAGCACCCCGTGTGACGGTTAATTAATGTCGAAAAAAAACAAAAAAAAATCATTATTTCTGCTATTAACCCTAGACCACTAACCATCAATTAAAGTTACACCACTATTAACCATGGGTATATCTTACCCAATTTTGAAAATATAAAAAAAAAAATATTAAATATAAATCTTTATTTGAAATATTTTACATGCAGGCAATTCAAACCTTGTACTTTGAGTTAACATTAATAGGAACTGAAAAACATATTTAGTTCAGGTACTGAAAATTGTAATTGAAAATAGGAAAATTTGCGCTGGGTACTATATACCCATGGTTAGTGTTCTGGGGTTAATAACGTCACGGTGAAACTAAAAGACAAAAATTTTGTCGCGATGATAATTTTCTAAGAAACACACCTGACTGCGCAAATTGATTAATAATGATGTGAGACAGCGTGAAAAGTTTCGGTTTTTGGTTTGGTTTGGTTTGGTTTATGGCATATCAATCTCAATGGGTTATTTAATGACGACAAGATTTTTATTGCTCGTAATATTTTTTCAAAAACTATTTTTGGGAATTTTTTTTTCCAAAATGTATTGTTGATAATCATTTTTTCTTCAAAAACCCATTGCTGGTAATAATTCTTTACAAAAATGCTTTAATGTAACATTTTACGGATTTTTTTCAACAATTTTCTTCTTCTTCTATGTACGGTGTTCTTTCAGGACAAGGGCGATCATGGCTCTCCACAACTTCCTGGCTTTTGTAGCTCTTAGTAAAGTTTTTTTTGATGTTATCTCTCCTAATCCCCACTCTGCCAGCGACTGACACAAGCGCGTTAGGTAGGGCTATGTGCTGCTTTCCTCTAGCCTTCTTGCCTTCAATGGGTCTTGTGTGTGTCAAATTTTCTAAGCAATCTTTCCTCGATATGTGCCCTAGAGATTTCAACTGAAAAGTAAATTCTTTAATGTAACATTTTAGCCTTTTCTCTCCATTTCAATATTTCACTGATTTTATATCTTACCAGAATGACCCTATTTTTATTACGTCCTTACCACTTTAACTCTCTCTCCCTCTCTCTTTCTCCCTCTCTCTCTCTCTCTCCATATATATATATATATATATATATATATATATATATATATATAGAGAGAGAGAGAGAGAGAGTAGAATCCCTGACAACCGGACTAAGATGGCCTTCTGTGGAATTGGTTACAAAGTCCGGACATGAGGGGTTATATTTAGATTAAAATAAATGACATGAAATCAGGTTTAACATCTATTTTCAATGTTTTAGAGGAAAGCTAATGGTGAGTGAAATATAACGGAAGTGATTTTAAGGAAAAAGATTCATTAAATTAAGTCAGCCACCTATGCAAAACAAATAATGTATAAGGATTTTTTAATCACTGTTGCATAATGATTCTTTCTCTTCTAATGTCATTCTCAACTTTTTTCCGCATTTCGTTTTGCTTTTATTCTTGAAAGTTTTTAAACGAAAGACACTTTTTTTTTTAACTCTGCGTGTGTTATTGCAATCGTCATAGCTGAATGCTGGCTTTCTTTCCATATAACTGACAACTTTTTCAATAGCTTTTTCAATTGCAGTCCAGGTGTCATCACAATCATGCATCTCGTCGCAGATGTGTCTCGTTGTCATCCTTTCCTCTTATTCCTATCATCTTTTGCACCGATACAAGCCATTAGGGGGAAATAAGTATAATCAATTATCCAAATTAAATTTCCAGAAAAACAGAAATTTCAAATCAGTTACATATTACCCACATAGTTCAAATATACACATCAAAAAGTCCGGATATACTGGATACCGGATATGAGGGACTCTACTATATATATATATATATATATATATATATATATATATATATATATATATGTGTGTGTGTGTGTGTGTGTATGTATATTTATATATATATATGTGTGTGTGTGTAAACAACGCACCCTGACTATAAGCTACCAACCAGCTCAAAAAATGAATCACCTAAGCCCCTCAACCTTTCTTTCTCCAACATTCGTGGTATTCGTACCAAATTTTCCAGTGTGGAATCTTTTCCTCTTCTAAAATTCTCCGGACATCCTAGCTCTTTGTGAAACTAATCTTAACTCGTCAATTCCGTCCTCTGATTTCTCGATTCTTGGTTCTCTTCGTCTCCTTAGCCTCGGAGTTTATGTCCGCGAACCACTCCCGGTGACTCTATCTGGAAACTCCACTCCACTCTTACATGTGTCTCCGTCTCTCTCTACTTAACTCAGTCAGCTATGTCTTATTTCGCTACCGTTCGCCTTCCACTTATGACTTTCCCCAGTAACCATGATGGACAAGCTTCTCTTCTAGATCTATTTTTTCCTCTATTCCGTACTATGCGGCTCTATTTGACCTTTATGGTCCTGCCTTCTTGGCAGCTCTGATCATGTGGTAGTGTCTGGAAATATCTACTTCCTCTCCCCTACCAGCCAAGAACTTCCTACCAACAGAATATCTGTATGTTATCAAAGAGCAGATTGGGACTCGTTCCGTGACTTCCTTGGTGACGTCGCTTGGAATGCATTTTTAAATCAACCTTTTCGTAAATGCGCGTCTGAGGTCTCCTCCTGAGTGGAAGCCGGCATCGATGCTTTCATTCCAGCAAGGAAATACCAAATTAAACCGCATTCATATCTGTGGTTCTCGCCTGCATGCTCGGCCCCTATGGCCTACAGGAATCACTTCTTCCGACTGTTCCAGAGCGACAGGTCTGATTGTCACTGCGCGTAACGATTGCAAGCGTGTCCTCAAAGAAACAAATTTAATGTTTGCTGATAGAATGAAACTACGCATGTCATCTGCAAGTTCGGTTCTAGAGATTAGTGGCGGTTCTGCAAGGGTTTGTTGAGCAACAGCAAGTCGTCAATCCCTCCTCTATTCAATCAGTTCGAAGTCTTGACATCTACAGCCGATAAGGTTTATAAGTTTGTTCGGAAATGCTCTTCCGACCCAATACTCGATCTATTTGGAGTACCCACGCCTGATTTTCGCCCTAGAACATAGGCTCTACTGATTAGCATGCACATAACCCGTCACTGGTGTCGGACATTATTTCTAAATTAGACTTCCATAAGACAAGCGGAGGTGATAGGATCCCAGCCGTAGTCCTAAAAAAATGTCCTCCCGAACTGTCTCTAGTTCTCTCCGACATCTACAACTATTGCCACGCTGCTTGCTGAAAGCCCTCCTCTGCAGCTCCTGTTTTTAAGAACTCTGGGGAACATTCTGACCCCTCTAACTATCACCTCGAATACTTTGCTGAAAAATAGTCTTCTACCGCTTTTCGGCAAAGTATTCGAGTCTTTAATTAATGATGAAGTGGTTAAGCATCTTACCTCTCACGACTTACTCTCTGACAAACAATATGGCTTCCGTTTTGCCCGTTCTACCGCTGATGTGCTCATGGCCATCACTCAAGTGCAAATCCGTCAGAGCTTACAAAGTTTACCTGCCTGTTTCTCTTGAAAAGGACCTCCAATCTTTGTTTAACTAGGGCAGTAAATGGCTCTTAAATTTGAATCCCTCCGAAACGAAACGGCTCTCATTAAACCACCATATAGAAACTTTCCTGTCCGCCATCTGTATAGCTGATGCTAAACTCACGGAGAGCAACACACTGCGACTTCTTGGCCTCACGTTTTCAATTGACTTGAAGTGGAGCGCCTACATCGTATCAGTAGCTGCATCTATTGCAAGGAAATTTGGGTCACTATGTCGAACCAGAAGATTTTTTTCTTTTCAGAGTCCATCTTGCTCATTTACAAATCTACCATTCGTCCGTGCATTGAATACTGTTGCCATATCTGGTCAGATGCCCCTGCTACTCATCTCGATGTTCTTGACAAAATCCAAAGAAGGATTTGCGATCGCTCTTGACTTGACATCTTGATTCAGTCACTTTCTCACCGACATAACGTGGCTTCCCTCTGTCTTTTCTACAAATATTTTCATGGATACTACTCGTAGAAGCTTTTTTTCCCTGGTGCCTGGACTAGGTGAGTTTAAGCGTAATGCTAGATTGGTATCTAGGCCCCACCCTTTTACTGTTAAATTAGTTAAATGTAACCGCCATTTCTACTCTAACAGTTGCTTTTCACGCACTTCCCGCCTGTGGAACTCTTTTCCGCTTCCTTGCTTCCCTGATAATTGCAACTGTCAAAAATTTAAATGCAACGTCAATCGCCATTTTTTTCTTGAAACCCGCTCAGCTTTTATCGCTTCCTTGGTTCCAACTATACCCAGTATTTTCTCTCAGTTTTACTTTCTGTAACCAGCTGCGGTTAACAAAGTACTTAAATTTTAAGTATGAGTTTCCTTTTGGTTTCCATTTTCCCTAAAACTCGTCGTTGTTCACGTGTCCAGTGCATAATATCCCCAGCATCTAACCACTTCGCTGTTGCCTTAGACCTCTTCTTTATCTGTAAGCAGATTGTCCATTATTCACTGCCATGGAGGAAGACCATAACGACAAAGGAACCATTCAATCATGTTTCGAGTCGAAATGGTGAATTAACAACTCTAGGATTTATGAGTTTACGTCATGTCTTCGAGTATTCGCCTGCAATTAAAGCTGGAATAACAAACCAAAGACGGTGCTGTGTCTGCATGAATACATCTGGAAGACAAAAGAGGCGAAAAATGGTGACTACTTGATGCAAAGAAGACACAACTCCATGAAATATTTCAAGATGGAGAAATATTATGCCGTTAAAATATATTAAACTTCAGAATATTTATTTCATTTCTCTTTTTGTTTCATTTTCGATGAAAATCTCAAAGAATGATATTTGAATACTTTAAATTTTTATGTATAATTAAAGCGAAAATAAGCATAAAAAACTACCATTTAGAATGAATTTCCTCGTTTTCTCGTTCGTGCAACCTTTTCCCGCCATTTAAGGGTCAAGAGACTGATTTCTTAACCATGTCTAGTTGTTTTCTTAGCCTTTTTTTAGGAATGCATGAGCTTTGATAAAATTTGACTCGAATGATCTGATCTCTCTCTTTTACTCTCTCTCTCTCTCTCTCTCTCTCTCTATATATATATATATATATATATATATATATATATATATATATATTAGGTTGGTGCAAAAATAATGACGTAATAATGTAGTTTTTTTACGTATTTTTAACGTCAAAACACGACATTATTACGTCATTATTTTTGCACCAACCTAATACATATTTGTACACATAACTAAATCTGATCATAATTTCGATTTTGATTCTGTGAAGATTTTAAAATATATTCATAATAAAAATCTTAGACGGATTTATGAGGCAGGCATAATATCTATCGCACGCACGGTCAATACTAGACCTGCTTCTTTAATATTTCCCCTTTTCTAGCAAGATTAATGCTCAACAAACGTACTTATAAATTTTAGATTAAAACAAAATTCTTTTTCATTTAAAATATACTCTATTTTAGGAATACGTTTTCACAACATCGCCCACGTCCCGCCGACGTGATCGTATTGCGAAACGGAACGGTGATCTTAAAAATTTCAGTTATTCTGTTTTGATTAGTCTTATGTCTATCGTCTTTTCATGTTGACTTGAATATCGTCTAAGTTTAATTATGTTTTAATAACTATATCCTGAAGAAGGTCTACTAGAGCGAAACGTCTGACGTCGACTTTGAAATAACATTTAAACAGCATACTTGCATATTCGGATTTTTGTTTCTCCATATTTTTCTTCATATGTATATATATATATACATACATACATACATACATATATATATATATATATATATATATATATATATATATATATATATATGAAATATATATATATATATATATATATATATATATATATATATATATATATATATATATATATATATATAAGGAGGATGTTATAGTTGTTCCAACGAGAGAAAAGGCAAAGGTTTTTGGTTATAATGTGGATTTTTTTTAAAATGTATTATACTTTATTTTCCATATTTCTTTGCTACACGTGTTTCCGGTTTCGTGACTTTCATTAGGCAAAGAGTAGATATTTACACATATTATAAAAAGGAATTAATTTACCTTATGCTTTTCGATGTTTAACCATTGCTTTTTGTTTGTTTGTTTGGTTGGGTTCTGTTTTGTTTTTTTGTACAATAGTATCCCAAATGTTTTTCTGGGGCGACATTTGGGACATTACTACACAAAAAAGACAATGGTTAAACTTCGTAAAACATAAGGAAAATTGCGTGTTACCCACTGTCACGCATGACCGGAAATGATGGTGACATGAAGTCAAGCGAATCTGATCAATCGCGACATGATGATGATAATGATGATATGTCAGTGTTTTTTTTTTTGGGGGGGGGGGGGGGCATGGTTTTTCTTTTTATGATTTTGACACGATTTTTCAAGTTTTATATCATTAGCCTGAAACCTCCAAGATACTTCATGTTACGGTTAATATTAGAAATATAGAATGTGCACACAGTTTACGAAGGGAGATATTTTTAACAAAAGGATTTTTTTTTAAGTATCGTTTTCATGACGGTGTGTCATGAATACAACTTTCATATAGAATACATGACCCGTGTTTCGAAATTAATTTTAGAAGTCATCTATCCATTGGTTTTGGGCGCTCCTATATTACTTCAGAGACTGCATGGCGTCCAGTTTAGTAATAAAACTAGATATTAAAAAAAATTATTTTTATTTAAAGTCGGGATTTATATTTTATATTAAACATAAACTCGAATTACTGGGTTCTTAAAACAAAAAAAAAACATTTTTCATAAAAATAAACGGACATAAAACCATAAAAATATACAAATAAAAATAAATATTATTTAATATTAAAAATCTGTTTTAAATACAAAAAATAGTTTGTATTTAAGATAGGCGGGATTTATATTTTATATTTAAAATAAACGGGATTATTTGTTTGTTTGTTTGGTTGGTTTTTTTATTGTTTTTTTTTTTTTCATTTTTGCATTAAATTAAACGAATCTACAAAAATTATATATGCTTCATATAAGATCAGTGAAAAGAAGAAAATAAGAATGGAACAGTTATAATTTACAGCAAAAATGAATCTTGATCAACGTATTTCAGCATATATTAGGTTGGTGCAAAAATAATGTCGTTTTCTCACATATGTTATTATGTGAGAAAACGACATTATTTTTTGTAGCAATCTAATGTTTAT
The DNA here is from genome assembly GCA_963932145.1 of Acanthosepion lycidas. NCBI lineage: Eukaryota > Metazoa > Mollusca > Cephalopoda > Sepiida > Sepiidae > Acanthosepion > Acanthosepion lycidas. Next base: position 28,352,701 of record OZ010600.1, on the reverse strand, counting down.
TTTTATGCTTGCATGGGACCATCAATTAATTTCCCGTGTTTAATAAGTTAAGGTTATTTAAGTATTTTAGATAACTAATTTTTCTACAAAGTATAAGTTACATCTAAACTAATAGCTGCCAGGCATTTTCTGCAACTACATCACCTCTTGCATCTGTGCACACAGTTTATGAAGGGAGATATTTTAAACAAAAGAATTTTTTTTAAAAGTATCGTTTTCATGGCGCCGAGTCATGAATACAACTTTCATATAGAATACATGACCCGTGTTTCGAAATTAATTTTAGAAGTCATCTATCCATTGGTTTTGAGCGCTCCTATATTACTTCAGAGACTGCATGGCGTCCAGTTTAGTGTTCCAAAGTTAAACTTTCCTGGGAAGTTGCCATTCGCCAATGTAAACATATCTCTTAAAAATGCTACCTAAGTTTTGATCTGGTTTAAAACCTGGCCAACAATCTGGCCACTTAGCTAAATGTGTTTCACTGAATGACATTACATGTATTCATTGATTGCCTTCACCAAATCTGATCCGCCTTGTCGGTGAGGCTTAGAATACACCGTCTGCATACTTTACAGAGGAGAAATATTTCCTAAAACAGGTGACATTTTGGATGGATACTTACAGACTCGAGTATAGTTTAAACCTTTTTGATTCTACTGTAAACCTATACTGGAAATGGCCAGCCAGTTACGCATGCGCCAAACGTGACGTCATGCATAATATCCCAGTGATTTTGCCAGTTTACAGCTACGATTGAGTCACAGGGTTGTGTTTTGTGAACATCTATATTACGGGATTATGTTTTGTAAAAGTTGTGTTATTGTGTTGTGTTTTGTGAATATTTGCATTACGAGGTTATGTTTTGTGGACATTTGTTTTACGCAGTTGTGTTTTGTGAACATTTCTATTACGTGATTATGTTTTGTAAACATTTGTGTCATAGGGTTGTGTTTTGTAAACATTTGTGTTATGGAAATGTGTTTTATGAACATTGTGTTACGAGGTTGTGTTTTGTGAACATTTGTGTTACGAGGTTGTGTTTTGTGAACATTTGCGTTACGGGATTGTGTTTTGTGAACATTTGTGTTACGAGATTGTGTTTTGTGAACATTTGTGTTACAGGGTTGTGTTTTGTGAACAGTCTGTTACGAGGTTGTGTTTTGTGAACATTTGCGTTACGGGATTGTGTTTTGTGAACATTTGCGTTACGAGGTTGTGTTTTGTGAACATTTTTAGTCTTCTACTTCTTTTGAAAAAAAAATCGTCATTCTGAAAACATGCAGTCCGCGTGATGGAAGCATAGAATTTCAATTGTAAAATAATGAGACCTAACTGCTAATCTAGCACTGTGCCTCAATCAGTGAAATCAAAGGATATTAAATCCACTAAGATGCAAGGGGGCCACTGAGTGTGAAAGAATATGAGAAAAAGATTTTTTTTAAATTAAGGAGAGAGAACAATAAAAGAACAGGAATTAAGAAGACAGTAGTTTTGTACTTTAAATAAAAGAAAATTATTGTAAATGGTTAAAAAAAAAGCGAGATTTAATTTTTCATAAGAAATTTTTTTCATGACAAAAACAAAAAAAGTATTTTAAGATTAAATTTTGCTCTCGTCAAAATATCCTCCTTTCGCCTTGATTACTGCAGCACAAATTTTTGGCATCCGTTGCGAAAGTTTCTCAAAGTACAAGTTTGATAAATTGATTCCATTCTTTTTTTTCAATGACTCTAAGAGCTCTTTTTCATTTTTTTCATTTTTTTCACTTTTCTGTCAAGTTCATCCAATAGTAATTCTGCATGTGGCTTCAAACTTTTGAACTGTAGTGGAGATGATTATGGCTCTCCACAACTTCCGGCATTCTGTTGCTCTGTGATTTTTTTAATATTTTATCATTCATTTTTTTCTCATATTCTGTCAACCAAACAACACGTTACGCCGACTATTCTCTGTTTACCCTTTGTTTCCCTTGCTTTCAATATGTTCTTTGTGGGTAAAATTCTATATGCTAGAGTCATTGAGCACTTTAGATTATTGCGTTGGTTGGTGTCTGCCTTTTTGTTTGTTTTCTTTCCGTTATTGTATCTTTTCATTTTTTATTTTTGTTTTTATTTATATATATATATATATATATATATATATATATATATATGTGTGTGTGTGTGTGTGTGTGTGTGTGTGTGAATCATTCATAAAAAAAACAAATATAGAGGTTAATGATTTAAATTTGTACAAAAACGCACAACCTCAGCGTTGCGAGCGCACGTTCCAAAACAATAACACATTTCTCATAGCATTTTTTTCGGATTACATTTCTATTTTCGTTGTCCTCTTATTACCGAGAAGTAAAAAACAAGAACAAATCTATTTCCATACCTGAGGATGTCTGTAGGAACAGACGAAAGCTTGTAAAAATTAAAAAAAACTTTTTCAACTGGAATTTATAAACAGGGATCATATCATTCATATACAGGTTCGGGGTTAGTCTAACTTACTGAAATTGTTTGCGAAGATGTATTCTTGCCATTTAAATCATTAACCCCTATATTTGTTTTTTGTATGAATGATTCATGTAATTATAAATTGAACTGCACCTTAATCGAAATATATCTATCTATCTATCTATCTATCTATCTATCTATATATATATATATATATATATATATATATATATATATATATATATATATATATATATATTACAATGACTCAATCATACAAAAAGTAGATTAGTAAAGTTAATGATATAAAATGGCGAAATCCTTTCGCAAAAAAAAATTTAAAGGTGCATTAACCTAAAATCACTCGATGAATGTTATGATCCTTCTTTTTAAAATTATAAACTCTATAAGGTCTTTCTTTACTAAGCACGTACTTTCAACTGTACAATCAGTCATCCTCAGGCATGGAAATTATTTTGTTTTTCCGTGCCTGAGGATGACTGAATCTACAGAGAGCTGTTAGGAGAGTTAGAGTTCTTGCTTGTTGAAAAACTGATCTGTTGACCTGAGATGTCAGATGTGACAGAAGTTACCCCCAAGTGTCATCTATCTACTTATGAACCCGTCCAGACCGTGCATAGGAACTCCTGATTAGACAATGGTTCGGATCTTCATTTCTCAACAAGGCGTTTATTTTCACCTCTGTCGTTTCCTTGTAAGCGTTCAACTCCGCCTTTTCTCAGTTCTTACTGCACACCGATACGAGCGAGAACGGATAAGCAACGTGTAGTTTTGTGTGTCTGGCCAGTGAAAAGATGAGACGTTCCCGTTGTATGCTTACATCTGTGTTTCGCTTGGCATGTACTTTCTTGCACATAGCCTTCATTCAATTTTCGGATTAATAACTATTGACCGCTCAATGCCTTGTCGGCAAGTTGTAATTTCTACCACATAGCGGACCAGTGCCGACAGCTACTCACCACAACTGAACGTCAGCTCCCCACCATCTGTTTTCGTAATGGATATATAATAAATACGACTCATGTCCAAAACAATTTTACTTTTATCAAAGCTAATCAAAGGCTTTTCTCGTGCCCATAACTGTGGTATTCAAAAATGAAAATTACCCAGCTCTCCCGGCATTTCCAATTAGAACGTCTCATATATCAAAGAATATTCCTGTCCTTCCCCTGTTACAAGAATTGAAGAGATACTGGCTGTGCGGGGAATGACATAAAGCATCTGTTCATAATGATAGGGCCGCATAAAAAATACCGTTTCGTATTCGACAAATGCTCACTGGAACTGAATATGCCAAATGACCGAATTTAAAATTTTATTCAGTATATCTACCAGCTTATGTATCGTATCTGGCTCAGATTAGCAGTTATTTATTTTGTGAGTAACTAATAATAATAGGTTAAACAACGTCGAGCCTGGTCCGTACCTAGATGGGTGACTGCTTGGCAATACCGGGCGCTGTAAGCTTTGATGTGCGGGTGGTGTAATGGATAACGGCTCGAAATTGGAGATCGGAGCACCCGGTTCGGATTCGTTATATTTACTTATGCGCAAATATCCTTACGAAAGGTAAAAATCCACCTCTTCTCTACCCAGCTATGGGTTAATTAGTAGGACTTGAATCAGTAAATCATTATTACCTCCAAAATAATCTTCCAATATAAATTATATTCTGGCTTTAAATAACCAGCAAAAGGTTGACAAATAATAATAATAATAATAATAATAATAATATTCGGTTGGTGCAAAAATAATGACGTAATAATGTCGTTTTTTGACGTATTTTTGAACGTCAAAAAACGACATTATTACGTCATTATTTTTGCACCAACCTAATAATAATAATAATAATAATAATAATAACAGTTGTAGTTGGAGCCCTCGGGTTAATTGGAAAAGATTCTAATAGACTCATTAAATAATCCCTGGTAGTCCATGTCTTAAAGAAATACAAAAAATTGTTCTCACGAGTACAGCCCACGCCTTACGAAGAGCTTTATCTATGTGAAATAGGTGCGTTTAAAAGAAACAAAAAAAAAAAAAAAAAAACTGCGAAGTGGAAAATATGAAGCCATTTCTGACCTTAGGTCTCTGGTTGGGATCCGGAAAGAATTGAGTAAACACTAGAAATCAAAGGAATAATAATAATAATAATAATAATAATAATAATAATAATAATAATAATAACTAATTTGCTTATACAGATTTAAAAATTAAAAAATAATTGGGCTCCTAATAAATGAGTGATTGATTTCTCGATTAATTTTATAATTAAATTCTTTAGTTATTCAAATAAAACCATTGTCTGTCTCAAAACTGGTAACCCGCTTAGCATTTAAATCACAGCTAGGCATCAAAGGTGAATAAGTAGCGTGATCCTGCATCAAAAAATAGTGTCCAAATGTTTATTGTATCTTTTACATTAGCTTAGAACTCAATCGCATTTTTCCCAGGATTCAAGACGGACAAAATCGGGTCACATTGTATTTATTTGTTTACTGGAGAGATGATATCTATCTAATTGCGTATGGTCATCAGATAAATATAGAAGAGAAATAAATCTTTCATAATGTTCTTTACTTTTTCTGGATTTTGTTGAGTCTAGACACTTACGTGAGTTTGGAAATAATTCAAAGGTAAAATTCCCGATAAAAAAAAAAAAAAAAAAAAAAATACAAATTCTCGATAAAAAAAAAATACAACTGTCATTATCACGTTATATGTAATGCTTACGGATCGCAAAATTAAGCAAAGTGACCCGGTCTTTTCATTTTTTATCTTCTTTTTCAACAAATTTACACATTTTCTTTGCTTTAAAATCAGGTGCGTTTTATACATGAAAATAAACTTTTTTTTCCCTGGGATCTCTTTATTTTGTTAACTACGTCTTATACTTCCCAGCGATCTATTCGCAGACGATCTATACAGACGATTACAGTTTTCACTGATTGTGCAACTTTGTGACCACCTTAAAAATAGATCGCTGAAACTAAAAGCTACAAAGGACAGGAAATTGTGGAGAGCCATAATCACCAACCTCCTGAATGGCAAAAGTAAACAAAGTGACCCGTTGTTTGTTTTTTTCATATTTTTTCCCTTTTTTTTTTCCACAAATTTTAGTCTATTTTTTGCTTTAAAATCAGGTGCGTTTTATACATGAAAATTAGCTTTTTTTTCCTGGAATTTCTATTTTTTAACTGCGTCTTATACTTCCTAGCGATCTATACACATACGATCTATAAAGACGATTACGGTTTTCTCTGGTTCCGCGACATTGTGACCAATAGATCGGCAAAACTAAGAGCTACAAAGGACTAGAAAATGTGGTGAACTTTGATCACCAACGTCTTAAGGGAGACAGAACATAGAAAAAGAAATATCCTAATCCTTTGAGTATAAGACGTGGGTTCTTTCATCCAAAATCGGATTCAAAATTCTGACGTGTCTTATACTTTAATTTTGAACACAATCCCATTTTTCCATGACTCAAAACAGATAAAATCCAGTTAAATTACATTTATTTGTTTACCGGAGAGTTAATATCTATTTAACAGTGTTGTGGATTCCGGGATGAATAACAAACGCCAAGAATGAATATAGGAAAATAAATGTATTAATGTAATAATACAAACTGGTAATGCAGGTTAGTAGTTCCAGGAATGCGGGTTAGTAGCAAAATATATATATATATAGTCTTTGGTATCGACGTATCACTGTATGACTTCTTACTGAATCTACGCGCATGCTCACTGTGACTCTTGCTCGTTATGTTCGTTCTGGTTCGTCGCTCGTTAGTCCTTCATTCTCGTTCTTCTCCCGGGGATTCACTGGCAGTCGTATATGTATACCCTGGGTGAGTCCATTTGTGTAAAGAGGGGAGAACCCCTCAACAAATAGCCCGAAAGGAAAATAAATCACACCTAGACATCAGGAAGCAGAATGAGAAAACCAGATGTTGAAGTAGATCTGTAAGTAGATTGTCGACGCCTGGGACAACTTGGACGCCGCTATCATATGGCACCCCGAACAATCCTGACGGTACAGAAAATGAACTCCTTTACGAGGGATTCATAACAGAAACAGGGGTCAACAGAGCTGTCACGTGACAGCCAACGATGATTACAATGATTTCGCCGTCGATACCTACGACACCCGAAACCTGACAGTGAAAGAATTCAGTTCTATGGCTCCGACAACGAAGGCGAGTTTGAAGAGTTTGACATGGATGACCTTTCACTCTCAGATCTCGGATGCCATGAGTCCTTTTCGGAATTAGACAAATAGTTTCAAAACGTAAAATCAAACTTACAAGTTATTATTTATTCAATTTTATTAAGATTTATTTCCCTAGTGTGTATTTAAACATGTTTAAACATTTAAACATGTTTAAACATTTAGATACAGAAAAAACTTTAACCTCCCTGTGGCAAGATTTAACGAGGCAGAAAAGGAAAAGAAAGAAAAGAAGAAAAAGAGAGGCTAAGAACCGAATCGTGAGTGTTAAACAAGAACACACACACAGCTAAGAGACAATGGATAAAAGGATATTTTGATAAGTAACAAATGGCGAAGGAGTGTCATTACAATGACAGGGAAATTCTGAGTAGAAAGAAGGCGAAGGAAGGAAAGAATCAGATATGTTTTGGCATCGGCTGTGTTATCTAAAGATATGAAAACAAACTATTGGTACGGAAGACATCTTATTATCGGCTACAGGCCGGCTGGTCAGAGAGAGAGAAGGAAAAATTCAGATGAGAATGTTATTTCGTTAAGTGACAACTAAAAAGGCTTAGACAGATATGAAAAATTAAAAAAAACACCCACGAGCATCCTTGGCCTGCGATAATAAAATTTTGTTATCAGGAATTGTGCCGAAAGAAAATAAATGATTTTTTTTTTCTTTCTTCGAGGCGACGGACCAGCTGGGGCTTTGGAGATGTCCTTTTTTTGAGACCATGTCGGGAAGGCCACACATTCTGATAATTAGCGATAAAATACTTGAAGTAAACCACGTGTGGAACAAGAGTTATGACCGCCATTGTCATATTGTCCCGTTCGCGGCTGGAGAAATGATAAACCATTAAGGGGAAGAAAAAGGAAAGAAAAGAGAGATAATTTTTTTTTTTTTTTTTTTGAGCAAGATATTTTTTTTCTGAAACAAGCCGCAGATTCGTCCACGCCCGGCTGAGACATCATTGGTCGAGTGGTGATCACGTGATGCACGAGAGAGGCTGTTGCCGCCCATCTGGAGGATGAGTAAGAGAGGTTGCCGCGAAGATGTGGGGAGGGCAGTTCACGCCCCTCTGAGGTATGATGAGAAGGTGGGAGTGAGGAAAGGTTCCCAAAAATGGAAAAAGGTGGAAATTCCTAACCAGAGAGGTGGATATGTATTTAGAATTATCGAGGAACCCCCCAGCCCCGACAAACCCACCCCGGTTTTGGTCGGCGCCCATATAAACGAAGCCACAACGAGCATTTTGAGAGAGTCGAGTTCCAGCAGTCTTCGGTTAAGGCAAGCCTCGCAAATAGCTGACAGATTCCCGCACATTTTCCAGACCATCTCTTCAAACCAAGAACAATTATTCTGAAGAGCGACTTAGATCCAGATCACCGAAATAAGTTTTTTTTTTCTTTCGACTTTCGTCCAAAGACCCACCGAAACACCAATTTCTTAGAGAGCAGACGACTTGAAGTATTAAAACTTGCCTAGCGGAAAACGACGTGCCACAATCCATAGAACGGGTCGGGAGATAGATGCAGTCCTATGTATCGAACAACTAGACATAAAGTTTGTTACCTTTTTCTTTGATACTTTGAACTTTTGAGTTATCATTTTATTGCCTTTTATGCGTATTTTTGTGGTATCACCCCCGTTGGACTCGGTTTGCAGTACGGCCCCGATGACTGATTGATTTCCTCCGCCTAGATCAAATCACAACGTGGGTAGGCAGACGGGGAATCAAAGTAGGACGTCACCGTTGGTGCCGTGGTAGACTGGGATACAACGACACGGTTGGCGCTACGACCAGGGGACGACGTCACAACTGGTGCCGTGACCAGGATAGGACCCTGGAACAGCCACGTCACAACTGGTGCCGTGACCACAGGATAGGACCCTGGAACAGCCACTGCCACAATTAGTACCGTGACAGCAGGACAGGATCCTGGATCGACCGCTGTTGCTGAGAAATTTCGAATAGGACTCAAAACGACCCGGGACCGAGAGGAACGAGAACAGAATCGTCTGTAAGGTAGGACACTTTGCTTGATTTCCCAACCTCGATTGTTGCTGCGTAGATTGTCTTTCTCTTTAAATATGTCGAACTATGATTCAGATAGAGCAGTGGGGGATGAAGAGGGGGTTAGAGAAGGGTTGTCAGCTGACCTGAGAAAGTTGTTGGGTAGTCCGAGGGTCCCAGCTTTTGACGGCAGTGGGAAAGATTTTAAAAACTGACTGGCAATCCTGGAGAAGAGCCGAATTATATATGAACTCACAGATCAGGAGACCCTGTATCTATCGTATGGCGCCACAAAGGGGAAAGCCTCTGAGTTTATGAAGGAGCTCTTGGAGAGTCAACCCCACTTGTCTTGGGAAAGATTAAAGTGACTATTGACCAAAGAATTCACCGACGAGGGCACGGCTATAGAGGCCATGAGGGCCCTCTTAAAGTTGACAGCTGCGGGACGAAACCCCTGGAGAATTGGGGGCCCGAGCGGGGAAGCTGTCATCATTGGCCTTCCCAGAAGTGGTTAGAGACAATGGGTCCATGCAGGCCCAGTTAGCAAACCTGTATGTGGAGGCCCTAAGTGACGAGCGTGTTCGTCACGACGTGCTGAAAGAGGGGCCGGTGAGACTATTGGCGGCAACAGAACTGGCCAAGGCGAGCCAGCGCATATGGGAAAAGGTAAAAAGGTGTTGAAGGAACCAGATACTAATTCAAGAGGTCGGAAAAAGGGGGAAAGGCGGAAGACCCCCCGCGTGGAATCGGAGGGTCAGGCTAGAAGTAGATCAGCCTGAGGTGTGGGAAGAAGACCCCAATAGAAAGGTATGGTCAACCAGGCATGGATTTTATAAGCCCACGCCGGGTAGATACGGGCTGGTGTGCTGGACCTGTGGCCATGAGGACCACAGAGCGGCGGAATGTCCGACGAAGTGGGGTTTGCCCCCAGACTTCGAACAGGACAGGTGCACCAGGTGTGGAAAGAGAGGACACCTGGCCAAGTGGTGCGGGCTGAGAAAAGGCGCCCCACCGATATTAACAAAGAAGGCCGATCCCAAGAGACAAGACCAGGGAAAAGCCAGCGGGCCACCCCGGAATTAAGAGGGAGGGTGGCCCAGTTAAAAAGAAGGGAAATAAAACCTCGGACCAGTGGTCGGGCGAGCCGCTTGGGTAGAGGACAGGTCCCCCCGGGAGTAAACGAGGGGTTAGCCCAGTTGAAGAGAAAAAGAGCAAAATGTTGGACATGTGGTCAGGTGGGCCACTTTGCGGCGAACTGTCCGGCAAGAAGGTGCTGGTTTTGTAGGAGACCAGGGCACTTGAAGAGAAGCTGTATCCTTAGGAACATCTGCGGGAAACTGGGAGAGGTCCAGCCGGGCTCGCCCAGGTGCGAAAAGCGCAGAACTTCCCCCCGTAAGAATAATGAAGGTGATTTATTGCTGCCGGCGCCTATGGCTGGGATGACCCAAGGGTGGGGGCCCAGGAAGAGGAAAGCCCAAGTGTTCTCTTCGCTGACGCAAGAGAAGGAGCTATCCTGTAGAGCAGAGATAGGGGGTAAGGCGATGAAAGCTCTGGTAGACACAGGAGCATCTGTGTCATTGCTGAGAGAGGGAGCATACAGGCGGGTGAAACGGAAGAGTAGGTTACGGGAAGCGGACATAGAGGTCACGCAAGCAGATGGAGCCCCCCCCCCTGAAGATAAAAGGGATGGTGAGGCTCCCTGTGAGGATTGGGAAATTAAGAAGCACCCAAAATTTTTACGTAACCCCCGACCTGTGTACGGAGGCAATCTTGGGAGAAGATTGGCTCCGGAGCCAGAGGGCCCAGATAAAGTTCAACCCCACTGTGATGATAGTGAATGGCGAGAGAACGCCGTTGGGATGCCCACCGGAAGAAGATATAATAATAGTGGTGGAGGAAGATGTAAAGCTACCCCCTAGAACGACGGTGTCAGGAAAGGGTAGGTTAATGTCAGGGAAGAAAATAGGAAAAGGACCCCTGCAGTTGGTCCCTGTGGAAGGGAAGGGCCTAGAAGAAAATGAGGTAACTCTCTGTGAGACGGCGGTGGAGGCAGCTAAATTAGTGCCCATTATGATGGTGAACCAGGCCCAAAAGACTATAAAGGTTAGGAGAGGGGAAGAGATAGGGAAAGCGATAACCCTACGGACTCTGAATCGGGTGAGATTCGAAGAGGAACGAAGAAAACTTGTAGAGCAAACAGAAGGAATAGTGGACGAAGATATATTAGCACCGGATCAATTTAGAACCAGGGTGGGAGGTCTGCTGAGGGATAATCGAGATGTGGAAGCCCAGTCAGACAAGGAATTGGGCCAGACCCACACAGTCAAAATGAAAATCGACACCGGAGATCACCCCCCTGTGAAATTAAAACCCTGCCGGACACCTATTCATAAAAGACCCCTTGTAGAAGAGGCAGTAGAAGAGATGTTGGAAGCTGTTATGATCGAAAGATCGATCTCCCCTTGGAGCTTCCCAATCGTGATAGTAGGTAAGAAAGATGGCGGGCACCGTTTTTGTGTAGATTTTAGGAAGCTGAATTCTATATCGAAGACGTTGGCGGTGCCATTGCCACCAATAGATGACATATTGGCATTATTAGGGAAGGCAAAGTACTTCTCTACGTTGGACTTGAGGTCCGGGTATTGGCAGGTAGCCCTTGATGAGGCTGACAAGGAGAAGGCCGCATTTGCGTGTCACCTAGGACTGTTCCAGTTCAGGGTGATGCCATTCGGTTTAGCTAATGCCCCGGGAATCTTCCAACACCTGATGTCAATAGTGTTAGGAGGATACGAGAGCTTTGCCATGGCATATTTGGACGATATCTTAATATTTTCGGAGACAGTAGAACAACACCTTTTCCATCTAAAACAAGTGTTGGGAAGGTTAAGAAAACACGGCTTAAAATTGAAATTGTCGAAGTGTCAGTTTCTGAAGGAGGAGACTAGATATTTGGGCTTTGTTATAAACGGAGACGGTATTAAACCCGACATGGATAAGGTGAAAGTCATAAGGGAAATGCCAGAATTTAAGACAGTGAGATAGGTAAGAGGTTTTATAGGAGCTATAGGTTACTACCGACGCTTCGTCCCGGCATTTTCGAGAATTGCCATACCACTAGTAGCCCTGACGAAGAAATACGCTAGGTTCAAGTGGACAGAGGATTGTCAACAGGCATTTGATACGTTAAAAGAACAGTTGACAGCCGTCCCACTGCTGATGTACCCAGACCTCAGCAAGCCCATGGTAGTATACACTGATGCCAGTGAGCAGTGTGTAGGAGCAGTTCTTACCCAGCCGTGTCCCGATAAAGAAGGACCAGTGCCAGGCATACCAGAGGAAGTACCGATATACTTTCTCTCTCATAAGCTCTCAGAGACACAACAGAGATGGCCAGTAATAGAAAGAGAAGCATATGCTATCATATGTATGCTCTCCAGAAACTGGACTACTACTTGAATGGTGCGGTCTTTACTATAAAACAGACCAAAAACCTCTGCAGTACCTATTGCAGGCAGAGTGGACAAATAATAAGAAGATTCAACAGTGGGCCCTTAAGTTAAGTGGCTACCACTGTAAGATAGAGTATTTGGCAGGGAAGGAAAACACGTGCGCAGATTTACTCTCAAGAATACCAAAACAACTGGAAGAAAGATCTGTAAAAGTAGAGCAGGGAGTAGATGATAAAGCCTATAGAATAGGAGTAATTAACTCTAATAAGCTAAAAGATCGCCCTATGTTAGAATCGGAAGAGAAGAAATGAGAGAGTGAATGCTGAAAGAAAGGTAAAAGAATTGAAGGTTGGAGACCCTGTCTATTATAAAATCCACCAGAGAGAAGGAAAGCTGGACCAAAGATGGGAACCGTACTACCGGATAGTAGAGCAGACGGGTCCATTATCATATGTAATATGGGATCAAGTGGCAGGACGAGCAAGGAGGGCCCATGCCAATGATCTAAAGAAGGCTGAAATAGCTAACCTGGAAATGGGCGAGTCGAGGCCTAAGAAGACAAGGACAAGGAGGGTAACTCTTGTTGAGCCGGAAGAAATGGAGACGGAGGAAGATTCCGAAGAAAATGAGGAGATAGATCGACTTGGCCAGATAGACGAAGCGATCCTGCCTGTTGGAACCCTCGGCGGATATCAGCGGTGTTCAGTCGTCGACTGAATCGGTGCAGAGAAGACCCTGCGAGGTCGCCATCGCACCCCCATGTCCAAAGGAAAGGAAGAGAAAGACGAGGAGATCCAATCAAGCAGCCAAGGGCTCTAAAAAGAGGCACCCTGAACAGGACGAAGGGCCCAGCGAGTGGGAGGAAGAGGATCAAATACCCCTTTCCCAGCTCAAGGAAAAGCTAAGGAACAGGAGAGATCTAGACATAGAGTCAGGAGGTATTAAAGACGTCCAAGACGAGGACTCTAAACAGAAGGAAGAATCAGGAGAGGAAGAAGAGGACAAAACACCTCCTGGACGGGAATTAAACCCAGAGGGAAGGTTAGAGGTTGAGCAGGGACCACCTCGGAAGATGAGATCAAGAAGGGTGAAGAACCCCAAATCTCAGTAGAACAAAGAAGGCTGTGCAGAATAGAAACATTCGGTGTCGACAGGTAACGACACTGGCTCATCCAAAAAAAAACCTGCTGGCTGACTGTGGTGGATGTGGATGGAGGGGATGGAGTCGCGGGCTGCATCTCACGAAGGACGGAAGAAGATTATTGGCATTGCTGACTGGCCATCAGTGGTGTCATGAAGTACGACCTTTGGGAGTGAGCACCGCGCACACCTGTCCGGGACATTCTGTCTGCTAGGAGTTAGTTAGAGGAGGGAAGAGCTAAACGTAGTAAGAAATTATGGAATAACTGAGTGAAGAATTGAGCAAAGCTGAATGGTTATGAAGAATAAAAACAAGAGAATCTTGTTGCAGGAAAGATCAAAATGAAAGGGTTGATGATGATGATGATGATGATGATGGTAGCTACACGAATGATAGCAAGGTACAAGGTGGAAACAGAATACATAGCTTTAAATTCAGGGAGAACAAAATTCATGTTGCTAACAGCTGAAGAAGCTAGAAAGTGTAGAAATGATGCTCTAGAGACTTGTTCATCGTTAAGCCCTATCTATATAACTGGTAACCACAAGATGTGCATACTAGAATTGTTTGAAGGGAAGACAGAGGGAATTAAGAGAACTTGCCAAGTAGAGGTATTAGCAAACACGGCATTACCACAAGCTATCAGTGTTTCAGACGGGGTGTGGGCAGTAGCCACACAGAAACCTATCAGCTTGTCTAGGGTGTGTGGGGGAGAGTCCACAAGGACATTAAGAGTAAGGCCACCATTATCCCTGTTAAAGTTACCAATGGGATGTTCGGCATTTGGGATATCTATGTCCTTAACCCCCTATTACCAGGAAGAAGAAAGATATGAAGAGAAAGATTCAATCATAGAAATGATTGGCAGAGGCTTAGTCAATTGTACAGAAATATAGGAGCCAATAGTGAAGGGATTCCCCAATGTTACCTTGAATAAAATGCCAGAACTAATGAAGCCGATGGAAAAGATCGATATGGATCAATTGACGGACAAGTTAAGTGCGTTGGGAAATGAAGGTATGGCTTGGGAAGGCGATGAGCAGATCGCGATAAGTTGGTCAGTAGTGATGGGTACATTCATAGTTATAGCCATCGGGGGTATAGTAGTATGGAAGATTAAGAGTAAGAGGAGATTAACGAATGACAATCCAATGCGCATGCAGCAACTCGAGAGAGAGATGCCGAGCAGTGTTCCTTACTCATACAGAATCGGCGAAGAAATTGCAGGAAGACCAGCGAAGGAGGCTGGCGTGAGACCGCCACGTGCGGCGGAAAAACCTCCTACAGCGGAGAGGAAAACATTGACCAAGAAGAACAAGCCATAGTAACCACATCTGCACCCACAGGCACACGCACACATGACATTACATATAGAATAGAAGAACTTGCAAAAAAGAACATTACACTTGCATGTAAAACGGAAGAAGAAAAAGAACATTACATTGCATGTAGAACAGAAGAGGATGAAAAAGAACATTGCACTTGCATTTAAAATAGAAGAAGAAAAAGAACATTACATTGCATGTAGAACAGAAGAAGATAAAAAAAAGATTACATTGCATGTAGAACAGAAGAAGATGAAAAAGAACATTACATTGCATGTAGAACAGAAGAAGATGAAAAAGAACATTACATCGCATGTAGAACAGAAGAACTTTAAAGAGAACATTACGTTGCATGTAGGAAAGTAGTATAGAATTGCATGGGACAAATGCATGATGCATGTTAAATGGTGTATTTGGGTTTAGGTGTCATTTACCGGTAAATGACAAATCGGTTAGGGGAGGATTGTGGCACCATTTAACGAGGCAGAAAAGGAAAAGAAAGAAAAGAAGAAAAAGAGAGGCTAAGAACCGAATCGTGAGTGTTAAACAAGAACACACACATAGCTAAGAGACAATGGATAAAAGGATATTTTGATAAGTAACAAATGGCGAAGGAGTGTCATTACAATGACAGGGAAATTCTGAGTAGAAAGAAGGCGAAGGAAGGAAAGAATCAGATATGTTTTGGCATCGGCTGTGTTATCTAAAGATATGAAAACAAACTATTGGTACGGAAGACATCTTATTATCGGCTACAGGCCGGCTGGTCAGAGAGAGAGAAGGAAAAATTCAGATGAGAATGTTATTTCGTTAAGTGACAACTAAAAAGGCTTAGACAGATATGAAAAATTAAAAAAAACACCCACGAGCATCCTTGGCCTGCGATAATAAAATTTTGTTATCAGGAATTGTGCCGAAAGAAAATAAATGTTTTTTTTTTTTTTTTTTCTTCGAGGCGACGGACCGGCTGGGGCTTTGGAGATGTCCTTTTTTTGAGACCATGTCGGGAAGGCCACACATTCTGATAATTAGCGATAAAATACTTGAAGTAAACCACGTGTGGAACAAGAGTTATGACTGCTATTGTCATATTGTCCCGTTCGCGGATGGAGAAATGATAAACCATTAAGGGGAAGAAAAAGGAAAGAAAAGAGAGATATTTTTTTTTTTTGAGCAAGAAATTTTTTTTCTGAAACAAGCCGCAGATTCATCCACGCCCGGCTGAGACATGATTGGTCGAGTGGTGATCACGTGATGCACGAGGGATGCTGTTGCCGCCCATCTGGAGGATAAGAGAGGTTGCCGCGAAGATGTGGGGAGAGCAGTTCACGCCCCTCTGAGGTATGATGAGAAGGTGGGAGTGAGGAAAGGTTCCCAAAAATGGAAAAAGGTGGAAATTCTTAACCAGAGAGATGGATATGTATTTAGAATTATCGAGGAACCCCCCAGCCCCGACAAACCCACCCCGGTTTTGGTCGGCGCCCATATAAACGAAGCCACAACGAGCATTTTGAGAGAGTCGAGTTCCAGCAGTCTTCGGTTAAGGCAAGCCTCGCAAATAGCTGACAGATTCCCGCACATTTTCCAGACATCTCTTCAAACCAAGAACAATTATTCTGAAGAGCGACTTAGATCCAGATCACCGAAATAAGTTTTTTTTTTCTTTCGACTTTCGTCCAAAGACCCACCGAAACACCAATTTCTTAGAGAGCAGACGACTTGAAGTATTAAAACTTGCCTAGCGGAAAACGACGTGCCACAATCCATAGAACGGGTCGGGAGATAGATGCAGTCCTATGTATCGAACAACTAGACATAAAGTTTGTTACCTTTTTCTTTGATACTTTGAACTTTTGAGTTATCATTTTATTGCCTTTTATGCGTATTTTTGTGGTATCACCCCCGTTGGACTCGGTTTGCAGTACGGCCCCGATGACTGATTGATTTCCTCCGCCTAGATCAAATCACAATGTGGGTAGGCAGACGGGGAATAAAAGTAGGACGTCACCGTTGGTGCCGTGGTAGACTGGGATACAACGACACGGTTGGCGCTACGACCAGGGGACGACGTCACATCCCAAACATGCCCGTTAAAGTAACGCGAATTAACAGTGTCTAAAAAATTGGAAAGAAAAACTGTCCTCGTGAAAGTAGTCTAGCTTCTTCCTTTAAAGTCGGTCTCCACCCCTCCACCCCTTAGCCATCTATATCTTGAGACTAGACACAATAAATTCGAACAACATCTAGCCGACACATTGGAGTTAAAAATTAAAAATAAGAATTTGAAATGATACATATGACACATTCATATCCTCTTTCCCACCTCACTTCCTCACTTCGTTAATTTTTCGTATACTTGATGAGGTCCGTCAAAAATGTGTGAATTTCTTTTCATTTTTCATTTTTCATTTCAATTTTTGGAAGTAAAGTCTGATGATCCAGAGCCCTGTTAAAGAGGTTATGCTGAAATAATTTATTACATGGAACCTTAATGTGGTCTGTTTTTATTCAAACATATCTGCTCTGAATTTTACATTGAGCTCTCCGGATATCATCCTTCTCGGATCTACCCATACGGATTACCTAAGTTTGCATAGACTATATATATATATATATATATATATATATATATAGGGTGTTTCAAAAAGAATACGCCAAAATCATTGCGCTATTTTTTCAGGTCTATAGCATTGTAGTGGACTCAATCAGTGGTTATTTGATAGAGTAGTTATCAAAGTTTGATTGGGTGTCAGTTTCACCACTTTCGTTAGTATAACTTCCGGTTCAGCTGAATTGTGGGAAGATCAATCAAAATCAGCAGAAGGCATTTGTTTTTGTGACAATGGCATTTGTTTTTGCGACAATGGCATTTGTTTTCGCGAACTCAAGCACGCAAAAACAGTGCTTGAGTTCGTGAAAACAAATGCCATTGTCACAATGCAGGCAGATTCGAATGACTTCATTTTTCAGCAACATGGAGCACCACCCCATTGGCATCTCGGGGTTAGAGCTCATCTGAAGGAAAACGTGCCTCAGCGATGGATTGGGAGGAGAGGTGCTAAAGACCTTGCTCTCTGTGTTTGGCCTGCCAGATCCCCGGACCTCACTCTGTGTGACTTTTTCTTGTGGGGGTATGTTAAAGACCAAGTTTATGTTCCAGCACTTCCAGCAAGTATCGATGACTTGAAAGATCGAATAACAGCTGCAATCGACACGGTGGACCGTGACATGCTGAGGCGCGTTTGGGAGGAATTCTCATATCGGCTTGATGTTGTCTGCGCTGCCGGTGGTGGCCACTTATAAAACATGAAATGAAACTTGAATGTATATACAACACATGTCTTCATGCTAGAGGTTTGTAATTTTTTTCGTTATTGACACATCACGTGATGATTTTGGCGTATTCTTTTTTAAACACCCTGTATATATATATATATATATATATAATCCCGACAAAGTTTTTAAAGAAATTTGACAAATTGAAAACATTTCATAGAAAATAGATTTGAATACGCGTTTCGCCATTCTAGGCTTCCTCAAATCCCAAAACGAGAAAAAAAAAACAAAGGCGTCTATGCTTAAATAATGAAACTACAGAACTTTTAGCTCAACGATAATTTTTCTGACGCCACTTAATTTAAAGACTATTTGATGTACGTAGGTCCTTACTTTCCATACAACCAATTATTTTTATTTCACGGGTAACTTTCACTGGATTTCACAATTAATTTCGATTATTCCCAAATTTATTTCCAAGTTATAAAAATTGTCATCGTACAAAAAATTCGTCGAAAAAATCACGTAAGAAAATCGCTGAAAACAAACACAGTAATGAAAATTTGGGAATCCAAAATTTCAGGATTGTGGGTCTGGATCCACCCCGGAATGTTTTTAATTTACTCGCGGAGTCGGTCTGATTTCAAAATGATATTTTGGGCGACGATCTATAGGAGTAAAGTTGAAAAAAAAATGTGTGACATACTGACAATCGCATTTCTTTATATAGAAGAAAATTTAAAAACTAAAAATGACAAAACCAAACATATACGGAGAAGAAAAATGATGCAAAGATTAAAAAACGAGAGGAAAAGAAAGAATAATAAAAGGAAAGTGATAAAAGTTGAAAAAAAACAAAGAAAGAAAGAAGAGTAAAAAAAAATACATATTTTTTGAAAATAAATAAATAAAGAAAGAAAGAAAGAAAGAAAGAAAGAAAGAAAGAAAAAGAGTAAAGTAATATTGAATGTGTTAAAAAAAAACAACTATTAGGGTGGTTCAAAAATAATGTCGTTTTCTCACATAGTAACATATGTGAGAAAACGACATTATTTTTGCACCAACCTAATAGTATCTTATTTTCTGTCTAAACGCGCCGTTCTCAGATGGAATCCTAAAATTCACGCAGGGAATTCTTTGAAAATATATTCTTCGGGAATAAAAGAGTAAAGTAATATTGAATATGTAAAGAAATTTACGTTTCTTGAACGAGAAAATGAAAAGAAGGAAAGAAAGAATTAAAAAAAGAAAGAAAGAAACAGTAAAGAAAAAATATATTTTTTGCAAAAAAATGAATTAAAAAATGAAAGTGCAAAGAAAATACATACTCTTGAAGAGAAAGAAAGAAAGAAAGAAAGAAAGAAAGAAAGAAAGAAAAAGAAAGAAAAAGAGTAAAGTAATATTTAATGTGTAAAGAAATTTACGTTTCTTGAAAGGAAAGAAAAAATGAAAAAGAAGGAAAGAAAGAAAGAATAAAAGAAAGAAAGAAAGAAAGAGTAAATAAAATATATATTTTTGAAAAAAAGAATTAAAAAATGAAAGTGTAAAGAATATAGATATTTCTTGAAGAGAAAGAAAAAAGCAAAGAAAGAAAGAAAGAAAGAAACTCTTATATACCGTACCTATGAGCACTAATGGGTATATCCCATTCCTCATAAATAAGTTGGACACTATTGTAAGTTGGAGTAATATGGTGTCTAAGTAGTCCACTACTAGCAGTGGTTTACCTACTTCACGCCGCTGGTGAGTATTGTAGTTTGTTATAAAGATTACCATTTCATTTCCAACCTCCATTTTGGTTATTCCTCATTCAGTAACCTTTTCTAGGTTGCAACAGAAAGAAAGAAAGAAAGAAAGAAAGAAAGAAAAATTAAAAATAAGAAGAAGGAGTATGAGAAAACGAATGAAAAAGGAGAAAGAAATGACTTTTTTAAGTGAAGGAGAAAAAATAAGAGACGTTCGGATAGAAAGATGGAACGAATGAAGGAATTAAATAAAGAAAAAGAAACAAACACAAATAAAGAACGGGTGGCAGAAAGAAAACAAAAACAACATTAACTAAAGCGTGAAAATAAAAGAAAGAAAAATAAATTTGGGAGGAGTAAAAAAAAAAAAAAAAAAAAAACAAAAAAACTAGTATCTTATTTTCTGTTTAAACGCGCTGTTCTCAATGGAATCCAAAAATTCACGAAGGGAATTCTTTAAAAATATATTCTTCGGAAAGGATTTTTTTTTCCCAAGTCAACATCCAACGGCACCATTTAACATTCGTTTGAATAAGAATTTATTGAATACTTCCACAAAGCTCAAAGCCACATTCGATAAACAGACACGCCTACACATACACGCACACACACACCACGTGATGAATTTTAATTGTATTATTTCAGTGGTTTTTAGTGTTCAGTTCATGCAGACACACATAGTTAAAGGTTGCTCGTGTACTGTTCCATATGTCGTTACACATAGACACCCCGACGTGCTGTGTCCTTTCAAGACGTAGTCGATCATGGCTCTCCACTTCTCCCTATTCCTTGTGGCTTTTAATAAGTTTCGTGCCTCTGCTTCCTCCCCCAGACCACGTTCTGCCATCCACTTGCTTAAGCCCGCTAGGTATATCATGCGTTCCTTTCTCTTGTCTCTCTTTCCCTCTATTCGACCTGTGAGTATCAGATTCTCCAGGCCCTCCTTCCTCATATGTATAAAAAACTTCAGCTACCTCTTTCCGATGTTAAGTATAAGCCTCCTCCTTGTTTGTATTCTCTTTAAGAGAGTTGCTCACAAAGCATGCTGAGAATACTATGGAGTGAATAGAACAACAAATTTTTAAAGAAAATACGAACAAAACGGACAATGATACTAAATATTATAAAGAGAAAGTTGAATTTTGTAGGGAACATAATGAGAAAAGAGGGCTTAGAAAATTTGATATTCACAGTATATTCAGTTCATAGTATTCTCATCCTCCTCCTGTAGAACTGTATTTCTACTGTCTCAAGTCTCTTCTTCATCTGCGAGGAGATTGTCTGACACTCACTGTCATCAATTTGCAATTGAAATGTCTAGATCCTTGTTTTTCAACCATTTTTGCTCAATGCCCCCTTTTCACAACATGGCAGAATTTAATTCCCCTCCTTTCCTGATTGTTCTACTCAAAAGATGCATTCCAAATAATATGCATATATTGGTATTCATTAACCCTCCTCCACCACGAGGCCAGGTTGTGACACAAGGGCGGTTTAATGTGTGGAGCCCGAGCGCGTACACCTGGGATAGGAGCAGAAATTGACCGGGACCCCGCAACGTCGGTTGCGCTGGTCTCGGTGCGAGTATCGATCCCTCTCTCTCTGGTGCAATGAGAGGGCGCGATCTCGGACAACTGTTCCCCTCTTCTGGGCACCTCTCAGTATAATTTTCCTCGGTTGCAACTCTGACATTTGACGGAG
Organism: Acanthosepion lycidas; assembly: GCA_963932145.1. Lineage (NCBI taxonomy): Eukaryota > Metazoa > Mollusca > Cephalopoda > Sepiida > Sepiidae > Acanthosepion > Acanthosepion lycidas. The sequence continues at coordinate 28,331,360 of OZ010600.1, read as the reverse complement.
CTGCACTCTTCCCAAAGACAGTGACGCAACTAATTGATGATAAAAAACGTGTTACAAACTACTGAAAATTCTTTTTCATATTAGTAGAATATACATTTATATAGATTATTTTTATAGCCGAGTTTTACAAATGTAATAGTAATAAAAATATTCATGTATTTTTAAACTTTGAATGCAGAGAAAAACAACGCATAATCTTCCTTGTGAGCTTGAGCGGATAGAAGACGAAGCAGGGTTTGGGAGAGATAGCAAAAAGACTATATTTATTAAGCGCTATAAAGAGCAGGAAATTGTGGAGAGCCATGATCGCCAGCATCCTAGCAAAACACGAGACATAAAAGAAAAAGGTGGAGATACAGGTCTCTTTCGACACCCACCTTCCCTTGACATTGAAAATTATCTAATTTCCTGTAAATTCTGATTTACGTCACGTATATTCCAATTTTCTTTAGATAAACTTCGAACAGTGGTGTCGTCACATAGCCCCACATGTATTATTCAAAAGTCGATTTCTTTCCTTCCAGAACCTATACAATGAAAACCCTGGATCGACTAGCAAAATCGATATTCACAAATCGTTCTATCGGAAATTTCAACGGCGTATGGTTTAAACTGAGTGATGCTCCCAATGGACTTTTAAAGGATCCTGGTGCACTACAACACCCGCCAGTCAGAATAATATATATATATATATATATATATATATATATATATATATATATATATAACCTAATATATATATATACATATATATATATATATATATATATATATATATATATATATATATATATATATTAGTGTGGTCCAAAAATAATGACGTAACAATGTCGTTTTTTGACGTATTTTTAACGTCAAAAAACGACATTATTACGTCATTATTTTTGCACCAACCTAATATATATATATATATATATATATAAATATATATATATATATATATATATATATATATATATATATATATACAGTGCTGCCCGATAAAAGTGACTCGCCTGATTTTTTTTTTTTTTTTTACTAAATGTTCTCTTCTCCGATGAAACAAAAGTTGAGCTAAATTCAAAGGATAATCGATCTAAAATCCGAAGAAGAAGCTTTGAAAGCTCTTTGAATTTAGCAGTAAGTACTGTCAAGCATCCATTCAGTATAATGGAGCATTATAAAGTACAGTCTCTCGAGAAATAATATATAATATTTATTTACAGCATTTTTTTTTATTTTGTCGCTTGCATGACAAACTTCGATTGGCATTTGTAGTTATAATCATTGCGCTACTGATTCTGTCATTCATTAAATCAAACATACAGTGCTGTTCGATAAAAGTGACTCACCTGATTTCTTTTTACTAAATGTTCTCTTCTCCGATGAAACGAAAGTTGAGCTAAACTCAAAGGATAAGCGATCTAAAATCCGAAGAAGAAGCTTTGAAAGCTTTTTGAATTAATGAAGCAACGCTTTCGGTATCATCATTTATCGAATCGAATCGTTAAGTATTTCCTCCTGTCAATGGTAAGACTGATCGGTTCGATAATGACCAGTTTGGGAGCTAATCTCAAAAATGACCTACCGTCTGTTGTTAACTGGGGCAAGAAATGGCTTTTTAATTTTAACGCCTCCAAAAAGCAAACTGCTCTCTTTTAATCGTCTGAGAGAACTATTTTTAACTTCTATCAGTATGACTGATGCTAACCTCCAGGAGAATGACTCATTGTGCCTTCTCGGTCTAAGGTTTTCAACTGACATGAAGTAGAACGTTTATATTGAATCGGCCACTAGGTCTGCGGCGGTAAATCTGGTTCCGTGTGTCGTGCTAAACAACCTTGGCAGAATCTATCTTTCTTTATACGTCTGTGCATCGAATATTGCTGCCGAATCTGGTCTGATATGCATCTTGACAGAACCCAAAGAAGAATCCGCAATGTCATCGGTCCTGACCTGGCATATCGGCTTCAATCACCACACCGTAGTAACACAGCTTCTTTCCGCCTTTTCTTTAAATACTTTCGTGGTGATTGTTCTGGTGAGCTGTTCTCTTTAGTTCCTCAACTTCACGAATTTAAGCGCGGTACTAGATTGGCAGCTAGGTCTCATTGGTGATACTGATAGATGTAACCGTAAGTTTCTTCTCTCACACTACTCGCTCATTGAACTCTCTTCTGGCTTCTTGCATTCATGTCAACTACGACCTTCAAAGTATGAAATGCAATACCAATCGTCGTCAGGTGTCTCCTTGAATCCTGGCCTTTTTATGTCATCTCTCCCTAAATGTTTTCACAGTTTCTTTCACTCTCAGTAACCCCTTGCGTATTAGTGAAATGATTTTAAAACAACAGGGTTATTAGCCCGTGTCCCGTTGGACAAAGGTCTTGTGGATTGTAGGCCTGCTTTCTTCAAAACCTCCTCGTTAAACTTAATTCCTGTCTATATGTTTGGTTCTCAGCATTCGTTAATAGAACCAAGCTTCTATCGTTTCCATGCTCTTCTTCGTCAGTTAATAAAAATGACTCATTCATTTTATTTTGTTAATGCATTTAGTGCTTCCGCTATGGTCACCACTCCCCTTCATCCCGCACATGTGATTCATGGGGGTCATTCAGAATAGTACAATGGTTTGCCGGTTCCTTTCTCATCAGGGATGTGGAAGCTACCCCGTCTCCCCTCTCAAACGTGGATTTATTTTTAAAGTTACCTTCTTCTTGCCTTTGCTTGCAAGGCAACTGGCGGTTTGAATTAAGATTTTCCTTCTCCCAGACTGGTTGCCACCCAAGGCTATAGAACCCGGTCTGTCCGGTTATTTTACCCATAGCTGGGTAATATGAATAGACCGAAGCAAAGATTAAACAGAATCGGAATTCAAATTTTCTTATTTATTCAACAAGCTGTTCTGTCCATTGGCATTAATAAGTTGAAGGTAATGTATTCTCTTTATTTTTCCAAGGTTCAATGTTGTTGTAAGGCTTATTGTAAACCTCTTGTGCTTGTGTTTCGAAAGAAAGGATGACGTCAAGAAAAAAAATTTACCTTTCTTTTCGGTTTAATATAGATATTTCTTTTTACTGTCATTGTGGATATATTTGTTATTAGTGTGTCATCTACCTTTCGCAATAATCTTCTTTTTTTCTTAATCGAATTTAAATAAATCCTATTCTTCCTCCTCTTGTTAATCTCCACGGTTGGCAAAATAGCAAAATATCGCGTTATCTCGTGCGAGATTCAGTTTGCTATTCGTTTGTGAGACAAACGGGTTTTATCGTTTTGTCTTTCACGAGCTGGGAAAATATATACAAATAAAATTGTAAAAATATATTTTTTTTAAAAATGTAAATAAAATTGTAGAAATACATTTTGAAAAAATACCAATAAAATGGTAAAAAAATTATTTTTAGCGGATATTAGTAGATTTTTTTGTGATTTTCTTGTTCAGTGACAGACGTGATAATGAAAGGATTTCGTTTGAAAGCATCAGGAAAAAACAAACCGATAAAATGGAATTGAATCACAAAATCCGTTTTAATATGTTGAATGCTCGAATACAACTCTCTACCCAATGGCATTATTGCGATTACAGATGTTGCTGCTTGTATATCTTTCATTTCATCGGAGTCTATAGTTAGTAAAAATCGAATTTTGTACCTTTTTCTAAAGAAACGTAAGAAAGAAAGAAAGAAAGAAAGAAAGAAAGAAAGAAAGAAAGAAAGAAGGAGAAAAAAGAAAGAAAGAAAGAAACAAACAAAGACTGGGAGCGATTAAGAAATAATTTTGAAAACATAAAATAAAACTTCAAGAAAGAAAGAAAGAAAGAAAGAAAGAAAGAAAAACTGGTAGAAGAAATAATTAATTTTCAAAAAATAAAATATTTCAAAATATAAAATTTTCAAAATATTAAAATCTTCAGAAAAAAAAGAAAGAAAGAAAGAAAGAAAGAAAGACTGGTAGCTCTTAAGAAATAATTAATTTTCAAAATATAAAATATTTCAAAATATAAAATTTTCAAAATATTAAAATCTTCAGAAAAGAAAGAAAGAAAGAAAGAAAGAAAGAAAGAAAGAAAGACTGGGACCTAATAAGAAAAAAATAAGTTTGAAAAATAAAATAAAAAGTTCAGGTAAGATAGTTCTCAGTCTTTCTTTCTTGCAAGAAAGACTGGGGATTATTTAAAAAGGAATCATTTTGAAAAAAAAAACATAATAAAACTTCATAAAAGAAAGAAAGAAAGAAAGACTTCGATCTATTAAGAAATAATTAATTTTGAATAAATAAAATTAAAATTAAAATTCACGTAAGAAAGAATGAAATTATAGTTTAGTTTTCTACACATTTAGTTTCCCACTTTTCCTGCGCGCAATAAATTATTTTATTTTATATAAACTATGTACAAAAGTTTGTTTTTTTTTTCCCAACCATATTGTTTGTTGCTTATTATCCAATTTGTAAAACCCTTTTTTCTCTTATGAAAAGTTGCTTATCACTATGGCTTAAGTTACAGCCAGTTTTCTCAAATACCTCACACTTTCCACAGTATATTCACAGACTTTACCATTCTATTTTTAACACCATTGTTAAGTGTTCCAACTCTTCCGAATGACATTCTTAATCTACAGCCAAGATTAAGATATTTTACTCATTTTTGAAACGTCTTTCGTTTTTGTTGAAACTTGACTAATGCATGGAATAATAATGCAACACAAAATGTACTTAGAACAAAATGTATTGAAACAAGAAAGTGTACACAATATTTACATATAGTCTTTTGTATATTCCTGGGAAGACCGTTCCTGGAGAATGTGTTGACTGAGTCGCAGTCGGGCAGAGTCTCTGGTTGAATCTCTCGATTCCTAACTTCTCTTCCCGGTACCAACCATATTTATATGGTCGGTACTCCACTATGCAAATTAGGTGGATCCTACCACAACAGTTTTCCATATATGGTCCTTTGGTTCACTAGGTTTTGATAAGGTGCCTCGGTTTCCTGGCAACTTATTTTGTCTGAATAAAAAGACACTTCATTTTATTGGCATAGATTATTAAAATGATCAAGGTAAGTAACCATGCATTAATCTTCTATCAAAAACTGATTTATCTCCCTTTGTCGCTATTTGGACGGAGGAATAAATATCTAACTTCCACCAAGGATAGGTTCCTTGACATTATTCTTGAACCGTCAAGATTTTCTGAGTTGACTTAGGTGAACTTTGGTAGTTTCCGAGTCTGTAGCAGGCAAACAAGCACTTCATTTTATTTGTATAGATTAGTGTTGTATTATTTACACTCTTCACATTTTTCGGACCGTTGTCCTCGTCTTCGTCATATTCCCAATGTTTCGGCTGTTATACTCTTCTTCAAGTGATATACGTTGAAATTTTGAACAAGAACCCTTTATTTCCTCCGCCTGGGTAGATTGTTCTAGTTCCACGTGCCATGCCTTTTCTAGATATCTCAGTTTCAGTTATTTCCCTTTAGTAACTCAACTCTCTAAGTTTTTCTTCACATATTGAAGTCACAACTGTTTGGGTTAAATCACTGGATTACTTTATCCAAAACGTTTATAAGGTTATAAGTCCCCTAAATCCATATACTGATGTCCCCAAGGACATATGGCCCACTAGTGTATGGATTTAGGGGACTTATAACCCTAATTTCTCAGTAACTATTACTTTTTACCAGAGTTCATAATACATTCTGTTGTTATTGTTTTTTTGTTTTTTTTTAGCTCTGTATATGCTTGGCCGGTTTAGCAGATTTTTGTTTCCGTTTGGCTGGTTTTGCTTAATGGCATATGAACACCTCAGGGGGTTATTTAATGCCGATAAAAGTTTTACCATAGATACGTATGAATAGAATATGTATTCTTCGTAAGATATCAGTTTTTTAAATCAGGTTTCATTGACGTATTTTTGTATAGAGGGTTTTCGTCGAGAGTCCTTTTGCATTGACGTATTTTCGGATATACAGTTGATAGAGAAATTGATTTTATTGACATTCTCATTTCATATATATATATATATATATATATATATATATATATATATATATATATATATATATTGTAGAGGCCGACTGTTTTAAGAAATTATATCATGTTGCTTTCTCAAAGAGATTATACGTGTGTATATTATAGCATTTTCTTCTTGAAAGAGCAATGTCTTAATATATAATAGTGTACGCCGTTTCGCATGCTTGGTATACTGGTTGATCTTCGTTGTTTAGCAATTACGAGTGGGTTATTCTCGTGTTGCCAATGCGCAAGCGCGCCATTACTACTTCGTTACTACTTCGTTACTAGATTTTCTGAAAGCCGACTTCTATTCTCCTTGTTTGGTTTGATTTGTTTTGTGGCATGTTTTGTGGGTTATTTAATGCCAAGATTTTTTACTGCTGGTCCTAACCACCTCCTCAAAACCTCCAATCTCCCTATCAGAGACCTTCCTGCAGGATGGAGTTACGCTTCGTATTCGGTGAACAATAGAATTTATATATTTGCGTTCTTTTTGTAACAATTTTTTTGTCCGATCGAGGACCTTTGCAGTTAAGATAACTGGTTGATCATTGAAAATCGACATCAGTTCAACAAAGAGAACAGACAAAAGACTGAAATGGTACAGTCAATGCATTAATCTGTTTATAAAATCTGCAATACACAATTCTGTACAGGCAAGAAAATTACAATTAATTTCACACGAAGAATGGATAATTCCTTTACGACATAACATCAATGGGTTATTTAATGCCAACAAGATTTTTAGAATAGGTTCGTATGAATAGAATATATATTCTTTGTAAGAAATTACTTTGTAGATCAGGTTTCATTGACGTATTTTTGTAAAGAGGGGTACTGTTGAGAGTTTGAGTTCATTCATGTATTCTTTTCAGATATAGTTGGGAGAGAAATTGATTTTATTGAAATTCCCATTTGGTTTATATTTTTTGGTAAAGGCCAACTGTTTTTAACAAATATATCGTTCATTTTCTCTTTCTCGAAGAGCTCATGTTTATATTGTAGCATTTTTATCTTGAGAGAGCAATGTCTGAACACTGGATTAATATATGTTTAATAGTGTACGCCGTTTCACATGCTTGGTATACTGGTTGATCTTCGTTGTTTAGCAAGGACGAGTGGGTTATTCTCGTGTGACCAATGCATAAGCGCGCCAGTATTACTAATTCCTTTCAAGATGTTCTGAAAGCCGACTTCCATTCTCCTTGATTGGTTTGGTCTGTTTTGTGACATATAAATCTTAATGGGTTATTTAATGAGAACAAGATTTTTAGAATAGGTGCGTATGAATAGAATGTATTCTTTGTGGGAAATCAGTTTGTAGATCAGGTTTCATTGACGTATTTTTGTAAAGAGGGGTATTGTCGAGAATCTAATTTTATTTATGTAGCCTTTATAGATATACAGTTTGTTGAGAAATTGATTTTATTGACATTCTCATTTAGTTTATATTTTTGGTTTGGCTTGTTTTGTTTTACGGCATATCAACACCTAAATGGGTTATTTAATGCCGACAAGATTTTTAGGATAGGTTCGTATGAATAGAATATATATTCTTTGTGAGAAATCAGTTTGTAGATCAGGTTTCATTGACGTATTTTTGTAAAGAGGGGTACTGCTGAGAGTTTGAGTTCATTCATTTTTTTCTTTTCAGAGCTATTGTCCCAGCATCATTGCCATTAATATTTTGAATGTATTTTGTTAATGACCTCCTAAAGTCAGTGTATGAGACTTTGGTCGTTGAATCTATATCCATATCTAAAGCTGATTAGCTTACGAGGTCTGCTTTATTGTTATCTCCCACTCCAATGTGACTAGGAATGCAACATAGTTTAATGTCTTTATGTCATATTCCGTGCTAAGGGAATAAACACATAACACCAAGTGGATACGAGAAGAAAGGTTTATTGTACACAAGTACAACGTGAAATACGGTACAGTTATACACACGGGTCAATCTAGTAGTTAGAGCCACTAGTTGGAAGGTCGGACGTGCTTGCGTCTTCTCGCTCTCACTTCCTCTCTGTCCCTCGTACACGGTTGACTTTATAGGTACTTACTACCTATAGTGTAATCATTCATGGGGGTGCAGGGTTATTCCATTACATCACTTTATGTTTTCAAGGTAGTGCTCATTTTTGCATAAGAACCAATTTTCGTTGGAAGTTAAATATTTATTTTTTCGTCCAAATATAGCAACGAGGGGAGATAAATCAGTTTTTGATAGAAGATTAATGCATGGTTACTTACATTGATTATTTTAATAATCTATATCTGTGTCATCCTTTCCTGGTTTTGGAACAGGGATGATAACTGTCCACACATTTCTGAGAAGTTGCCATTTGTCCATATGTTATACATTCTTAATAACAGTTGTAATGATTTATTGGATAAACGATTTATGAATTCGAATTGGAGTCCACAGCAGCATTGTGAGCTTTCTTTAAAGATTCATTTAGTTCTTTTAGAGTAAATGGTAGGTTATACCTCTTCGCATTATTTGATTTAAAGTTTAGTTTTTGTTCTTCCGCTTTTTATTTGAGCTTTAGAAATTGTTGGCTACCATTCTTGGCAGAGGAATTTTTAGAGATAGTTTTGGCTAGTTGGTCAATGATAAACTTCTTGCTGGTTATTTTAGAGTTATTTATCGAGAGGTGTTTTACAGTGTTTGTTTGATATTTGCTTGCTATTTTCTTTATTATATCCCAAACAGATTTTGTTTTTGTAGCAGAATTGAGTCTGTTGACGTAGTTTTTCCAGTATTCTTTTCTTGGTTTCTTTATTTTCAATGATTTTGCTCGGAGTTGCTTAAATTGGAGAAAATTAGATGTTCTAGGTTTTTGTAGAACTCTCTCACAGCTGCTCTTCTTTGCCTGATAGCTTTTTTGCATTTATCATTGAACCAAGCTCTGTTGCGTTTTTTGTTTTTCCTTTTTTCTTGTTTTTTTTTTTTTTTGTGCTGATTGTTTCGAATGCAATGTTTAGCTATAGTGTTGAGGATTTCCCTGAAATGTTTTAAGGCCTTGATGCTTTTTCCTTCAACTAGTTTTTCAGAACATTGGTTTTTAAATTCGTCCCATTTCGTTCCGCCTAATTTCAAACGGAGGGGATTTTTGCCATTATCTTTTTTTAGGACGATTGACAAGTGATAATGAGAGGATTGTTGGATTTTTTTTAACTTCGAATCCATAATGACGGGTAGAGTGTGTCTGAAAAATTATCAATTTTTTTTTTTATTGCTCTGTGTAATGATATTGAGATCGAGTTCTATTGCGCCGGCCTCGACAGTGAAAATAGAACTTGCTTTTGGGGGGCGCTTTTTTTTGTTATATTTTGGCTCACATCCTGTCTTGTCCTCACATTTTGACCTATCCGTATAAATGGGAGTATGATTAGGATAGTTTTCCTATATACCCTGAAACTTGTCCTGGAATATAAGTAGGTGCATTTTTTTTTTTTTTTTTTTTTTTTTTTTGCTTAGAGCATTTATTTAATTCGACCAAGACTCCGGGTTACTTTTTTCTCCATGGTGGAGAATACTGCAGTCATTTCTTGTATGATTGAGAGTGAGGTTCCTAACTCTTCAGCAATGATCCAGTGTCTATAGGGTTATATTGTCTTTTTTTTTTTTTTTTTTCTAAAACTGCGTTGGAAGTCGCTGATCAAGCCTTTAGTTTCTATTGTAATCCAGGGCAGTTTTTTTCGAATAGAATAATCACACGAAAGTTGGTAATGAACGATAATACTTAGGACAAGAACAACACACATAAGATTCGCCAGCAGTGCATAGAAGTAGTAGTCAACTGCTAGAATTGAGTCAAGTGAATTCCACAATGAATCTCCAACTGCAGGATATCTACTAACCGCCCCACGCGATCAGATGTGGCACAAAGCTGAATTTAATGTGGGGTTTCCGAGACCATAGGCTCGGCCAAAACTGAGAGAACTTTTGCCACTATCTTCTTTTAGGACGATTGGCAAGTGATCGCTATTGCATGTGCCTGCGAATCCCTTTCAAGAGAAATCCATATTATTTGATGAATCACGTAGGGATTAGTCTATTGCCGAGCAACTACCAGAAAAAGGATTTATGTAAATCTGATTGTTATCATTATAAATGCATACGTCGTTGTTATAAATTATTGTTTCTAAGGTCCTTCCCTTTTGGTATGTGTCTTTACAACCCCATATGTGCTATGACGGTTAAAGTCACCTAGTATCATAAAAGAGACAGGAAGTTGTCTTATTTCATGAATTTCAGCTTCATTTACTGGTTCATAATGGGCAGTTGTTTATTGGCATGTGTAACGTCAGTTTAACAGCAGTCGTCTGTAAAGCTGTTCAATTTATTTTACTTTGAGGAACATCATTCCTAATTAGGATGGACCTACCGCCTGACGCTCGAAGCCCAATGTCATGTCTGTAGTTGTATTGGTGTTATTCATTTTATATTCAGTTTGTCATTTTGCTTAAGGAGTGTTTACTGAAGACAAACAACTGCCGGTGACAGGTCTGGTATTAGCAAAAGCAGTTTGTTTTCCTTTATATCCGGCAGTTCCATTTGAATTACATGATTGCTAAATGTATTCAGGCATTAACTTAATATGTGGTTGTGATTTAATTTTCCGAAGTTTTTAAGCTTGGAGGTCTGGGGCATTTGTGGGCTCTGGCTATCTACCTGCATTTTTCCAGTTTGTGAAATCGATTTTGGGTAAGAATTTGGTCACTGTTAATTTCTGGGTTTTGTTTCGATAGTTCTGTTCTGTTGGGAGATAAGTTCTTAAGTTTTTAACGGACGGATAGGAGATCGCTGTGACCTTTGCTTTGCAGGAGATTTCGTGTTTTTGAATGCGAGATTTGTGTTTGAGCGATAGATTTTGTATTTGTTCTTTTTTTTTTATTTATTTTGTATTTTAATTCTTCCGTTGGAATTTATTTTGTGGTTCAGTTTTTACTATTTCCTTGGTGTATATTTATTTCAGGTAGTTTTAAAATTTAGGCCACTCATTTGATCCTAAGTGTACGAGCTTCTCAATAAGGGCTCCCTATTTGTCAGCTTAACTAGTATTCGTTACGGTCGTTATTTTTGCATAGGGAGAGTCTTTCATGTAGCTTTTGACAATTTGCCTTGCGTCTACGAATGAGACATGTTTATGTTTTCACCTCGAGTATCTACTTTTTCCTTTTCCAGAAGTCGTATGATTCTGAGTATGCTGGATGCTTTTCCTGGCAATTAGCACATCTTACTTCATAATGGCATTCTCCTTCCGTGTGGTCTGAATCCCTTTGGCCACATTTTCCACATGTTGGGCGACTCCTGCAGCTATCCCTATGTCTAGATTTGTAGCACCTTAGTAGAGCAGGAATATATTGTAGCCGGCTTTTATTTTTCTAGGTCTTTGTGGTGTGGCAAATATATATATATATATATATATATATATATATATATATATATATATTAGATCGGTGCAAAAATAATGACGTAATAATGTCGTTTTTTGACGTATTTTTAACGTCAAAAAACGACATTATGACGTCATTATTTTTGCACGAACCTAATATGTATGTGTGTGTGTGTGTGTGTTAAGATTTCTCCTTTCCGTTTTTATCGTGGTTCTACGCTAATCAATGACCCCCCCCCCACCGGGCTTCATAAGGTAGATTTCTTCAGGTGTGGCCAGAGACAACACTCTACTTCTAATAACTCCCTTCGAATTGTCCAGTCTTTCGTGGGGTAAAGTTTTTATTTTGATGTTATGATATGCCTGTAAACCAAATATACCAGCCACACATCTAATCTGGCATGCACAAACTTGCAGCGATTGGTATTCCCAAGCGATCACAACGACTAGGTAATGACCAGTCGCGACGTTGCTTAACTTCGGCGATTGTACGAGAACTGTTGTTTTAACGTGATATGCCCGTAAAACAATTATACCAGCCACATACCCAAACTTACAGCTCCTGGTATTCCAAAGCGGTTCATGACTGAACAGGATCTACGTTGCTTAACTTTGGCGATCATACGAGAACCGGTGTTTAAACGAGATATGACTAAACTAGCTATACGAGACGCACATCCAAGCTTACAGCGCCCGGCACTTCCAAGCGGTTACACATCTAAGTACTGACCAGGCTCGGCGTTGCTTAACTTTGGTGATCTTAACAGAACCGGGATTTCATCGTTATATAATCATAAACTGTCTGTGCTGTTATATGTTTTATAAAAAGCTCTCTGGAACTTTTGTGCATCATTGTGTAGAGTAACTTGTGGATCTCCGTCCACAGCTTCGTCTAGCGAACGCCAATATAACACCAATAAAAGCTTAAGAAAATATTTAAAAAGTCCATGTTAGAAAATTAATATTATCTCCGCAAAATATTTCTATAAAATAGCTATTGGTATTTAATGAATGTAGTTTAGTATATTTTAAAGTATTGTACTAACTACGTTCTGTTTTGTTTTTAATCATTTCGACCCAAGCGTGACAATGAAGCCACTAAGACGCAAGTGTGTTACTGAGTGCAGAACAATATGAGGAAAAATACATAATTAAGGAAAGGGAACAATATAAAAAAAAAGGAAGTAAGAAGACAAACGATTGACATTGCATTTGAAAAACAATGACAAAATGAAAAAAAGATTTATATAACTTGTTTCATTCTTTAAAATCAGAGAGCTGAGTTTGAATTCCAGTCAGGTTTGTTACATTCACTTATGCACAAATACTCTTGGAAAAGGTAGGAAGTAATCATCTCTCCCCAGTTATAGGTTAAATAGTAGAACTTGTATCTGGAAAACTTGTTCTCAAAGAATCATGAATGTAATATTCACTCACGAAAAGAAAATCATTATTTTTAAAATCTAAAATATGTTTCCACTTTAGATAACCTAAAAAGGATTGATAAGCCATAAAAAAAACGAATGAATCAATGGAAAGCAAGAAGCCGGAAGAGATTTCCACAAGTGTGAGAAAATAAACTGTTAACATAAAAATGATGGTAAAATCTATCAATTTCGGCTGTAAAATGATGAAACCTAACCGCCAATCTAGTACTGCGCTTAAATTTATAACGCCTAGTTACCAAAGGGGAAAGCGATATGTATTCTCATTATTTACCAAAAAAAAAGGTGGTACAAGGCCAAGAGTTGTAATAGGAAGACTGTTCTTTAAGTACTGAACTCACAACTCTTTGGGTCAAGTCACTGGATTACTTCAATCAACGCTTTAATCCACTGGGCCCAAAGGACACGTGCCTCAGTGGGTAAAAGCGTTGGTGAAAGTAATCCAAAAGTGATTTGTGGGTTCAATACCTGGCTACAGTAGAGGTGAACAAAAAGTTGAAAAGTTGCGTTTAAGGGAAATAACTGAAAACTGATATATCCAGAAAAGGCATGGTACGTGGAACTAGAATAATCTACCCCGGTGGACAAAATAAAGGGTTAGGTTCGAAATTCTAACGTATTTCATCTGAAGATGGTCGAAGTGTAACGTCGTAAATATGATAACAAAGATGAAGACAACAGTCTGTTGTAATGTAAGCAAGGGGTCTGTTGGGAAGGCTGCAAAGACCTAACGGATTGCTCTCCCAACAACTACGAGGGAGGGGTAATAGGCAGAGGGGTGAAAGAGATGAGAGGTAACAAAAATAACACTGCCTCAGAAAACACAGCAACTTGAGGAACAAAAAGGCCCACGAGACCGACTTCACAAGACACCGTGTCTTGCTGACTGCTGATTTTTCCCCCAGTTTGATGAGGCATCTTACAAAGACCCGGATCTTGACCAGTTGCAGAGAGGCCCGTATCTAGACATGCCAAGCTATCCCGCTGCTGACGACGAAAACCGGGATATAACTGGTGTTGACAAACATGTCCGCATGCGATCCGACCCCGCTTTTGCGTATGTACTGACGCGCGTTCGCCACACAGTCTGAATAACATAAATAGTGTAAATAGTGCCAGCCTAGTCTGGCACAAGTGCAAATTAGTAAGTAAACAAACCTGCAAAACTACTTTGTTCAACGGAAGATGCTCATGCTGGAGGTCCGTTCTCTAATTTCAATCTTGAGAAATATTGGTACGTGAGGGCGCAATTTTTCTGTTCTCTGCCCGCGTGACTGCCAGTTCTACCTCGCATCTTAATGGAACAACAGCTGGGATCGGATTGAGATTAATGTATGTCATGTAACCGGGTCTTCGATGCATCAGCTGCTGGAAACGATGTGTCTTTTTCTGATGGCTCAATTAGATTAGCGTAACTTTGGGATTTAGGCCACCCAAACGTGCGCGTGCTTCACCTAGTCGAGAAGCGACACACATCTGGGAATATAATTTGGTTATCCAGAAAGGCCTTGATACTGCTGGAATAGGAAAAATATTAATTACATTCTCCTCCTCCTCCTTGTCCGCCATCTTCCTATCTCCCGCTTTAATTACATCTCATAACTGAACTGCAGGTAATATCAATCCTCTTATATGGAAGTGAGTATTGGACGATTTTCTCATAGATGAAGAGAAAACTCAAGACAGCAGAGATGTAGTTTTACAGAAGAAGGCTGTCGAGAATACCATGGACAAAATGATTTATTAATTCGTTTTTTTACGGTTTACCAACCCTTTACAGGCTATTTAGAGCCAGAAAATATTTTCAGGTTGTAAGAAAATTTTTTTTTATTTTATTTTTGGAGAATAATGATTTAATAATACAGGTCTTACTAATTAATCCATAGCTGCTAGGAGAGATGGATTCATGCCTTTCCCAGAGGTATTTGCGCAAAGGAATATAACGAACCCGACTGGAATTGGAACTCGGCTCTCCGATTAACAAATCTGAGCAAATATCCATTACACCACCTGTATATCTAAGCTCACAACACCTGGTATTCCCAAGAGACCACTCATCTAGATACTGACCAGGCTCGACGTTGCTTAACTTCGGTGATCGCACGGGAACTGGTGTTTCAACTTTATTTGGTCGTTAATCATTATTTTTTTAATATCTCGTAATTATGTTGGGATTATTTTATTGCGTAACAAAAATTTTAAAAAATTCCCCCCATTAGAAACTTTTATTCATACAAATTTATTCTGACCATAAAAAAGTGTGTCATGTTTTATTATGTCTTAATTATTAATAGAAGGTTTTTATATATGACTTTTTAAATATATTAGTTTCCAATTGTAAAATTAATATGTATTCTAGAGGAACCAGTCTATTACTTGATAACTATAGAAAACCGGTCACCCACTTTATATACACTAGAATTTTTATTCATATGAGTTTACACATGCCAGCAAAGATGAAAGCAAATTTTATTAAGTCCTTACAATTATTAGGTTTTTACATTCGTTGTGTTTAAATATTTTTTTTTCAGTTATTATACTGAAACTAGTTTACCCGTGCCGTCAAAAAATAACGACAATTGTAAGGATTTATTGAAACAAAGCAAGTTCAGTTGACCATTGATGACATTTCCAGAAACTATAAACAATTTTTTTCTATCCTCTGCCAGCCGCAATGATGGAGAAAGCATTACCTCGGACCATCGAGACGCTGCAAGAGCCACTCCGTTTCGCGAAGTTCGTCCCTTAATCGAGACGCAATCGCGCCAAACCTATGAAGGAACGCCATCGAACGAGGGCCAATAACCCCTGAAGTCTCCACTGCCACAGGAGTAAAAAAAAAAATCTATTAGCAAGAGAAGAATATTTAACAATTTTTTTCATCTCTGCGTCCCGGGCGACGGATCCTGGCTCAACCTGGATCAAATTATCGACCGAAAATGTATCCGCAAAGGTCGCACCTCAAATGAACAACTTTTTAAAAGAGAAAACGGTAATGCCGTCCGGCCATTTTCCATCACCACGGTCGAGGCCTACGGGTTCGATTTGGAAAGGGAACCCAGCTGCATCCAAACCTCTTTTGATGATGTCGTTAATGGCTGCTTGCCGTGGAAAGCGGCCGACACTACGACGACAGGAGAGAGGATGCAAACCAAACTCATCGATTTAGGCTCCACATCTGCATCTGTTACGCTCACACAATAAGTTTTAATAGTAGATGCAATGAAACAAAAGTTTTGATACAATGTATTGCGATTCAATAAAGCGGAGATAAAGAATACCCATAGAGGCCAGTGAACCGTTTAATTAATCTGTTCCCTTTATATTTTTTAGATGATCAATGATATCTGTCATTCATCGATTACTCTTGGTATTATATAAATCGATTTTTGCTCAATATCTTTCCATGTTAAAAATCGCTGTGTGTTTACTTGCATCAGTGAAATGAAAATATCTCTCGAAAGAAAACGAATAGCAACAGAACCACAAAGTCTATTTCAAGACCAGTTTGAAGCAAGTCCTATGACCGGATGTAATCATAGGGCTGCTGCGCACCTTGACACCTGACCAATTCCTTCACCATATCTGGGTTTGAAAGCCGGAGTATTCTTTTATGCGCAACGTCTTCGGGAAGCAGACTTGCTGGAAGCCATCTTTCTCCCTGTCAAACCACAGCCGATGACTTCCAACTTGAAAGCGCGGGTTGATCACGGTCACGTGCCTGTTGATTGCATCGGTTGGAAGGGCGTTGAAACACCCGTTGACTTCATTCTAGGAAGCTCTCCGCCTAATGACGTTATGTCATCAGCCCACTGGCTTCAACCATAGCTATGGATCCCAGTCTTGGCCATTTTGTTAAATGTCCGTTGGCCTTACAAGAAGATGCAGCCGGAGCGTACAACGGTCGAAACGTTGTGAATATGCCAGTGAAGATGAGGATAACAGCCCGAATAATTTAAATATTGTAAGAAATCATAATACCTCAGCTCGGAGATATAGACAGATATCTTCATCTTTGTTGTTATTTATCTCAAAGTTTCGGCCGATTTACCCTCCGGATAAGAGTAGTATTTCGAATAAATTTAAATTTTATATAAGCATGTATATTCAAAAATTATTTAGCACTAGACTTCTGTTGATTAGGGGTTATTTAAATATGCGTAAAGCTAACTTTAAATCGTAAATAGAGTTGGAGTTGTTTAATTAAAAATTAGTTCCCTTTATGTGTGTACATCTAATTAGAATATGCTTTCTTTAAACAAGTAGCGACTTAACGTGGAAATTAACGGCCGCATTTGTTGGTCTTTTCGAGCGTGTACTTAATGATCAATAATAGCAATGATTTCGTTAACGTTCAAACAGCATTTTTGAGCCTCTTTCAAAGAGATCTGAAACGCACCTTTTGATTCGGCTAATATTCCCTGTACCACGCGATTGCTGCTTTTTGACCGATCTTCTTTCTTCATTTTTTTTTCTTTTTTTACAGCTTCCATTCTTTTCGTGGATGATGTCTGAAGTCTTGGTCAGAGCCTCGGGTAAGATTTTTGCTTCAATTTCACTAATTGGATTTTACGTTGAGATTCAATTTTAGCCAGCGAAGAGTTAATTACGTTTAACAATCAGCTATTGAGTGCGACTTTGATTGGCTCACGTCAACACCACTCAACGAGGAATGGCCTTCGAATTGCCTGAAGGGGCGGGAAGTGAATGAAAAAAAAAGGGGAGTAAAAGAAGGGATGTCGAAACAATGAGAACATGAAGAAAGGCAACTATTAAAAATCAAAAGAAAGAAAGAAAGAAAGAAAGGTCAGTTGTGAAAAAAGAAAGAAAAGCAATAAAAATTGTATGAAAGAACAATAAAATGAAGGCAACTATTACAAATCAAAAGAAAGAAAGAAAGAAAAAAAGAACAGGAAAATCGTAAAAGAGAAAGAAAGGAAAAAAGAAAATTTCAATAAAGAAAGACAAAAAAAGAAAAAGGAAAGGAAAAGATAGTGGTGAAGAAAGAAAGAAAGAAAGAAAGAAAGAAAGAAAGAAAGAACAATAACAAAAAATCTTACGCGAGAAAAAAGAATAAAAATAAAATTTCAGTAAAGAAAGAAAAAGAAAGAAAGACAAAATAGTGGTGAAAAAAGAAAGAAAGCAGACAAAAGATAATCTTACAAAAAAGAAAAAAGATCAATAAAATGAAAGGCAATCATAAAAACTGTAAAGAAGATGAAGAAGAAAGGAAAATCATTTAAATACCAAACGAACGCAACGAGATAAAAAAAAAGAAGAAAAAGTAGAAGAAAAAAAGAAGAAAAACAATCAAGTGAAAAAGATTGAATTATTGCAAAGGAATAAAAATAATAAGAAAAACAACTGAAGACTAAAAGAAAGAGAAATCTATACTTACGCGTGGTTTGAAGAAAGAGTGGTTACTTTTCAAGAATGCAAGTGAAATAATTGTAGTTGTGTGCTTTGATGTAATACATTGGGAACAATACCATTTTGTTAAGCAATTTACAAACAGAAGGTTGGGAACGATGTCAAAAGAAACTGGAAATAATAAATGTTATGATAAATTTCTTTTTTTTTCTTCTTCTTCTCTTTAATGGTTAAATTAACTGAACGCTCGGATAGAACATAAGATAGATAGATAGATATATAGATAGATAGATAGATAGATAGATAGATAGATATGAACAGACTGAGATAGATAGATAGATAGATAGATAGATAGATAGATAGATATGAACAGACTGAGATAGATAGATAGATAGATAGATAGATAGATAGATAGATAGATAGATAGATAGATATGAACAATCTGTGATAGATTGATAGATGTATGCAAATAGATAGATAGAAAATGAACACAAACAGATAACAAATGATCCCATAGATAGATAGATAGATAGATAGATAGATAGATAGATAGATAGATAGATAGATAGATAGACAGACAGAAAATGAACCCATAGATAGATAGATAGATAGATAGACAGATATATATATATATATATATATATATAGATAGATAGATAGATATGAACAATCTGAGATAGATAGATAGATAGATAGATAGATAGATAGAAAATGAACCCATAGATAGATAGATAGATAGATAGATAGATAGATAGATAGATATGAACAATCTGTGATAGATTGATAGATGTATGCAAATAGATAGATAGAAAATGAACACAAACAGATAACAAATGATCTCATAGATAGATAGATAGATAGATAGATAGATAGATAGATAGAAAATGAACCCATAGATAGATAGATAGATAGATAGATAGATAGATAGATAGATAGATATGAACAATCTGCGATAGATAGATAGATAGATAGATAGATAGATAGATAGATAGATAGATAGATGTATGCAAATAGAGAGATTGAAAATGAACACAAACATAACAAATGATCTCATAGATAGATAGATAGATAGATAGATAGATAGATAGATAGATAGATAGATAGAAACAGGGATTGAACAATTAATCTCCTCTAGCTGGGCGTCGAGACCAACCTAGACGTCGAATATTTTGCAAATCCTATCCCTTTCCGGGAAGAAAAACTCCCTTTCACGCATCCAGACGCAAGCCTGTTGATAATGATTATTAGTAGCAGGTTTGGTAATATCTCGTAATTATGTAGGGATTATTTTATTGCGTAACAAAAATTTTAAAAACGTTCTCCCATTTTCTATCCAGTAAAAACTTTTATTCATACAAATTTACTCAGGCCATAAAAAATTTGGCAAATTTTATTAAGTCCTTACAATTATTAGGTTTTTACACTCGTTGTGTTTAAATATATTTTTTCATTTATTATATTGAAACTAGTTTACCCGTGCCGTCAAAAATAACGACAATTGTAAGAAAGTTTTAATAGCAGATGCAATGAAACAAAAGTTTTGACACAATGTATTGCTATCCAATAAAGCGGAGGAAAAGAATTCCCATCTAAAATAGAGGCCATTGAAACGTTTAATTAATCCGTTCCCTTTATAGATTTTAGATGATCAATGATAGCTGTCGTTCATCGATTACTCTTGGTATTATATAAATTGATTTTTGCTCAATATCTTTCCATGTTAAAAAATACTATGTGTTTACTGCATCAGTGAAAGAAAAAGTGTGGCAATAGAAACACGAAGTGGGCGATGACAAAGCCTATTTCAAGATCAATTTGAAGCGAGACGATCACTTAATAGACAAAGGTATCTGAGTGCCCCACATGAAAGGCTTGAACACATAAGACTGCAATCTAGGAAACGTTGGCGTAAAGGTGCTGATTAATTAATTCGTTCAATTTTGCACGGGAACTAATTTTGTTTGAATGCAGATAAATATTTGATTTGTATAGATTATTAAAACGACTAAGGCAAGTAATCACTCATAACTTACTAACTTAAGATTTATATTCTTCTCCACTACAAATGAAACAGGAAATACATTAAAAAATAAACATTGATAATTGTTATATGGTTTGATGTAGTAATTTTGAAAGGATCAATCTGTTAGATGGTAACAATAGGAAATCGATCCTCCACTTTATATACGGTAGATTATTTTATTAATACTACTTTGACTACGATAGTAAATTTTGTTAAGACCTTCATTATTAGGAGCAGTTTTTATTTTTATTTTTTTATTTTTACAAAGGAATCTTTATACATTTTTCAATCATTATATTTTGCATTTGTGTGCATCCATACATAGATATTCTTTTATTTCTGTTGTTTTTTTGTTTGTTTTTTTTTGTTTTTTTGGGGTTTTTTTAAGCCATAAACTACCAGGGTTTTGCTTACAGCCAGACCACATTGAAACACTGTTTCACATATAATCATCGAAGTTAAGCAATGTCAAATCTATTCAGTACCTAAATGGGTGACCGCTTGGAAACACCAGGTGTTCTAAGATGGGATATGCAGATGGTGTAATGGATAACGGCACAGAATTGGAAATCAGAGAACTGAGTTCCAATTCCAGTCGGGTTTGTTATATTCACTTAGGGAAAATGTATGAATTTCTCCCCCCAGCTATGGGTTAATTAGTAGGACTTGTGTCAGTAAATAATCATTATCTAAAAAAGAAATCTTACAATCTGAAAATATTTAAATAACCTGCAAAAGGTTGATAAGCCGTTAAAAAAAACAAATCGATCACTCAGTCTGTCCAGCGTATTCTCACCATCCTTCTGTAGAACCACATCGCTGTTGTCTTAAGAATCCTATTCATCTCCAGCATTTCTCCAGCATTCACTCCCATATAAGATGACTAGTATTACCTGCAATTTAACTTCAAGATGTAATTAAAAGGAGAGAATGAAAGATGGCGGAGAAAGAGGGTTATGTAATTAATATTTTTAATTGCCACGTTGCGAGTGTGAAAAGGCAAAGCGTCCATAACGTTGTCATATCGACAATGTGTGGGTTGGTAAAACGTCAAAAACAAAATCGATCAATCAACCTTTCAATGTGTAATCGATCATCGATCTTCAGGCTAATTTTTTTTATATATTATCTTTTTATTTAACCATGAAGAGGGAGTCAAGTGGCACACTACTCCCTTCAACATTGTTTTAAATTTCTTTTATCTGATGGCTCTTCAGGTACTTTTAAATTCAGATTCCTCTTTTACATAGGACTGTCTTCCAGTCAAAGCTAGAGAACGCAGTCGACGCTGTTATTTAACCCACAGGTTGGGATCGGGAGAAGAAATGTTACTCAAGAGCGAAAGTGAATGAAACAGTCTCTGCTAGGATTTGAACTCGGCTCACCGACAACATTTTCGGCACGGGTAACTATTAAACTATCTTCTTTATATTTTACGTGCTGTATCCCGTCAGGAGGTAGACGATCATGGCCCTCCACATCTTCCTGTACCTTGTATCCCTTAATAAGTTTTGTCTTTTTGTAATTTCTCCAAAACTCTGTTCTACCATCCATTTTCTCTAGCTCATCAAGTATGTTATGCGCTGCTTTCGTCTTTCCCTCTGTCTTGTGAGTATCAGGTTTTCCGAGCCCTCCTACCTCATTACGTGTCCCAGAAATTTCAGCTGCCTCTTCCTGGTGTTTCCTTCTTGTTTCCATTTTCTCGAAAACCTCGTTTTTGGTCACATGTTCGGCCCGTGGTATCCTCAGCATCCTTCTGTAGAACCATATTTCTGTTGCTTCGAGTCTCTTCTTCATCTTTGAGGAGATTGACTATCATTCGCTGCAATACAGAATGACACATATCACATAACAGTCACTTTTTGTTGTTTTCAATAAAAAAATTTTTTCTGTCTCTTAATATTCTGCTTAGCTTCTGGAAAGCATCTTTGGTCGTCCCAATACGTCATCAGATCTAAGTGTCGCACTTTTCGTCCTCTGTTGGAACACTTCCCAGATATTTAGATTTCTGCACTTGTTTGATTTTGATACCCCCGATTTGTAGTTTGCATTTTGGGCTCATCCTTTTGCTGTTTACTATACACCGTCTTCTTGTAGTTTATAGTTAGTCCTTTCTTCTAGCTTTCCGTCGCTAGCTTCTGTAGAACCTATCCGTGTCTGCTATCAACACTGTATCATCTGCATATCTTATATCAAAAAAATACTTTTAGAACTCAAAACAAAAACAAAATCTATATAAAGATATGTCCTAAGTTTAACGGTAGAAGCTGCTAAATGTACAATCCAAGATACAATCTAAAAATACTTTTACAACGTTTGGGGGGAGTTTCCTGACACAGACAATATATGTCCAAAAGGCCATCGTTGTACCTCAACACAGCAACTCGCAACAAATGTTCTAAATGTCCTCCGCTTGCTACTAAGCACACATGTGCCCGTCGGATCATTGACTGGCGGACCCTTTCAAATACTCCCACACGGTGTCGAATGGTTTCGCAGGCCCCAATGACACGTTGATGAAGCGTTTCTGCATTATTAATGTCTGCTGCATAAACCTATTGTTTTAGGTGGCCCCACAGATAAAAATACAAAAGATTGAGATCGGGGCAACGTTCAGGCAATGGTCCCATTGCCTGCACGAATCGGTAGTTTGCGGAATAAACAATCGGCGAAAGTACTCCCATGGTGAATGGTCAGAGGGCGAAGGACCCTGCACACGTTGCAAATGATACAGATACACAAACTGTTCCTGAGGTACCCTCTTATCCGTTTTCCATGGTAGATGTCAACCAGTGCATTGCGAACAATGACTTAAATGGGCTGCACATAAACCACGTGCGTCTTCGTATTAGCAGGAGTACATCCTCTAGGAGGTCTGGAAGTGTGTTCGAAATAAAGTCCCTGTAGACAGCTCCTGTAAGACGTACTGAGAGAGCATATGAACCTACAAGACAGTCACCTACAATTCCAGCCCACACATTAATCGTAAACTGGTGCTGATGTCTACTTTGCTTTGTACCATGAGGATTCCGATACGACCACAAATATTGGCTGTGTAAATTCGTTATTCCATCTCTTCCAAATGTTGCCTCATCCGTAAACAAGACTGAAGAGATAGGCAACGAATCAGCAGTTTGTGCGATAAACAATTGGCGAAAGTTCTCCCATGGTGAGTGGTCAGAGGACGAAAGACCCTGCACACATTGCAAATGATACAGATAGACAAACCGCTCCTAAAGTACCCTCTATCGGGTACTATGAGATGTAAGACATGCTAGGGCCACTTGATGTGTGTTGATACCAGGATCGCCCCCGACAGCCTGTAGAATGCTTTCTTCGAGGTCAGACGTACGCGCGGATCTTGGTCATCCTCGATATATAGTTTGTGTTGCTATGTATCCTGCCTCAGCAATGCGACGATAAACAGCAGCAAAGGTTGGATGACTCAGCTGCCTTCGGTATAGAAATACAATCGGATACAGCCGTGCAGCCTAGCGTCCATTACCATTCGTCCAGTCTTATGTAAAACTCATACCTGCCTGCTTGCCATATGAATATGCAGCCATTGTTAAACGGAACACTTGTCAGTTAACTCACTACTACACACGTTAAACGGTGAAAAAAGTCTAGCCACTTTAATATTTAAAGATTTTTTGTGTTTAATATAACTGTTAAAATAAGATGTCGGTGTTATGTTCATTTTTGCTTAATTTATACGACAATTCATACATCGTACCCTGTATATATTCAGGGTGTATCAATAATACTTTTAAAAACTTTGGGGGTGAATTCTTCACACCAAATCAAGAACAAATATCTATATAAACATCGTCAGTTTGTGCAAAAAAGATCGTCAAAAGTTCCTCCGTGGTGAGTAATCAAAGGGCGAAAAGCCCTGCACACGTTGCAAATGATATGGATGCAGTAGCTTGAAGTACCCTACATGAGGTACTATGAGATGTACGACCTGCTAGGGCCACTTGACGTGTGCGGACACGTGGATTGCCTCCGACAGCCTCTAGAATGTTTTCTTTGTGGTCAGGCGTACGAGAAGATCTCGGTCTTCCTTGGTCCGTAGTTTGTGATGCCACGCATCCTTTCTCATCATTGAGACGCTGAACAACAGCAAAGCTTGGATGACTCGGCTACCTTCTTTCTCGAAACACAATCTGATACGGTCATTACCATTACCATTCGCGCGGCCGTATGTATTAATCATTTTGCCTGGTCACGATATGAATATCCTGCCATTGTTAAACGGAACACGTCTCAATTAACTTACTACTAGACACATTAAACCTTGAATATAGACTAGCCACAAATGTTCACGAATATGACTTAATCGATATGGAAACACAGCGCCATCTATCATAAACTTTCTTTAAACCTAGTGATTCAAAAATGAACGTTTTGCATAGACTTTTGTCCTTATTTTGGTGTGAGAAACCTGCCTCCAAAGTTTTTGAAAGCATTTTTGATCCGCCCTGTATTGTTAAGATTGTGGCCTTCAATAATGAATCCTGGTAGGACTTCTACTTCTCTTAGTATTGCCTCGTTGTATAGGTTGAATAAATCCGGTGAGATAAAAGCCATATTTGATCTTGAAGGCAACAGCGCTACTTGAGATTAACGATTTGATAAGGGAATCACTTTCCAGATACGACAACAAAAATAGTGATTATATTTTTCATGTTTACTGAATCAGTGCAATTATACGTTTCTGTTTTTTCTTCTGTCTGTATTTTGATGGTCATTTTTTATCCCCTTCAAAATCTCAATTGCAAATCAAATCAATTTCGATAACAACAGAATCCATTATTCACGACGTCTAAAATATACCGTCGTCTTCTGCGGCAATTTTAATCAAGCCAATTCAGTTGTCTCCTCGCTTGAACATAATTGTTTTGTTTTATTTTGTTTTTGTTTTTTTTGTTTTTTTGAGTTGTTCGTTTAGAAACGAATCAGACACTTTAGTATTGTTTTTCTTCATTGGCGAACGAGTAAGCACAGATTACTGACAACCGCTTGAGAAATGAACGTAGGGATTTTCTTTCGGGTCAATTCAATGATAGAATCTGGCATATTTCTCCTTCCATATTTGCTTCTTTTCTTTTCTTTCTTCTTTTATTAATTTAACAATACCGTCGAAAATATTTCTTTTCTAATTATTCTAGTCATATGAAATCACTCTAAGGAGCTCGCTTGATTACTTAAAAACAACATAAAATTGATCCTCCTTTTAATGTCCAGTAGAATCTAATGTTACTAATATTTTACACTGGTTGTTATTTTTTTTTTTTTTTTTTTTTTTTTTTAGTAAATCCTGACAATTATTGTTTCCATGTGTAAGACTTTAAATATATTTTCCCAATTATTAATTATTAATCATCAAGTAATTATTTTAGTGGATCATTTCATTACTTAACTCTTTGAGCGGCGTGTTTCTCCCCCACGTGTGCAATGGTGTAACTGGATGGTTAACTGCCAACGCTTTTTCTACGGTAAGCGTGGAGAGCCATGAACTTTCACAGGCTCAACCCTTTGAGCCCTGCGTTTGGAGCGGCGTGTTTCTCCCCACGTGTGCAATGGTGTAACTGGATGGTTAACTGACAACGCTTTTTCTACGGTAAGCGTGGAGAGCCATGAACTTTCACAGGCTCAACGCTTTGAGCCCTGCGTTTTGACCGGCGTGTTTCTCCCCACGTGTGCAATGATGTAACTGGATGGTTAACTGACAACGCTTTTTCTACGGTAAGCGTGGAGAGCCATGAACTTTCACAGGCTCAACCCTTTGAGCCCTGCGTTTTGACCGGCGTGTTTCTCCTCACGTGTGCAATGGTGTAACTGGATGGTTAACTGACAACGCTTTTTCTACGGTAAGCGTGGAGAGCCATGAACTTTCACAGGCTCAACCCTCTGAGCCTTGCGTTTTGACCGGCGTGTTTCTCCCCACGTGTGCAATGGTGTAACTGGATGCTTAACTGACAACGCTTTTTCTACGGTAAGCGTGGAGAGCCATGAACTTTCACAGGCTCAA
The DNA here is from genome assembly GCA_963932145.1 of Acanthosepion lycidas. NCBI lineage: Eukaryota > Metazoa > Mollusca > Cephalopoda > Sepiida > Sepiidae > Acanthosepion > Acanthosepion lycidas. Next base: position 28,305,088 of record OZ010600.1, on the reverse strand, counting down.
ACCGTTGAGCTCTGCGTTTTGACCGGCGTGTTTCTCCCCACGTGTGCAATGTTGTAACTGGATGGTTAACTGACAACGCTTTTACTACGGTAAGCGTGGAGAGCCATGAACTTTCACAGGCTCAATCCTTTGAGCCCTGCGTTTTGGCCGGCGTGTTTCTCCCCACATGTGCAATGATGTAACCGGATGGTTAACTGACAACGCTTTTTCTACGGTAAGCGTGGAGAGCCATGAACTTTCACAGGCTCAACCCTTTGAGCCCTGCGTTTTGGCCGGCGAGTTTCTCCCCACGTGTGCAATGGTGTAACTGGATGGTTAACTGACAACGCTTTTTCTACGGTAAGCGTGGAGAGCCATGAACTTTCACAGGCTCAACCCTCTGAGCCTTGCGTTTTGACCGGCGTGTTTCTCCCCACGTGTGCAATGGTGTAACTGGATGCTTAACTGACAACGCTTTTTCTACGGTAAGCGTGGAGAGCCATGAACTTTCACAGGCTCAAACCGTTGAGCTCTGCGTTTTGACCGGCGTGTTTCTCCCCACGTGTGCAATGTTGTAACTGGATGGTTAACTGACAACGCTTTTACTACGGTAAGCGTGGAGAGCCATGAACTTTCACAGGCTCAATCCTTTGAGCCCTGCGTTTTGGCCGGCGTGTTTCTCCCCACATGTGCAATGATGTAACCGGATGGTTAACTGACAACGCTTTTTCTACGGTAAGCGTGGAGAGCCATGAACTTTCACAGGCTCAACCCTTTGAGCCCTGCGTTTTGGCCGGCGAGTTTCTCCCCACGTGTGCAATGGTGTAACTGGATGGTTAACTGCCAACGCTTTTTCTACGGTAAGCGTGGAGAGCCATGAACTTTCACAGGCTCAACCCTTTGAGCCCTGCGTTTTGGCCGGCGAGTTTCTCCCCACGTGTGCAATGGTGTAACTGGATGGTTAACTGCCAACGCTTTTTCTACGGTAAGCGTGGAGAGGCATGAACTTTCACAGGCTCAACCCTTTGAGCCCTGCGTTTTGACCGGCGTGTTTCTCCCCACGTGTGCAATGGTGTAACTGGATGGTTAACTGCCAACGCTTTTTCTACGGTAAGTGTGGAGAGCCATGAACTTTCATAGGCTCAACCCTTAGAGACCTGCGTTCCTGCCTGAGCCTTTGAATCAAAATTCGCAAATAATTTAATTTCTTATATTTTTTATTTCTTTCAAGAAGCCATTGTGATTTTTTATGTTCCTCAAATTTTTTGTTGTATCACGGGGTTGGGAGAGAGAGAGAGAGAGAGAGAGAGAAAATTTACTTCATTGTGTGCTCCATTAACGTGGCCTTGTACCAGCTTCAACTAAACTAACCAAGATTTACTGAAGCCACTCGAGGAGCTGATTAAATAGTAACACTCTTTCTCCCCACGTGTGGAATGGTTTAACTAGATGCCTAAACTGCCAACGCTTTTTCTACGGTAAGCGTGGAGAGCCATGAACTTTCACAGGCTCAACCCTTTGAGCTCTGCGTTCCTAAACAATTTTAACCCTTCTGCCTGAGCTCCTGAGTCAAAATTCACAAATAACTTTATTTCTTGTATTTTTTTTATTCCTCAAATTTTTGTTGCATCACGTGGACGGAGAGAGAGAGAGAATTTACTTCACTGTTTGCTCCATTAACGTGGCCTTGTACCAGCTTCAACTTAACTGAGATTTATCGAAGCCACGTGAGAAGCTGATTTGATAATAACGCTCTTACTCCCCACGTATAGAATGGTTTAACTAGATGACAAAAATGACAACGCTTTTTCTACGGTAAGCGTGGAGAGCCATGAACTTTCACATGCTTAACCCTTTGAGCTCTGCGTTCCTAGACAATTTTAATCCTTCTGCCTGAGCTCCTGTGTCAAAATTTGCAAACAATTGGTATGTAATGTTTGACGGTCGATATGAAAATAGTTACAAGTCATTTTGCTCAACCACCGGTAAAGCGTTGGCTAAGTCTCAAAAGGTCAGGACAATGGAAACCGACCCCCCCCCCACACACACACACTTTATGTTCAACAGAATCTCATATTATTAGATGACTCAGCCTACTAAAAATTAGCATCCTGGGTATGACGATAAACTACAACCGGCAGCAAGGTCTCTAATCGGGAGGTATTGAGGAATGTGGAACGAACTCTTAATAGCTATTGTTCTCAGGTCCATCCTGAGACGGGGAGGTAACACCTGTTATGGTCCCGATTATGGGCAAATAGTTAAAGTGGAATCAAAACTCTATGAAAATTTAAAAATGCATTTTTATAGTAAAAAATACCTTTAATGCATTTTCATATTTAAAAAAATTATAAGCAATTTATTTATGTGGAAAAAAAATTACAAGCAAAGCATTTTTGTAAATGAATTTACAAATGTCCCCAAGAAAATTAAATTTCAGCACTAAATGAGGCATAAGGAGTGGATATTTTTTTAAGCATTACCCCCCGAGCAAGGCGTGAAGCCACTAGGATGCAGGGGGTTGCAGAAGATTTGGAGCTAGATCAGATAAAAGTGATAGAAGAAAGGATGAGGAGAAGGATAGTGGATAGATCAATTAACTGGAGATGTCGATTGACATTACATTTGAATAGTTGGAGATTATAGCTCTCAGGGAAACAGTAATTGGGAAGGGTGTTCCACAGGCGAGAGGTGCGAGGTATGAAGCTATTGGAGTAGAAGAGACGGCTAAATTTAAAAGTTTCTACAGTGTGACGGTGAGAGCGGGATGCCAGCCTCGTAGGGTGCTTGAATTCATGGAGACTGAGAACCAGTGAGCGCAGCTCATAGGGGCAATTACCATGAAAGTATTTGTAGAAAAGATAGAGAGAGGCGACGGCGCGTCTTTCAGAGAGCAACTGTAGACGAGATGCCAGATCAGGGCCAATTATATAAACATATCCGCCTCTGGATCTTGTCAAGAACTCCGAGGTGAACAGAAGGTGCCCCAGACCATATATGGCAGCAATACTCCATGCAAAGGCGAATGGTTGATTTGTATATTTGAAGTATTGATTCCGGGGAGAAAAATTTCCTGGCGCGGCACAGAGAGCCAACTTTGCCTCGTTAAACAAAAAAACAAACTAAAAATTATGATATTAGAGTGTCCAGAAAACAATGTCCGATTTTAGAATTGTTGTAGGGAACAAGCCGATGACTCTCAGTATACAAAGATCTAATACACCTCTATTAAATGGACTGTTCTAGTAGGAAAGTAAATGTATTTGGTGTCGGTCTCAGGTTAGTCTTGAGCATGCCCAAGAAGTCGAACTGTCTGATTTCGAGTAGACAGGAACTGAGACGAGGCTATGCCGAAGAGCAGAGTCTCATCTGGAGAGGTCGACAAACCCGACCCCGTGTATGCGGGATCGACGGGGAAATTTTGCCCGAGCCTATGGGCTCGGAAAAACCCACGTAAAGCCGACCTTGTCCAACATCCCGCTCAGTGGGTAGCTCGGGTCTCTTATATCCGTGTTTCTCTTATAACCGGGTTTGGTCTATTTTGTTTAGGTAAGTGTGGCTCTAATTTGGGACCAGAGAAAATCTCTCTTATATCCGGGTTTCTTTTATATCCGGGTTACATTGTAATGAAATGATTAACAAAAGAGAGAAATATACTGGTGTGTATATACAACTGAAAGGCAAAGAAAACACATTAATTATGTCAGTGGTAGTGTGTGTTTGAGTACTGGGGAAATTTATTATATAAAAACAAAACCTTTTGCTTATTAGCTATTACAGTGTAACCCGGATATAAGAGAGTTGTCGGGACCGGAGAATAAGTCTCTTATATCCGGGTTTCTCTTATATCCGGGTTTGGTCTATTTTGCTCAGGTAAGTATGGCTCTAATTTGGGACCAGAGAAAATCACTCTTATATCCGGGTTTATCTTATATCCGAGTCTCTTATATCCGGGTTACACTGTGCCATAACGATAAAATTTCTAAAGATACCAAGAAAATTTTGAATAAAGTTTATGCGTCCTCTTTATCTTTAAGCTTAAAACTGTTAAGATGCTTGAAAAAGTGATATTCATAATATTTGAAATCACTATATATATATATATATATATATATATATATATACATGTATATATATATATATATATATATATATATATATATATATATATATATATATTGTTTAAATGTTATTTTAATAGATACAATTTATTTAAGTAAATTCTCTGTTATTTAATTAAACTGTATTAATTACATTTACTTGTCTGAATTATTTCGCAGATATTGTGTCGAGGGATAAGTTTATTACTTATTACCCGTGGGAAATTTGACATTACCCCATAATTAGAATGTCACATGGTGTAATTGGCCCATATTTCTTAATTACAAATGCTGCAAGAGTTTGCCATTGATGCCATAGCCCTACAAATCAGGCGTGCAGGGTATTTCCAACAGGATAGTGCACCACCTCATTTTGCCCGTACCGTTCACGCTTTCCCGATCAAAGTTTCCCAAATCGTAGGATAGGTCGTGGTGGACTATTGGAATGGCCACTACACTCCCCTGATCTGACACCCTGTGACTTCTGGTTATGGGGTATGATAAAGGATCAACAAAAAAAGTTAGAGACATTGAAGAATTCAAGGACAGAAAAAAGGTGTAATATCAAACATTCCCCGTGAAATGTGTGTCAAGGCACTTAATTGTACTATTGTTCATTGGATTTTGTGCATCAATCGTGTTGGTGGACAGGTGAAGACTGTTTAGTAAACTCTGAATAAATGATTCCTCTCATACTAAAATTAACATAGTCTTGACTTACCCTGTAGATTCCAAAATTTGGAAATTCTAATTTTCAATCTGCTATATGACGGACATTTTAAATATTTAATTAAAATGATTTAATTTAATCATTTTTTGTGGTCCCTTCGAAGGCAGACGATCGGCAGTATGTAATTTGACAGGGCCCTTTTAGACAATTCTGAAAACATGCTAATAACCAAAAATGCTAAAATTTCGTCTCCAGGAATCCAGTAGCGATAGGTTTATGTTTTTTTTATTTGTGTGTTTTTTAAGCTTACACTTTTCCGATTTTATTTGCATTTATGATTTATTTGCTGATTTGTCTTCTTTTGACGTTCTCGTGTTTCCCGCTTTTTTTTTTTTGCGAATCCGTAAGATTGATTATGTATCCACGTGACATGCCGGTCATTTTTAAAAGACGTATTGAATGACGCGGGGTAAAACCAAAAGAAAGGAAGCGGCAAATTGAATGAAACAACCGAAAGACTTAGAGAAAAAATAAACAATCAAATGAAAGAAATTATTTAGAAAAAGAAAAACATAGAAAGAAAAAGAAGGAAAGAAAGAATGGAAGAATTTAGAAAAAGTAACACGAGAATGATAACGCTAAAACATAAAAAAGCAACTTAGAAAAGAGTAAAAAAAAAATCAAAGAAAGAAAAATTAACCTTAGAAAGGCAAAGATTTAGAAATTAAAATAATAAAAAGATAACGACATCAAAGCAAATGGTTTGGTTTGGTTTGGTTTACTTTGGTTTGGTTTGGTTTGGTTTGGTTTGGTTTGGTTTACGGCTTATCAACCTCAATGGGTTATTTCATGCCGACACGAGTTTTATTACTGGTAATATATTTTTTCAAAAGTATTGCCGCAAATATTTTTTTCCAAACCTGTATTGCTGGTTATATATTTTTTTCAGAAAATGTATTTTTTCCTCAAAAATGGATAGCTGCTAATATATTTTTTCCAGAAATGTATTGCTGGTAATATATTTTTCTCAAAAATGTATTGCTGCTATTTTTTTTCCAAAAATGTATTGCTGGTAATTTTTTTTTTTTCCAAAAATGTATTACTGCTAATATTTTGTTTTCCAAAAATGTATTGCTGGTAATATTTTTTTTCCCAAAATATATTGCTGGTAATATTTTTTTTTCCCAAAATATATTGCTGGTAATATATAATCCTCAAAAATGTATAATAAATGGTAATATTTATTTCTTCATAAATGTATTGCTGGTAATATTTTTTTTTTCTTCAAAAATTTATTACTAGCAATAATTTTTTACAAGAAAGTATTGCTGGCATTAAAACCTATTTTTACACTTTCATAGTGTTTTGACCCCAGATGGGGAGGGGGAAGGTCAACTGTATACCCATAGCTGAGACACTAACAACGTGCTACCACCCCGGGTCAGGATGGACCTGAGAACGCCAGCAATTAAAACCTAATCAAAGGCCTTGCTGTCGGATGTAGTTTATTGCTTTACCCAGGAAGGGCAAAGCAAAGTGAAAGAACGGAAAAACTAAGAAAAAAACAAAACAATAAAATCAAACAGAATAAAATGAAAGAAAGAATCTAGAAAAGAAAACCAAAGAAAGATTTTAGAAGAGTAACACTAAAATGATCTTGACAAAAAAGAAAGAAAAGAGCAAAGTGAAAGAAAATCGTGAAAAAGGAAAACAACGGCAGAAAGGTTTTAGTAAAGTATCGCTAAAATGAGCGTCAGAAATGTAGAAAAAAAAAACAGAGAAAAAAAAATCAAAGAAAATCTAAGCTTAGGAATGCAAGGATTTAGAACAGAAAATAATAAAAAAAAAGCTTAGTGACAAAAAAGAAAGAAAAGAGGAAAAATTGAAAGAAAGATGAAAAAACATAGAAAAGGAAACAATAAAACGTAGGCAGAATGAAAAAAAAAAAAGAAATTATTTACAAAAAAAAAAAAGGAAAAAGGAAGAAAGAAAGAATTTAGAAAAAACAGAAAGAAAAATTTTTGAAAAGAAACGATTGAAAGAAAAATAAAGAATTTAGACAAGAAAATATAGAAAAAAAAAAGAAAGAATGAATTTAGAAGAAAAAAACATCGAAAGAAAAAGAAAGTATTGAAGGAAAATAAATAAATAAAGAAAGAATTTAGAAAAGATAACACTAAGAGCATAACGCCAGAATAGAAAGAAAAACAGTTTTAAAAAAAAAGAAAGAAAGAAAGAATGTATTTTGCTAAGAAAAGCATAAAAAAGAAAAAAAAGAAAAGCAAGAAAAGAAAGAAAAACAGTTTTAAAAAAAAAAGAAAGAAAGAAAGAATGTATTTTGCTAAGAAAAGCATCAAAAAGAAAAAAAAGAAAAGCAAGAAAAAAAGAAAAACAGTTTAAAAAAGAAAGAAAGAATGTATTTTGCTAAGAAAAGCATAAAAAAGAAAAAAAGAAAAGAAAGAAAAGAAAGAAAAACAGTTTTAAAAAGAAAGAAAGAAAGAATGTATTTTGCTAAGAAAAGCATAAAAAAGAAAAAAGAGAAAAGCAAGAAAAGAAAGAAAAACAGTATTAAAAAGAAAGAAAGAAAGAAAGAAAGAATGTATTTTGCTAAGAAAAGCATAACAAAGAAAAAAAAAGAAAAGAAAGAAAAACAGTTTTTAAAAAAAGAAAGAAAGAAAGAATGTATTTTGCTAAGAAAAGCATAACAATGAAAAAAAGAAAAGCAAGAAATGAAAGAAAAACAGTTTTAAAAAGAAAGAAAGAAAGAAAGAAAGAATGTATTTTGCTAAGAAAAGCATAACAAAGAAAAAAAAAGAAAAGAAAGAAAAACAGTTTTTAAAAAAAGAAAGAAAGAAAGAATGTATTTTGCTAAGAAAAGCATAACAAAGAAAAAAAAAGAAAAGAAAGAAAAACAGTTTTTAAAAAAAGAAAGAAAGAAAGAATGTATTTTGCTAAGAAAAGCATAACAAAGAAAAAAAAAGAAAAGAAAGAAAAACAGTTTTTAAAAAAAGAAAGAAAGAAAGAATGTATTTTGCTAAGAAAAGCATAACAATGAAAAAAAGAAAAGCAAGAAAAGAAAGAAAAACAGTTTTTAAAAAAAAGAAAGAAAGAAAGAATGTATTTTGCTAAGAAAAGCATAACAAAGAAAACAAAGAAAAGCAAGAAAAGAAAGCAACAAACAAACAATGCGGAAATAGATATCATTTGACTTAGTGAATTTACAGTTAGTAAACTTGTCTCATAGATCATGATACTTAAAGGGTTGCTGTTAAAATAAGAATGATGAATATTACATAAATGAAAAAGAAGGCGGTAGGAAGTCGATATTATGAGGATATGGAGGATAGATAACGACTGACCCTTAACTTAAAGAGGTTCAGATTGTAATAGTCAGGAAGGCGGTGCACGCGGAATTCGGTTCCACAAAGTAAGAGTTCTTAGGAGCAATATCTCTGAATTATGCTTCACTTTGGAATTTCTTAGAACATAAAATGTCGTGTTTTAGATGCAAAGGTCTGAAACGGTAAAACTAAAGAATGGAACAGCTGAAGATTTGTCATGGAAATAGCGCTCGAGTAGCGACAGGCTTGCGAGGTGATGTCTGTTAAGAAAGAATTGCCTCTGAGGAGAGAATAAGTCTTGCCTCACAAGATTTCGTAAATGATTTTGACCTCTATCAAGACAGATATGAACAGTCCAAGATAGACAGGGGAACCTCGACGTGGTGTAACGGTTAGCAAGCTGGTTTCGCTAGAACAATTGCAACTGAGTAGTGAGTTCGATCCTCACTCGGTGCCCCATACATTCGGCTTTGTGATTTATCTGAGCTACGTTTAGAAAATAACTATTTACAAGTGTTGTAACCTAGGGAAGGTTATTGAACAGAATAATCAAACGAAGATTGGTAATTAACGATAATACTTAGGACAAGAAAAACACATATAAGATTCGCCAGCGGCGCGTCAACTGCTAAAAGTGAGTCAAGTGAGTTTCCAACTGCAGACCAACATACAGTATTTACTACTGCAGTTATGTGAATGGGGACATACCCATTATCGTCTGTAGGCATGCTGCAACAACAAGCATTTTCGGTAGATGAATTACGACTAAATAGTGAGTTCGATTCTCACTGGGTGTCCCACATACCACATCTAAGCTATGCTTAGAAAATTACCAGTTTCAAGCTTGTCTCGCTAGATCAATTACGACAGATTTTATTTTTTTATTTTTTTTTTACAGTGAGAGTTACCCTTTACAAGGCCCCGGGACCACTCAAGGTAGAGAGATACGTTGGCCTTTTGGCTTTTTCTCACAGACTGTGCCAAACTGATCCTACTATACTGTGCAGTCAACCAAATCAGAAACAAACACGAATGCGTGAAATTAAAAATAAAAAATGTCAACAATTTGCCCCATCGCACCTGTGTATATATATATATATATATATATATATATATATATATATATATATATATATATATATATATATCATGAAAATTTACTTTCGTTATTTAGGTGGGAGTGACAGGACACCCTGAAGAAGACAAAGCGATATCTGCCTCCTAAACTACAACTGCGCCACACCGTGTGCCACACACCCTCACTGAGTCGGGAGAATAGTGGGAGAAGCAAAAGAAACAATTTGGCAACTATGAATTATGAGTACTTAAAAAATTGCGAGTAGCAAAGAACCTCATGTGACTAGCGCAAGGTTAAGCCCCGTTTTTCTGGTGCCAAATGCAAGTATTTCTTAGAATACCTACATCTAGCCGACATTTCTGGCTCTCAATATATTATTTCCAACTTCTGTTGCACAAATAACCTATAAAACTTGCTGCTATTCTTCTAATTTCTCATTTCTCACTCAATCACTAAGCACCCACTGTAGTTTTCTTTAATAATCTATAAATATTTTTTATACTTTTTCCGCATTATACTTTTCACTGCCTACCTGCTTTATCTATAGACTTATATCTACCTATAAAAGGCAGAATGTGTGTGTGTGTGTGTGTGTGTGTAACGAATGCACAGCCGGAATTTTCGACGGATTTGCACCAAAATTTACATGCACATGCTCCAAGTTAGCGGATCCTATAGCTGGCTGCCACGAATAGGCAGGAAGATTCTATTGGCCAGCGGGAAAGCCAACAGCTGACTGACACGAATATTAACTAGCATGCTAGCATGCAAAAAAAAATCGATAGCTGCATTCGTCACAAGTGGGAAAAGTTTAAATCTGCATGGCACTTTACTCCAATTGGCTCATTTGCTTGCTTAAACTCAACGTTGATTCTGATTCCACAGAACTGGGTTGAGTGTGAAAAAGTATTTGTTGTTAACATTCTTTTTTCATTCGGTTTTTCCAGTTACGAGTCCTTTTTTAAAGCTGATCGTTTTGTGTTCATTTTGTTTAGTTCTTTTTTCATAACAGATTTAATGTTTAGTATAGAGCTTAGAAAATATTCGCAGTGTGAGGTAGACAAGAAGTAAGGCATGTAGCAACATCAGCACGGCAAAGGGCACTCATTTAAAGGCAAGGAAGGGCAAAAATATTTTAAGTCAAGTGATAGCGATTGCTGTATGAGTCGTACGATTTTTGAATCAAGCACGGGCAACGCCGGGTCATGCTGCTAGTATACTATATGTTCAATCAGGAACTTCCCATTCAACTGAAATTTGCGCTACGTTCTGTAATTATATACTCGTTTGATGACGAGCGAAAACTTGTAAAAGAACTTGGCAAAATTATAAAGCTTTTGGATCTTATTTGAGAGGAGTGACACTCGGTGTGCCCTTCTACTGCTGCCTCCTATCTGCTCTATGGTTCGATCTGTGGCGCTTTCCGAGATGCTCCTCTGTATGTATCCGTTGTAAAGAGTGCTTATTTGAACTCCTGTTACCTCTATGTTGTATCGTCGAGGTGAATGATACACAGAAAAGAATAAGTGCTTAATATATTTATTCAGCACCAGTATCCGGTTCTAACGGATACATACAAAAAACACAGAACAATAAGTTACAAAACAATTAACAAGACAACTTATAAGTGTTGGAATTTTTGGGTACCCTGTAAGTACTAGTGAGCTAGCCAAAGTGAGCTGACTCATTTTATAGTCCGCCAATAGAAGGGTTAACCAATCAGAAAGCTCAAAATATTCAATGCGACGCGTATAAAGGCAGCCATTTTGTTTTTTTCTCCCAAATTATCTTCACTGCCAACCTGATATCGAAGACTTAAAGAATTAACAGCCGCTACTTTCTCCGAATCTACACTGCCAACCTCTGATATTGAAGAGATTACGGACTTCACTGGATTCCATATTCAGGGACTACGGCAAACATGCTCAACAACAAGGAATAGAGGAGAGTCAAATGCTTTATAGCCAAACGAAGTAAGACCAGTCCGAATATTAATCAGATTAGCATCAACTTATTAATCAACTGTTGCTAACCTACAACACTCTCTATCCGCTTGAAACGATCAGACTAATCTCTTGAGACCTCTTTCACTAACAAGAGATTTCCGTCTACAGAATTATCACTCGCTGGAATTGTTTTCTTCTTTCTGACCATTCTCATTAGACACTAGTGATGGTTTTGCGTAAATATATTCGTAGGTCAGCAGGTCAGCATACATATATATATATATATATATATATATATATATATATATATATATATATATTCTCCTGTTGTATTCGACGTATGAGGGTCAAGCAACTCAATTCCTAGGAACCGACAGCCAGACACCAGCACATGCGATTTGCATATAGTAGTGAAGGTTTTGTGCAGAACCAGCCACATTGAAAGACCGAATACAGAGGACCTGGTGCACTACGTGCTACAAGGTCCCAAAAAGACCCTCCACAGGTTTTTAATTCAAAATTATCCTTCTCCTAGACCAGTTGCCAGCCAAGGCTAAAGAACCTGTTATTTACCGATAGCTGGAGAGAGAAGAAGAGGACATACCTTTCCTAAGGGTTTTAGCACGTAAGTGAATGTAATGGATTCGACTGGAATTTGAATTCCTCAATCTAAGTAGATATCCATTACACCACTGTTTCACCTCATTGAGCATATATATATATATATATATATATATATATATATATATATATATATATATATACTAAAACCCACCCATCTATCAACAATGAAAGTGCTGCATTCAAGGTCATTTAAATTACCTATCTATCCTATAGTAATGCATGAAATGAAATTCAGCGCCGTCACTATAACGTTGTTTAAATGCCTATACCCATTAAATTTCTGCAATGTCATTGGCTGATTAAAAATTTGCATGCAAAGGTCATGTGTTCACGCTTACTTAATTAACCAGTGAGCGTATGGATGAATTTTGAATGACTTTTGTTTGTTTATTTTTAAAAAATCTCAAATTCTACGTCAAACAGGCTTGCATGTAAATGAGAGTTCAAATCAGGATATGTGCTAATTGATTATCTCTGGTTCAGAGACAATAAATTAAAGCAAAACTACCCACACACTACAAAAGTGTAAGTTCATAATAACGTTTCATTCAAGAAATCTGAGAATTAACATAATAACTTGGGAGTATATAACTGTAACCTTAACGTTTGCTTCGGTCAGTGCGTGAGAAGAGACGAGAGTTGTAGCTGGATAAAACGTGACTACTTCATTGAGACCTGTTTACAACGCCCTTAGCATCCGGCAGTTCCTGACCTAGAACGTCGCCGTACTGGAACAAACACCTTATTTACCTGATTTTGCTCCTTGTGGCTTTTTTCTTTTCCCCAAGCTCAAGGGGATAATGAAGGGGGCCCGTTTTGATGGCGTGGAGGCCATCAAGAGAGCCGTAACGACGGAGCTGAGGGTCATTGATCCAAGAAGAAAAGCGTAGCTGAGAAGAATGGAAAAGTCCATTAGACTCGAGTTGGGGATACTATGAGGGAAAACCATGTAGTTTGCTGCTCGGAAATTTTTCTCCCCGGAATCGATCCTTCAGATCTACAAATCAACAATTCGCCCTTGCATGGAGTATTGCTGTCATATATGGTCTGGTGCCCCTTCTTTTTGCCACGGGGTTCTTGATAGGCTCCAGAGGAGGATATGCAATATAATTGGCCCTGCTCTGGCATCTTACTTTCTCACAGACGCGCCGTCGCCTCTCTCTGTTGTACAAATACTTTCATGGTAATTGCTCCTAGGAGCTGCATTCGCTGGTTCCCAGACTTCATGAGTTCAAGCGCCCTACGAGGCTGGCATCCCGCTCTCACCCTTTCACTGTCGAAACGCTTAAATGTAGCCATCTCTTCTACTCCAATAGCTTCATGTCTCGCACCTCTCACCTGTGGAACTCCCTATTCCAGTTTCCCTGGGAGCTATAATCTCCAACTATTCAAATGTAATATCAATCGACATCTCTAGTTGTCTTGATCTATCCACTATCCTTCTCCTCATCCTTTCCTTTATCACTCCTATCTGATCTTGCTCTAAATTTTCTGTAACCCCTTGCGTCCTAGTGGCTTCCCGCCTTGCTTGGCGTGAAACGCTTAAAAAAAATAATATGTCTTAAAATCAACCGCACATTTTTATTTTATCTTCTCGTCCTCAAATCGCACACCACATACAGAAATTTATCACTGGCCCGATAATTTGAGGGACTCTCGAGCCTATGATTGGGTGAATTCTAGTATTTAAAAAATTAAAGCCTCGGTCATTCTGTTGTCACCTTCCAATTTAGCGCCTCTACTGTTTCGACATAAACAGAACCAATTGATTACACAGACTCCGTATTGAATTTGGATAACACAAGACTGGCAAGAACTTAGAGAAACCTCTCTAATCTGGAAACACGGAAAGACCATTAGCGAAAAATTTGCATGCATTTATGTGAATATGCAGCAGACAGCAGAAGTTTATTAACGTGTCATTGTCAATTAATGTGTTTGCCTGCCTGCACCCTGTTGATCGATGTGTTTTCTCCATTGGGTAATAGAAAAGGCTGTACTTGACATTGTCAAGGCAAAAAGGAAGGAGAGGCCCCTCTGGGTTCCTTGTGGTGTAAAATAAAGCAAAGTATTTAAATGTTAGGCCAGAATACCAGAGTAAAGGACTTAGGAATCAAATACCTGAAAACTTTTCTCACCTTAATGCTTAATGGGTATATATATATATATATATATATATATATATATATATATATATATATATATATATATATATATATATATTGAATAAAAACAGACCACGTTAAGGTTCCATGTAATAAATTATTTCACCATAACCCCTTGGTGAAATAATTTATTACATGGAACCTGAATTTTACATTGAGCTCTCCGGATATCATCCTCCTCGGATCTACCCATACGGATTACCTAAGTTTGCATAAACTATATATATATATATATATATATATATATATATATAGATAGATAGATAGATAGATAACTAGACTCGTTTCGAAAAACCCTCGAATTTTTGATTTGCAAATAATCAAATCAATCTCGAGGGAAAAAAAAGTTTTAAAAAAAGAAAGAGCTACAAACATGAACTACTGTCGAACAAATCGCACAGATGCAGGTCTGAAGCCCAAAGAAAAAACCCCGATACGAGTAGACAACTAACTAACAAAAGAGCTCAATACAATCGTAGAGTAGACCTCTATACACATATATATATATATATATATATATATATATATATATATATATATATATGGGGGTGCGTATGTATATATATATATATATATATATATATATATATATATATATATATATATGTGTGTGTGTGTGCGTGTGTATAAGTGAATGGGTAAATATATCAGGTCATCCCATAAGTTCTGTCCGAATTTTGAATAAAGAAAACAAGTGACCAAATGTTACATTTAATTACACATTCAATCAACAATGTATTTTCCCTGATTATCTATGACTTCCTTCCATCTATTAACAAGCTTACTAATTCCATTACTGTAAAATTCTTTTGCCTTTGATTCGAAGAACTCACAAATATCAGTTTTAACCTCTTCCTGTGTTACAAAAGCTGTTTCGTCCAAAATGATTCTGTAAGCTACGAAACAAATGGTAGTCTGAAGGAGCAAGATCGGGAGAATAAGGTGGATCATGGATTTTCTCCCAACCAAGTTCTTCGATCTTTTGTGATGTGATTCTTGCTGAGTGGGGTCGCTCATTGTCCTGATGAAACATCACCTCTTTTCGATTCACTAGCGCAGGTCTTTTTTCCCTCAAAACTTGGTTCAAACTCTCTAATTGCTGACAGTATATTTGAGCATTAATTGTTGCATTAGGTGGTAAGAATTGAAAGTGGATTATTCCTTGACTATCCCACCAGATTGAAAGAACATTTTGCCCATGAAGTTCCCTTCTCGACTGTGGCTGGGGTCCTTTCCCTTTACCAAGCCACTGTCTACGACGCTTAACATTTCGATAAAAGATCCATTTTTCGTCGCCAGTCACAAGTCTATCCAAAAAAGGTGAAACAAGTTGGCGAGAATGGAGAGAAGAGCAGATGTCAACTCGGGATTTGAGGTTGTTTTCAGACAATTCATGAGGCACCCATTTTCCAAGTTTAGGAACTTTTCCAAGTTGTTGAAGATGACGATGAACAATTGTATGGTTTGAACTGAGAACCACTGCCAATTCCTCAACTGATAAAGCAGGATTTTCTTCAAGGGCTGCTTCAAGAAGCTTTTCATCAAACTCAACTGGACGTCCGGTTCGGTCTTCATCTTCAAGGGTGAAATCTCCACCTCTGAATTTTGCAAACCATCTTCTTCAAGTTCTTTCATTCACACATTCCTCTTCATAAACCGAGTGAATGTTTCTAGCCGCTTCGGCTGAAGAGTTTCCTTTCTTGAACTCATAAAGCATTATCTGCCTCAAATGATTCTTGGGTACTTTCATGTTAGCAGGGTTTTAATCAAACAAAATTTAATTTTATTGTTCTCTGAAATAAAATTTGATCAGTTTAAATGCATCTAAACATAAAAATAATGTTCAGCTCCATTAGACATTATAAAATACTCTTTAAATTTTGTTCATTTTAACAAAAAGTTAAAATTCGGACAGAACTTATGGGATGACCTGATATATATATATATATATATATATATATATATATATATATATATATATATATATATATATATATATATATCTGAATGGGTAAATATAGATAGGTATACGAGCGAGCGATCGTATACAAATACAGATAAATATTCTATAGTGTAATAAATAACAGTTCTCAATGTTGAATAACAGAGCTATTTAATATATATACAGTGTAACCCGGATATATATTATTTACATTATTCGGACTATTGTCCGAATCTTTGTCGCCATATTTATTACAACGCTTCAGCCGTTGTATGTTCCGGCCTTCTTCAGGTGGTTGGAATGTGGAACTGAACCCTTTATTTCGCTTACTGGGGTAGACTGTTCTACTTCCACGTGCCATGTTTTAATGGATATCAGTTATCTCCTGTTAATTTTCCCTCTGAAAGTTCTCCGCTACCTTCAGTGAATATTGAATTCTTTGGGTCCTGTCACTGGATCTAACCAACACCTTTATCCACTGTGTCCTTGAGGACATCCGGGTATGAATTTCTGGGTATTACAAACCTAAAGTCTTCAGCAACCATTTTTAACTGTGCTCATATTGCAATTTTGGTGTTATCATTACATGTTTTACCAGAGATCATAAATAATCATAAATTGTAATAAATATGGCGACAAAAATGAGGACAATAGTCCGAATAATGTAAATAATGTACATAATACCTCATCTCAGAAGTATAGACTTATATATATATATATATATATATATATATATATATATATATATATATATATATATATAACACCGGTTGTAACAGCAAAATTGTCCAAATCGTGTAACAGCAAAATTGTCTAATTGTTAGATTGAGCTTTGAACCGTTGTATCTTAGAAAATGATTAAAGGTATCTTACTGGAATTCTCAGAGGTTTATTTAACAATATTGACTCTACACTGAACAATAAGAATGTATTTAGCTCTAAGTTGAAATGATGATCCCTTTTGCTGTTGTAACCTCCTGATCCAATTTTTATCTCTATTGTCCCCTCTTTTTTAAACTTATTCTCATGGTGGTTCTTGAAGGGTCTTTGAAGATGGAAGCCAAATTATGAATGTTGGTACCATTACTGAAGGCCTGAATGATCTTTTTCCTTTCACCATTGCTCAGTTGGGCAGACGATGGGGCTGACACAAAATGATTTTAACCTGTTCTCTTTCTAGCTGAATAACTCAAAGGATGTTTCATTGATTCTTACGATAAATGGTGTTAAGATGGCTAAATGTCTTATCTGAAAGCCTGGAAAAAAAACTCAATTAGTTTAGTGTGGTTTATATATATATATATATATATATATATATATATATATATATATATATATATATATATATATATATATTACATGAATCATTCATACAAAAAACAGATATAGAAGTTAATGATATAAATGGTGAGAATACATCTTCGCAAACAAATTTAATAAAGTACATTAACCCCGAACCTGTAGATGTATGTTATGATCCCTGTTTATAAATTCCAGTTGCACAAGGTCTTTTTTTTTTTATTTTTTTACAAGCTTTCATCTGTGCATGCAGACATCATCAGGTATCGAAATAGATTTTTTTTTTACTTCCCAGTAATAACAGGACAACGAAAATAGAGATGTAATCCGAAATATGTTTTTAGAAATGTGTTATTGTTAATTGTAAGAAATTTTTTCGGAGCGTGTGGTCGCGACGCTGAGGTTGAATTTTTTAATTTTAAGATTGTGCGTTTTTGTACTAATATGGTAATAGTAGAATTCTTTTGTACTGGTAGGTTTTTCAGTCAATGTGGCATGAACTAAATTGAAATGAATGATTCATGTAATGTAAATTGAACTGCACTACATACTTGATATATATATATATATATATATATATATATATATATATATATATATATATATATATATATATTGTTGTTGTTGCTGTTGTTAAACGATCCCAGTGTGCGGCACCTTTGGAAAGTGCCTGAAACAAAGCCATACCACGGTTTGATCCAAGCCTTGTGAGTAAAATTGGGTTGATGGAAACCCGTTAACGGTTGTTCTAGCACGAAGCCATAAGTCATCGTGACCGAGGGTTTGAGCGTGCTATCCTTGCTCAGACTTTTGGTCACGCTAGATAACGCGCTCTGTGTGTATATACAGAGTTCGCCAAAAATGCATACACACTTCAGGAAAGGAAAAACTTGTCATTCCTAATTTTATCAAATTACTGTGGGGGAGGGGGCCTAAATCACAGATTACATTTGCGATCCTTGAAGAAAAAATTTTAAATTCATGAGTAGCAATCCCATTGGACACTTTGGCAATCTTTGCCCAAGCACTAGTTCGGCATACTAATAAATGTCTGGAAGCTAAAGGCCACCATTTTGAGTATCTCTTGTGATTGTAGAGTCCAAAAGTAATTTGTATTAATCTCGTAATTTTGAATAAATTTAGTGTTACAATATCTCTACAAGATTTTGTCTTTCATGAAGTTTGTATACATATTTTGTGGACTCTGTATATATATATATATATATATATATATATATATATATATATATATATATATATATATATATATATATATATATATATACACACGCACAAACAAGTTTAATTAAATAGTCGACAAGGTCTGCCTATTTCGTTTTTTTATTGTATTATTCCAATTTTCGGATAAAGTGTTGAAAATTTCAAAAATACTTGCTGCCTAAATATACCTTATATATATATATTTATATATTTATATATTTATTTATTTTGTAATGAAATAGAAAAAATTCGACAATTATTTTATAGATACAAACATTTACCGGCCTGAATGTCCGAGAAATTTTCACAGAAAATATTCGTCTTCCGACAGGATTCGAAACTGTATCATATACGGAACCGTCATTTAGCTTGACGTGCTTTTAACCGATTTGGCCACAGAGGAATGTTCGGTTAGCAAGGTCGAATTTACTGTCTTTAAACTTCAATTTTCCCTGAATCTCTTACATACATTCATATCTGCTCAAAGCGCATCCAAATGTAAACAAATGACGTCACACATTATGAAACTGACAAAGTCCGACAATTATTTTAAGACATTTTCGGAAGACGAATATTTTATATATGTTATAATTAATTTTTAAAAATATGATTCCACCGTGACAGAGAAATGACTGTGTTTCGAAACTTGACTCATGTCCTAAATTTTAATTTCAATATTAAACTTAAGTTTTAGGGTACAGTATCATTCTCAAGCGATGTTTTAGAATAACTGAACAAATGTTTTACTCATTTAGAGATTGGAAACGGAGGTGTAATCTGGGGCTTTTTCTTTCGTTATAAGGGGGTCACTAAATGTATAAATGTTTATTATATGTAAAATTTTGGGAGTCGTACAAGGTTGGGTTGGAGGATTTTTCTCTGGCTTTGTTGTTTTTATTACTATTTGTTAAAACTTATTGACTGGTGTTCTCGTTACAATCTTTTTTTCGCTGATGGTTTTTAAAGAGCTGATTAGATATGATTGGGTTGTATTTTTAATTCTATAGTTTTATACGTGTCTGAAATTAATTGAATTTGCTAATAGATTTCATATGGTATTGTGTAATTATTTATATATGGTACAGTGTAATTTTTTTCTGTCTGCTTATAAATTACTAATATCTAAGGTGTATATTTGGTGGTGTCTGCAAAAAACCGTTATTTCATTTCTTTGATTTAATACATTTTTGTTTTTTTGAGCTCTATTTCTGTATCGAGCACTGTCTTTTTAAAATAAAACATACATCCTAAGGAACTTTAGCTCATTAATCTAACTATTCTTTCCCGTTACACACACACACACACACACACACACACACATATATATATATATATATATATATATATATATTACAGCAAAAAACAAAAATTACCTCAACATAGAAGATAGTCTACTTCAAGCCGTTCTGTGTGCGGCTATCATCAACCCCTAAGTGTCTGTCTTGTGGCATTGTTTTAAATTTATTTTCAATGTCATTTCCCCTATGGTAAATGCCTTGTTAATGAGAATGGTTTTGTGTTTAAGGTATCGTATCCGGGGTGAAGCGGCCTGGAGTTGGAGTTTATTTATGGCAAGGGTCTTACGTTGTTTGTAGTTTAATATCAGTTCCTACTATGTGGCGTTTCTTATACGAGCCCCAAGTGTTTTTTTTTCTGGGATTCACAGTAAATAGTTTTTTTTTACTATTATGGCGACTGACGTTGCATTTAAATTTTTGAAGATTGTAGTTATCAGGGGAGAAGTAGAAAGAAGGGAGGTCCATTGTCGGTACGCGCGGGAAAAGAAACTGATGGAATAGAAGTTGAGGTTGCATTTAACTATTACAACAGTAAAAGGGTGGGATCTAGGTGCCAGTCTAGTAGCACGCTTAAATTTATATAGTCGGGTCACCATGGAAGATAACTCATCAGAACAGCAGCCATGAAAATATTTGTAGAAAAGACATCTCTCGGGGTGTGATTACGCTGTTGAAAAAAGGACAAGCGTGTTGGGCGGGATATAGATAATTACAGGCCTATAACTCTACTGAACACAGAGTTTAAGATTATGGCCAAGATCCTGTCAGAGCTTTTACAGTGAGTTGCTGAGTTTCGGTTGTGACCCGAGCAGACTTGTTCTATGAAGGATCCGCACGATCATAGAGGGTGTAAAAGATGTCGAGCAAGCCGTGCTTATCAATTTAGTTGAGTTCAAGGATCGACCATCGGTAAGCTGATGTGCTGCAGGCCGCCGGTTTCGAACCCTACTTGTACCGGTGGATTTGCCTTCTGTATCGCTCCCCCAGTGCTGTGGTGCAGGTGAACGTAAAGCGGCCGCGTGCTTTTGCGCTGTCTCGGTCGGTTCGTCAGGTTTGCCAACTGTCACCCCTACTTTAAGTTTTGGCGTTGGAGCCCCTCCTTCGCGGGCTGAAGGACAGGACGTGCAGTCCGGCCCAACGTGGAATCGCTGTCCCTGGTGTTGATCGAGCCAGGGTTTCTGCGTATACCGATGGCGTGTCCACTTTCGTGTCGTCCCTCAGCGACATAGGTCATGGGGAAAGATTAAACGCGACAAGTAGTCTGGCTTGCGGTTAGGTACCTGGTTCGGGTCCGGACTCCAGCTGGAGAAAAATTGGTCATCAGTACAGACAAAAAGTCGGCGTGTCAGTCAAAATTTGGCGCTGAAGACGGTTGTTCTTGATGGGTAGGGCGAAGACGTGTGTCACTTACGCCTTTCCTCTCACACTACCGTCTGGCTGTACTTTCTCTCTGTAAGGAACGTAAGAAAGCGATGGAGCGCTTGCTCTCTTCCCTCTTCTGGGGTAGCCGCAAGTATCACGTCGACAGAGGTGTCTGTGCCCAACGTCCGTGTCATTGGGGGCTGGGAAGTCCATACCTGACGAGTCACCCACACGCCTCAAGGTTGGCTTTCCTACGCCGCGCGTTGACAGGAGATTCGATTTTGAAAGAGTGTGTGAACGTTGCATTCTCTCACCTTACCAAAAATCTTCTTGTTTTGAGGGCTAAGTGCAATCGTAAACCGCGGGATCAGTCTGATTTCCTCCTTGACTGTCGATCGGCCTTAATGCTCATTCTGTCGAAATTTAGCTTAGTAACAGCCAAACTCGGCGCAAAAAAGGTTGGGAAACTTTGTCATTACGTCCAATGACTGGAATCCCGCGTAACACAGTTAACAGAGACATGAAACCAAGAATATACAACCATAACAAGCGAGATAAAGAAGAAGGAAAGACCACTTGAAATAGCTATAAAATTTATTGAGGGAAAAGAAAAAAAAATTAAATGAGGGGGGAAAAATAGTCTGATGTTAAATTTCACTGGTACAACTTGAAAATAACTGCCAAAAACGTCCCTTTGGCGAGCCCTTAACTCCAATAACAGTTCAGAGAGAGTGAAAGAGGTAGAGAGATAGCAGAAAGAAGGGAAAATTTGACTTACTGTTCAAAAAAATAGATGTAATGTTTTTTTTTTAAGTAGCTGGGAAAAAAGGTTTTAGATATTTTTTGAGTTGCTCTCCTTGGAAGATAAGCGAGCTTCCTGTTAAAAATAAATGCAGACTTGTTTTTTCAAACTTTCTCTGCGACACAAATTCAACTTCTAGAGACGACTTAGAAGATCTTTTTTCACATACTTTTTTCACGTCAGAATTTCGTCCACCAATAGGACAAAATAACTCCTCGAAGGAAGGTAGCTTTTCAATCGCTTAATTTTGACTTTTTTCTCTCTTCGACCCGATTGTCGAAAGAAGACTTCCTTGAGAATGTTCTATTGTAAATTCTCTTTTACAATAATTTCTTTAACTGATTTTTTAGATAAGTCTTTACTGACTTGTTCTTTGGTAGCTGAACAATAATCCACTTGATTACTTGAACAGACTTTACTTCACTTGTCTAGAGAATAAGCTTTTTCCACACGGCGAACACACACTTGTTCTTTATCTTCAATTCTCTTAGACAAATATTCTTGACTGTTTTTTTATGACTGTTTTCCTTGTCAGAGCAACAACAGGTTATCATCAAGCTGGCTTCCTTTTCGTCGCGAGACAAGACGACTTCTCGTCTCCACACTGCGACGCCCAGTCTGCTACTACTGACTAGATTCCTCTAATCTAGTCGAAAACAAGCGGGAAAATCACGTACGACCAATCGTTAGACACGATTTCGCCACGTGACACAGCAACAGCAGTTCTTACACTGCACACAGGGGGAAAAAAGGAGAGTGGGAAGGAAATTAAGAGAGATAGAAAGATAGATACAGAAATTAAATTTCTGACAATTCCGCAGTCTAGTGACCTTTCTCGGCTTAAGCGAGTCTTTTATCGGGAATTAATGGAGAGGATTATGAAGGATTCAATTTGCGGCCGGTTCGGTTTGTCGGCGACCGAGTTGCGCTCTTTCTGGTCTTGGACGCCAGCGGCGGATTATCTCAACAACCCTGAGTTTTCGCTTACCTGGCGATTGGTTCGAAATCTGCTATCTCACAATGAGCCCTTCTATGTTTAAGATAGACTCTTCCAAACGTACCCAGTTAATGTGAGTAAGTGTTGTTCCCCGTGTGTCCCCGGCTTCTGCTTTTGTTATGATCCAAGTCGAGATTCCCAACCTCTTCAGTTTCTTTTGGTCCAACCTTTTCATCACACTTACGTCAGTTTTTGAATTTTCTAATGGCCATAATTTTTTATCCTTTCCCTCTCCTTTGGCGAGACGGCCTCTTGATTTTGTTGGAATACAGAATACAGCGATCACTCTTATTTTTGTGGAGTGGGCGAGTCCTACTTACACCATTCCGTATTTTTCGCGGTCAGCATCCCCTCACATCATTTCATTGATAAAATTTGCTCTACTAAATGTATTGAGAACTCTTTGTTTTAACTTATCATTCGTTGTTTTGTTTTTTTCTTTCTACCAGCTGTGCGATTTCTTTCGCCCTGTTGGGAGGTTTTTTAGCGATTTCTTTTTTTCCATTTTATTTTTCCTCGGATGCCAATTTATTTGAAAATTGTTCTATCCAGCTTTCTTCACCCACCGAGTTTAAACAGGTTTACATTATATATATATATATATATATATATATATATATATATATATATATATATATATATATATATATCTTTAAAAACAAGGAAAATATTTTTCTCTAAGGCCCTTTCATCCAACATCTCATCAGGAGTAAATCGTTGGTAATAAATTATACGAAAGAACAGTAACAAAAATGAAGATCAAAAAAGGGGGAAACACGATAATATATATATATATATATATATATATATATATATATATATATATATATATATATATATATATATTCTGTAGTTTACTGCTACCAGCAAGCAGAAATATTTCACCTCCCGATGATGGCCATTTTGGTCGAAACTAGTCGAGGAATCTAAATGAAATAATAATAAAAAAAACGAAAGAATATTAATCTACAACCCAGTGTGTCTGAAGATTTTAATTTTTTATTGTTCAATATATATATATATATATATATATATATATATATATATATATATATATATATATATATATCGAGGGAAGAGGAAATCTCATGTAAATACAATTAGCGAGGTACAATTAAAATAAAATATCCCCCAACAAATTAAGAGACTTGACAAAATCCTTCTGCCGGTTGAGAAAAGGCTTGCGCAGTGATATAGAGACTGATTCAAAAATCTTTAAATGATTATTGGAAACAGCTCTCTGAATAACTATTCACTATTATATCACGGGGTTCTTGATAGGCTCCAGAGGCAGATATGCAATGTAGTTGGCCCTGCTCTGGCATCTCGTCTACAGTCACTTTCTCACAGACGCGCCGTCGCCTCCCTCTGTCTGTTCTACAAATACTTTCATGGAAATTGCTCCGAGAAGCTGCATTCGCTGGTTCCCAGTCGTCATGAGTTCAAGCACCCTACGAGGCTGGCATCCCGCTCTAACCCCTTCACTGTCGAAACTCCTAAATGTAGCCGTCTCTTCTACTCCAATAGCTCCATACCTCGCACCTCTCGCCTGTCGAACTCCCTTCCCAATTACTGTTTCCCTGAGAGCTATAATCTCCAGCTATTCAAATGTAATTTCAATCGACATCTCCAGTTGCCTTGATCTATCCACTATCCTCCTCCTCGTCCTTTCTTCTATCACTCCTATCTGATCTTGCTCTAAACTTTCTGTAACCCCTTGCGTCCTAGTGGCTTCCCGCCTTGCTTTGGGTGAAATGCTTAAATATATATATATATATATATATATATATATATATATATATATATATATATATATCTTACCGTGTTTCCCACTTTTCTTCATTTTCGTTGTTAATGTTCCTTCGTACAATTTATGGAAAACGATTTACTCCCGATGAGATATTGGATGAAAGGGCCTTAGAGACAAATATTTTCCTTGTTTTTAAAACAATATATCAATTTTGTACCGTTAAACATTTGTTATATATATATATATATATATATATATATATATATATATATATATATATATATATATATATATATTATACACAATTGTACATATTGAGATTTTTAACTCATGGTGTGTTTTTTTAGTTTTTTTTTTTTCCAGTAGGCGCCCAGTGTGTGTGTGAGGTATTTTGGTGTATGAAGGAGCGAATGGTGACGGATAAATTCTTATGGTGAATGCGTGTATTGTAAAAAATTAATACATCATAAATCCGATTGACTAGATATAAGATAACTAGTGATGGCCAACCTTGAACTGTCTCCCCACTTTTTCGGCCTTGTGCCAAAATTACTACATCAGTAATAAATCTTAGACATTAGTAACATAACGTTACAAATATATCCGTTAAAACTATCGCTTTCTTAACACATAAAATATGTCGATATTTTGTTGTTCATCTTCCAAAACAATTTTTGAAAATATCCTATAAAACTGCTGCTTTATTAACACACAAAAGATAACGTCTGAATACCATGTTTCTCATCCTCTGGAGCAATTTTTGTATATATCTGTTAAAAGTGGTGATGTTGTAACGTTCAATGATAACTGAACAACTGAAAAACAGTTAACGCTGGAACAAGTTCAAATTTTTTTTTACCTCTTCTTGGGTCCAAAGTCCTTATCGAGGATGCCCACTTAAGCTAGTTTCAAAACTTTCTTTTTTTCTCTGCTGTGTGCGCAACTTTCTTTCCGTTCCTCAATTGGGCCATAACAAATTTATATCCATGAAAAAAAAAAAAAAAAAACTAGCCCCTGAAATTTCGTTCCTTTTTAGATAAGAGCGTTTAATATTCACTTCGAACTGCCTGACTTAAAAAGACAAAGAAATATCCCCAAGGGACAGTGATAAATGTCAGTATCGACAATAGGTGAAGAGAAAAGACATTCTGCGAAAAGACATTTGCACCGTATAAATTTTACGAAGCCAAAATGAATTTTCCTGTCTTAGCTGTAAATATAATTCGCGTTTACTTGACTTTCTTCCGAACGCCATGTATAATTTAGTATGATAATATTAACCCCCCCATATATATATATATATACACACTCACACGTATATATATATATATATATATATATATATATATATATATATATATATATATATATATATATATATATATATATATATATATATATATATATGAAATGGACAAAGTCCGACAATTATTTTAAGACATTTTCATATAGATACAAATATTTAAGTAAATGCTTTGTTTTATAATAAAGAGTATTAATAACATTTGCCGGCCTGAATGTCCGAGACATTTTCATAGAAAATATTCGTCCTCCGATAGGAATCGAACCTGTAATCGTAGGAATATTTTCTATGAAGATTTCTTGGACATTCAGGCCGGTAAATGTTATTAAAAAGCTCCTAGCGCGACAGAGAAACAAGTTTTCTTTGTGGTAAATTTTAGCTATTGATTCAAAATAGTTGTTAGCCTCAGGTCAGTGGAAAACGTGAGACCGAGAAGTCTCAGTGAGTTACTCTCGTGGTGTTGAATATCAACCATTCTGATAAGAGGCAGGGACGTTTCTCTATGGCGGGTAAAATGAGAGAAGTTTCGTTTTGGAGGCATCAAAATTTAAAAGCTATTTCCTGCTCCAGTCAATGTTTGTTTTAACTAGTTTGTTGTTCTTGTTGTTGTTAATAACGTCATTATCTTTTCTTTCTTTTTTTTTTTTTTTTTTTTTTTTGCGGTTGTATATTTTGCATCTCTTTCTGTTAGCAGCATGGCTGAAATAACGAGGATATATACAGGGTGTATCAAAAATACATTTACAAATTTTTTTGTGGAGTGGAGCCGACTTCCTCACGCCAAAACAAGGACAATAGTTCATGTAAACATATGTCTGCAAATTCTTCGTATTTGAGTTATTAAGTTTTTTTTAAAAAGTTTATGGCATATGCCGCTTTATTTCCTTAGGTTACGTTTGTCATTCATATACATTCGTGGTTATACTGTCTTCAAAGTTTAACGTGTGTAGTAGTGAGTTAACAGAGAAGTGTTCTGTTTAAGAATGGCATAATTAACATATGGTGAACTGGCAGATACGATGTTTACATACGGCAGCGCGAATGATAATGGACGCGGGGCTGCACGGCTGTATCAGATTGCGTTTCCAGACCGAACGTAGCCAACCTTTGCTGCTGTTTATCGCCACGTTGCTGAGACAGGATCTGTGGCACCACACACTATGGATCGAGGAAGACTTAACTTTCCTTAAGAACTTGAGACTACATATATGCAATAGTATTATCATTTACATTATTTACATTA
This sequence comes from Acanthosepion lycidas, assembly GCA_963932145.1. Taxonomy (NCBI): domain Eukaryota; kingdom Metazoa; phylum Mollusca; class Cephalopoda; order Sepiida; family Sepiidae; genus Acanthosepion; species Acanthosepion lycidas. The sequence goes on along the minus strand of OZ010600.1, from coordinate 28,277,968 downwards.
TTCGAACTATTGTTCTTATCTCTGTCGCCATATTTATTAACGCGTTTCGGCCGTTGTACGCTCCGGCCTTTTTCACGTTGTTGGAATGTCGAACTTAAGTACAACGGCCGAAACGTTGTAATAAATATGGCGACAGAGATGAGGACAATAGTCCGAATAATGTAAATAATGTACATAATACCTCATCTCAGAAATATAGACAGATATTATCATTTAATTTTAGAATTTTACAATATATATATATGTATATATATTCTTACATATCCGAGTTTCATTATTATCTTCATCGTCTCTCTTTCTCTTCCTGTTACTTTTTTTCTCTTTTGATGGGGGAGATGGCTGAGAAACAAAGAGAGTTTGACGAGGACATTCATGTAAATTTGATTTTGGTGGACAACTCTGCGCGACTGAGAAGCCCACACACTTCGCCAGAAGGGCCTCCCTCGCGGCTCAAAGGGGATTGAGACAAGCGAGTTCTGGCAAACCTGGTTGCATCAGGCTGTTGGATGCCTGGTCTGTCAAGGTCTCCCTTAGTTACACCAGCCCGACTGGCGCTGCCCTCTTCCACCGGTATGGCCGTTTGGGGCCTTCGATGGTTGGTCGCGTTCAGTCTAGTGCTTGCTCTTCGATCTTACCGTTATGAGTGGCCCTAGAGACAGCTTTACCCTTGGGATCACTTGGAACTCAAGACAGCTTCACCCTTGGAATCACTGGGGCAAGTAAACTCTCTACCATGACAAAAAAAAACGACCATATATATTTTACTCTGGATGTTGGTGGAAACAGTTCGTTATCAAATGTACCATGTTGACGTATTATTATTTCCTTGCGCTCTACTTCCTGGTAGCGGAGACGGCTGTGAATCGAAGAGAGTTTGACGAGGCAATTCACGTGAATTTGATTTTGGTGGACAAATCTGCGCGACAGAGAAGCCCACACGGCCTGAAGTGCCCTCCACGCGACTCAATTTGGATTCAGACGGGCGAAATCTGGCAAATCCTGTTACATCGTACTCTCGGGTGGATATAATGAATAGGGCACATATCAAACATAAAATTATAATTAATTTTTAAAAAAATGAATAATTTATTTAAAGACAAAATATATTAGGTTGGTGCAAAAATAATGACGTAATAATGTCGTTTTTTTTACGTATTTTTAACGTCAAAAACGACATTATTACGTCATTATTTTTGCACCAGCCTAATATCTCCCTAATTCTGACAAGTTTTTTTTATTTATTCGGATACTCACTATTTATACTCACTAAACAGCAAAGGGAATTACTTAACCTCGGACCCAACTGCCGCCTTTACCCCACTATTGATAATCTATATATAAAATTATTTGTCTTCCGTTAGTCCGTCCGTCTGTCACACCCTCTTAAGTAGCCAGACATTGACCGATCTAAACCAAATTTTGTGGAGATGTGCAAACACGTAAGTGGGGGTCACAGTACAGGACGCGTAGCTTAGTATAATATATATTCATTAATTATTTTGAAAAATTAATTAATTTTTTAACATACTAAATACATTCACCACATCGTCATTCTCACAATATTACACTGGGGACATACATCAAATGATTTAATCGCAGTCGCGAACATCAGTCAGATTCCCGCTCCCAATACGCACTTTTCAACAAGGAGAGATTGACCTTCGTAAGGCATTTCCTTGGCCAATTTTATTTTATTTAACTGGTTACAGTTTTGGCAATATAAATAGCATGGCCAAACGTTTTAAAAAGTTGTAAAGCTATATTTACGCATGGCCAGTTGTATGTTGCATGCTCAAGAGTAAGAAATCGTAAGTATTTATTATTCGCTGTTAAAAAGTAAAAACAGAAATGTTCTTAAAAAATATTGTTTACTATAACAGTCCAGGTTAGGACAAAGGAAGAAGAACACAAACACAAGAATAGAAATAACGAAGGTATATTACACGAAATAATAATACAAGATGTGGAAGGTGTTAGTATGACTGTCAGTCTGGTTTAGAGTGGACTACTATCGGCTCGACTCGATTCGATATTTACTTGCCCCACCCTCCACGAGGGAAAGATGTGGCACAAGGCCGAGTTTTACGTGGGTTTTTCGATCCCGTATGTTCAGCCAAAAAATGCCCGTAGAAACTGGAAAAACAGAATCGGGTTGATCAACCTCCCTCGAACGAGGCTCTACCCTTCGGCGGAGCCTCGTCCGGGTTCCTCTCTGCTCAGAGGCAGAGAGTTCGACCGTCAAGCCGAGAAGCTCGGCTCGATTCGCTATCTAGCCATCCCACCACGAGGGTTGCATATGGCACAAGGCCGAATTTAACGTGGGTTTTTCGATCCCGTATGTTCAGCCAAAAAATGCCCGTAGAAACTGGAAAAACAGAATCAGGTTGATCAACCTCCCCCGAACGAGGCTCTACCCTTCGGCGGAGCCTCGTCCGGGTTCCTCTCTGCTCAGAGGCAGAGAGTTCGACCGTCAAGCCGAGAAGCTCGGCTCGATTCGCTATCTAGCCATCCCACCACGAGGGTTGCATATGGCACAAGGCCGAGTTTAACGTGGGTTTCCCGAGCCCCGTAGGCTCGGCCAAAAAATGCCCGTAGAACCCGTATAAACGGGATCGGGTTGGTCAACCTCCCCGAACGAGACTGTGCCCTTCGGGAACCCGGACGAGGCTCCGCCGAAGGGCAGAGTCTCGTCCGGGTTTCTCTCTGCTCAGAGGCAGAGAGTTCGACCGTCAAACCAAGCTTCTCGGCTCGATTCGTCACTCTCTCTTGAGGGGCGTAGTATACATAGTGTTAGGAAGAGTTCGTTCTGTAGTTATAGGTAAGGCCCCATGACAACTATGAATTTCTATAAAATTAAATTAAAGAAATTATGAAACGGTGTAGTACGTTTTTTCCAAACAAACCAGCTGAATTCATTGATTGTTTTGCGAAATTGAACAAAACGTAAGGTTTGTAAATCTCATCAAAAATGTTAGCCTCTTGCAAAAAAAAAAAAGAAAAAGTCTAGCATAAAAAAGCAGAGATTGAAACATTGCACAAACATATCTTAGAACTACAGGATAACAAAAACATCACAACTAAACCTGGATTAAAATGTTGCTCAAAGCATAAAAATCGTAATAAAAAATAATAATAATTTTTGTTTGACTAGAAGTTCTATTTAACCAAACGGTCAGACACACCTTATCTAGTGATTGTTCCCCAAAGAGGATGCAGGTTCGAATCATGTTGAAGGAGTATATTTTTCTGACACGATTTCTCGAATATTCAGGCCGGTAAAAGAAGTTGAATAAAAAATACTATTTAATTAAAAAAAAAAATAGTGTTTAAAAAAAAACAGAGCTTCTACCTGAATATGAGTATCCACAAAAAAATAACGTTTAAACAAAATAAATTAAAAATAACAATGTCAGATTTAATACATTCCCCCATATATATATATATATATATATATATATATATATATATATATATATTAGGTTGGTGCAAAAATAATGACGTAATAATGTCGTTTTTTGACGTATTTTTTAACGTCTAAAAACGACGTTATTACGTCATTACGTCATTATTTTTGCACCAACCTAATATATATATATATATATATATATATATATATATATATATATATATATACGATCTGCCTAAGAATATACACAGATCATTTGTAAACATCTATGCCGATGATACGACGATATACAGGCGCGCATCTAAAACTCTTGACGATCAGAGATTGGTAGCTGACCTCTTTTCTAATTTAACACTGCCTGATTACATCTAATGCTTCGAAAAACAAACTACCTATATGCCATCACCGCCGATCAGACCCCGAACTACCGCCAGTCACGCTGTGTAATGCATTTTGTCCCTTACGACTTCATTGATGAATCCTACGGGACGGACGAAACGTGTCATACCAAAACTTTTTTACACATTGGCATACATCTTTCCTACAAAACTGTTCTTGATATATAACAATTTATTTATTAAAGACATTTTTTATGTTTAACGTTCTTTTTATAGATACAAGTATTTAAGTAAATGCTCTGTTTATAATAAACAGTATTAAATAACATTTACCGGCCTGAATGTCCGAGAAATTTTCATAGAAAATATTCGTCCTTTGACAGGATTCGAACCTGCATCCTATACGGAACCGTCATTTAGCTTGACATGCCTAAACTCTCGGCCACAAAGGATCGTTCGGTTGGCAAGGTCGAAATATTCGTCCTTGGTGGCCGAATCGGTCAGGCACGTCAGCGTAAATGACGGTTCCGTATAGGATGCAGGTTCGAATCCTGTCAAAGGACGAACATTTTCTATGAAAATTTCTCGGACATTCAGGCCGGTAAATGTTATTTAATACTGTTTATTATAAACAGAGCATTTACTTAAATACTTGTATCTATAAAAAGAATGTTAAACCTAAAAAATGTCTTTAATAAATAAATTGTCGGACTTTGTCCATTTCGTAATATTTAACAATGTATATATCGTTATCCCATATACCAATATATATACAGTAGCGGCCATAATATAAGGAACGGAAACAACAAAGGCACAAATATCCGTATTAGTTAAAAAGTTATGCATGATTAGCAATGAAATTTTTACCGAATAAAGATTAGGATGTAATGCATATTTTATTTATATTTATATTTATATTTATATTTATATTTATATTTATATATATATATATATATATATATATATATATATATATATATATATATATATATATATATATATATAAACGTTACAAATATTTACGTAATAGTTTGTTTTTTTTTAATAAAGATTAAATGGAACAAAAGAAATAAGCTACTGGACAAAAGTAAAACTTTCATTGCTAATCATGCATTACTTTTTAAGTAATACGCATATTTATGTCTTTGTTGTTTCCGTTCCTTATATCATGGCCGCTACTGTATAGTACTACACTCATTTAAGTAGCTTTAAGCATGAAAATCACACAACACCAGCCTATATAAATATTAGGTTGGTGCAAAAATAATGACGTAATCATGTCGTTTTTTGACGTGAAAAAATACGTCAAAAAACGACATGATTACGTCATTATTTTTGCACCAAACTAATACATATGGAATATTAAACAGGAAAATGCAATTGACCGCATTTTAAAATGAGAAATACTTCAAAAATGGAGGGAAAATTAGCAATGGCCACCTCCGATGAACCCAATAATTTATTAAATCAAAGATCTGAGATTTTAAATAGATGTAGGCATAGGAAATCCTGCTTATTGGAATAGAGACTCTGTTGGCTTTTCCTATCTTCTTCTGTCACGTGGTTTTACGCTAATTAGTTTTTTGTCGTTTTGTCAATAAATACTGTTTCGTGTCTTTTCCTATTTAGCCAGATATATATATATATATATATATATATATATATATATATATATATATATATATATATATATATAGAGAGAGAGAGAGAGAGAGAGAGAGAGAGAATAAGAAAACTGTAGTTTTAGCCGACGCGTTTCGTCCAATGTTGAATTTTCAAGGCAAAAAATGAAATGAATTTATTGAAACAAAGTATAAACAACAAACAAAATGTCGTTTACAGCTAGAAGAATTTAGAAACGCTATTGTATATTCATATGGTCAATTGAAAAATTACATCAACTACTTTAATTTTGAAGAGAATATTATCACATGTAGAAATATTGTTTGTATTGTTTCTTTTGATTTCTTCATATATTTGGTGTCTACGTTAACTTGGGAGAGTAGTGATTCTGTTTGGGAAGGTGATAATGGGAAAAAAATATTCAATGGCGGCACTCTCGAGGATTTTCCTTCATAACATAAATTGTC
>OZ010600.1:28262134-28267134 GCA_963932145.1 Acanthosepion lycidas | reverse complement strand
AAGCTGTTTTTCTTTTTATAGTTCGTCCTTTCTTCTGAGTTTACCGCCTTTTCTAAAACTCTCATTCAGTTTTGCGTTTTGTTTCTATCTGAATCTACCATCAATATAAACATACAACAAAGTCCCCTTTCAGATATAAAATCTGAAAGCTTGAAATCTCCATCGATTATCGCTCGTATTTGGGTGGACCAAACACTAGGGAAGGCTTTGTTGCAAGCTGAAAGAACGAAATGCGAAAATAAAACCCTCAATGAGAAATAAAGAGTCAGACTCTATGTTCAGTATACCCGGTGTAACAGCAAAATTGTCCAAATTGTGTAACCGCATGGGATAATTGTCTATCCCACAAAATGTTTAATATCTAAGGAAAAAACACTAAACTAAATGTCTTTTTTCCAGATATTTAGATAAGACGTTTAGCCATATTGACATCAATTTTCATAAGCATCAGTAAAAAACCATTTGAGTTATTCAGCTTGAAAGACAACAGGTTAAAATCATATTGCTTCAGCCCCGATATATCTTCCCAACTGAAAGATGGTGAGGGGAAAAATATCATTCAGGCTTTCAGTAATGGTACCAAAATTCATAAACTGGCTTTCATCTTCAAAGTCCATTCAAGAACCATCAAGAGAATCGTGAATAAGTTTTAAAAAGAGAGAACAGTAGAGAGGAAAACTGAATCAGGAAGTCACAACAGGGAGAGGGATCATCATTTCAACTTAGAGCTAAATACATTCTTATTGTTCAAAGTAGAGTCCAACAGTGTTATAAAAACCTCGGAGAATTCCAGTAAGATATCTTTAATAATTTATAAGATACAATGGTTCAACGCTTAATCTAACAACTGGACAATTTTGCTGTTACACGATTTGGACAATTTTGCTGTTACACCCGATATAATAAAACTCTATTTCGGTTTACTGTTTCCTTGGCATCTACAATCACCAAAAGTTTAAATGCAAATTCCAGCGCCAACCTCCGCCTTCCTGGACCCTTTTCTCTTATTTTCCTTTCTCCTTCTCCTTCTCCTTCCCTCTGGTAACGCGCTGGATCTTAGTGGCATTATCGGCTTGCTTGGGATGGATTCTTTTTTGTTGTTTTTTTTTTAAATCGTTATTTTTCAAGGAACTATCGCATAGACAGAGAGAGTACATGGGTGACACATGTGGATAATTTCTGCCACTTCTGACATCGGCTAACAGATCAACTTTTCTCCTCAACTCTTCCTTTTACCAACACTCTAACCATCTCAACATTCCAACGCGCGGCTGGCACCTCTAATGGGCGGCATCGGACCTGTCTCTCTCAGTCCCAACTGTGACAGTTGAATGTAAGTCTACAACCGGGATTTCTCAACGTCCGATGTGTTGTCACTTGTTCCCAAAAGTATGCGTTTATATATCTTTTGTTTTATTCTCTTTGGGTCAAGTGTGTGGCCGCTTTGAAGACGCCCCTTCACGCACTTTATGACTGGTCATAAAGCAAGAAACACATGAGACTAATATAAAATCACACACCATCAGCTATATGAGGGTCATCTGTTTATTTTATGTTAGGATTATGTCTGCTAGAAATAAATCCTGGTAGGACTTCTAGTTTTCTCGGGATTGTCTCGATTTATAGATTAAATAAATCTAGTATAAAAAATCACTCGTTTCGTATTCGTCTTAATATTTTTGCTTATTCCTTGAAAGCATTTTCACTTCGCGAAAATTATATTATAATGAATGATCAGCCAACAATAGCATTTTGCATTTTGATTTAGCAATGTAACACATTAATTTACGCCAGCTTCTTTGTTTCGTTCATACGCTGTATGCAGTGCTGGATTTACATATGGGCTAGAATGGGTTGTAGCCCAGAGGCCACCAAATTTTTAGATAATATGAACATTTCTGAAGATGTTTTCTGACAAGGACTTGATAATCCTAAAAAGAATTTCCTGAAGAGGCGAATGATTCTTTCCTGATAGAACTGAAGCATTTTTATATATATCGGAAACAAACATTTCCTGATAAAAACACATTTCAGCACCAAATTTATATCAGATTATTTTTTTTATTCGGCATTTCCTGATGTCTTAAGATTTTTTCTGTGTACGTGGGCGGACTGAAATGTTCACAGGCTGACTATGAAGGAGCTATTACAGTGTTGTAAAATCTTGCATGCATAAATTTTAAATCTTCTTAATAATAACAGCATTTTTCTCTTTCCATGTAAGAGGGAGAGCTGAAAAGTTGATAGGCTGACTATGAAGGAGCGATGCTAGTATTGTAAAATATTGCATGCATACATTTCAAATCTTCTTATTAATAACTGCATTTTTTCTCTTTCCATGTAAGAGGGTGGGCTGAAAAGTTGAGAGGCTGACTATGAAGGAACGATGCTAGTATTGTAAAATCTTGTATGCATAAATTTCAAATCTTCTTATTAAAAACTGCATTTTTCTCTTTCCATGTAAGAAGGTGGGCTGAAAAGTTGATACGCTGACTATGGAGGAGCGATTATATTGTTGTGAAATCTTGCATGCATTAGTTTCAAATCTTCTTATTAATAACTGCATTTTTCTCTTTCCATGTAAGGAGGTGGGCTGAAAAGTTCATAGACTGACTATGGAGGAACGATACTAGTATTCTAAAATATTGCATGCATTCATTTCAACTCTTACCTGATATAATTGATATATGACTATTGAAAGGAAGCTTCAAATGTAACTAGTAGCCTCTTCTCTTGAAAACGGACAAAATTTGACATCTTGTTATCAAATACCGGCAGAAAAAGACCAAGGATGTTCATGTTGACATGGTTGCTACATTACCAGATGGCGGTCAAGCTTCATCAATAGTGCCATTGTGGGCCGCTGAATTTAGGAGATGAGAATCTTGAAGATGACCTAATGTCTTGATGTCCTTCAAATGCCACCACCGAGGAAAACATTGATCGTGTTCACCACATGCTGATGCATGACAGGTAATTGACTATAAAACAAATAGCCAATGATATTAGCATATCCCGGGAGAGTGTTGAGAATATTCAGCACAATGAACTTGGTATTTCTGCTCAGTGTGTACCACGTATTTTGACGGCTGATCAAAAGCGCACTAGGCTGATGACCTCATGGGAATATTTGACATCGTTTGAAGGAGATCCAGTTGCTTTCTTTGAACGTTTCCTAAGCCAGGATGAGTGTTTAGCTCATCACTTTGTGTCACCAGAAAAGAGACAATCAATGCAGTGGAAACGCCCCTCCTCACCTGCTCCAAAGAGGGCTAATGTTGTTTCATCCGCAGAAATGTTGGTTCTGGGTTTTTTTTTTCATGAAATAGGCATTGCGTTTATTGTCTATCTTCCAAAGGGCCACACCATCCATGGTGAGTACTATGCTAATTTTCTGAAGCAGTTAGAAAAAGCTATCAAGGCCAAACGCCCAGGAAAACTGGCGAAAGGTGTCATGTTTCATAAAGCTAATGCTCCGTCATACAAGTCTTTGGTTTCAATGGCTGCTTTTGTAGTTTTAAATTGGTTGATCGCCTTCTCTATTCCCTACTTTGGTTTCATCTTATTATCTTCCGTGTTTTTTATTTTTTGTTTTTTTTTAGAAACCCTTAGCTTGGAATGCTGACATAATATCTGCTGCTGCTAATATCGTTTTTGCCCAACAGGATGAAAGCTTCTTCACCCAATGAGATTCAAGCACTCCAAACATCAAGACATGAATTGTGATGACCGCAAGAAGGACTATGTTGAAAAATAAACCGCGTTTGGTTACATTCCATGAGATTATCTCCAAACACTTCGACGTGGTGTAATGGTTAACAAGCTGGTCCTGCTGGATCACGACTGAATAGAGATTTCGATCCTCACTGGGTGTTTCACACTTTCGGCCTGGTGCCACATCCAAGCTCTGTTTAGAAAATCGCCATGCACCCTTGGACGTGGTGTAATGCTTAGCAAGCTTATATTAGTGGATCAATTACGACTGAGTAGTGAGTTCGATCCTTACTAGGTGTTTCACATTTTCGGCCTTGGGCCACATCTCAGCTACGCTTAGAAAATCATCGTGTGAGTATTTTGGTCAGCCTATGAACTTTTCATCCGACCCACAATTTCCTGTTCTTTGTAGCTCTTAATAAATTTTCTCTTTTTGCTATCTTACCTAAATCTTGTTTTGCCATCCATTTTCTCAATCCCGCTAGGTAGGGTATGCTTTGCCTTCAATCTGTCCTGCGAGTATCAAATTTTCCAAGCCCTCTACAATTTCATGTCATTTATAGCTCTTAATAAAATGTATCTTTTGTTCCGCCATCCATTTACTCAAGCTCGCTATGTAGGTTATGCGTTGGTTTCCTCTGTCCCTCTTGCCTTCAATCTGTCCTGTGAGTATCAGATTTTCCAAGCCCTCTTTCCTCAGTTATGTACCCTGAAAATTTCAACTATCTCTTCCTTGTGTTAAGTATAAAGATACATTCTGTTTACATTTTCTCTAAAACTTTGTTGTTGCTCATATGTTCAGTCCATGGTATTCTCAGCATCCTTCTGTAGAACCACATTTCTATTGCTTTATCTTTGATAGGATAGTCCAGCGTTTTCTGCCATACAAGATGACAGATATCACATAACAATTCAATACTCTTTTCTTTGTTTCTAATGAAATTTTTCTGTCTCTGTCAAAAAGGTTGTCACAGGTACAATTTATACTCAAATCAAAAAGATAGACACTGGTCCTGTTTGCACTAGAGACAATAAAGGAGACACAGTTACATTTTACATTAGAACCAACATGGTAGATTTATCTTCACCTTAAACTAGAGTAAAAAAGGCAGACATGTGTCCTGATTACACTAGTGTCAAAAAGGCAGACATATGTCCTGATTACACTAGGGTCAAAAAGGCAGACTTATGTCTTGATTACACTAGTGTCGAAAAGGCAGACATATGTCCTGATTACACTAGGGTCAAAAAGGCAGACTTATGTCTTGATTACACTAGTGTCAAAA
>OZ010600.1:28244634-28257134 GCA_963932145.1 Acanthosepion lycidas | reverse complement strand
TTCTTAATTCTTGTTCTTTTTTTGTTCTCTCTCCTCAATAGTGCTTTTTTTTTCACATACTCAGTAACACTCAGTAACCCCACTTACGTCTTAGTGGCTTTATTGCCATGTTTGTTCTTAAATGATTAAAAATCTCATTCAGCTTTCTACTAATTTATCTGTGTATGTAACAGACGTTATGATTGATTAATTTTGATTTTTATGGCTTATCAACCTTTTTTTTTTTTTTTTTTTTTTTTTGGTTATTTGAAGCTAAAAAATGTCTTCGGATTGCAAGAATTATTTTTGAGAAAGTAATGATTTAGTGATACTAATCTTACTATTTAACCCATAGCCGGGGAAAAAGAGGTGGATTCATACCTTTCCCAAGGATATTTGCGCGGAAGTGAATATAGCGAACTCAGAGGGAATTGGAACTTGGCTCTCCGATTAACCATCACAAACCATTATCCATTACACCACCCGCACATACAGGCTTACAGTACCTGGTATTCTCAAGCAGTCGTCTATCGAGGTACTGACCAAGCTTGATATAGACATTAAGTTTGGTGATATTTCATATTCAGATTTGGAAACCTATTTGTCGTACATATTCTTTGCTTTAGATAATCATACGTTAGAAAGCATTGGACGTTTGCTTAGAGATAGGGAAGTTGTCGAGGGCCGTGATCGACTGAAGAGAAATTGAACATAAATAATGATGTTTATTAGCAAATAAGAATCTAGAGCGAATTTACTGCTTCACATGTACTCTCGAGTGATGAATGAACAAGGGCATAAATGCATGTAATAAAATCTCTCTTTTGTGACAGGCGAAGCATTGACCATTTTGCGCATCCACTTGTATGAGTTTCCCGCCTTTAAAGGCACCACTTTTGGATTTCAAAGCTGAGAGGTGGGAATTGCTCCTCTGATGCGGGTAGGTTATCGCCTTTTGTGAGATGGCCACTTTTATAACTGTGCAAGTGCTTTATACGATCTGCCATTGGAGCGACGGTAGCGAATATTAATGCCCGTCTCGTCAATCCAGATGAAATCCAGATGAAAGTAACGCCCCCACAAAAGAAAGCGATATACGAGTGTGAACTGAAAAGTTCTCGGCCAGACCAACTTGCCAAAACCCAGTCAAATGGCCAAAAAGCTACATGGTTAGATCGAGAATTTTTCAGCACTTCCATATTTCCTTTTGAAAATTCCTCCTCCAAAAGAGGAGATGGAGGGGGGGAGAAGGAAGACTCATCCACCTCCACCATCTCCTCCTCCTCCTCTTTCTTCCTCTTCTTCATTTCTTTTACTTATACTTCCTCATTTGTTGTTGATCTTCTTCTTCTTCTTCTTCTTCTTCTTCTTCTTCTTCTTCTTCTTCTTCTTCTTCTTCTTCTATTGCTTCATCTTCTACAATTTCTTCTTTTTCGTCTTCTTCTATTTCTTCTTCTTCTTCCTCTTCTATTTCTTCTTGTTGTTCTTCTACTACAAGTATTTCTTCTGATGCTGATTCTACTTTTCATCTTCTTCTTCTTACCCTTCGTCTTCATTTCTTCTTCTTCTTCTTCTTCTTCTATTTCTTCCTCTTCTTCTATTTCTTCTTCTTCTTCTATATCTTCTTCTATTTTTTCTTCTTCTATTTCTTCTTCTTCTTCTTCTTCTTCTTCTTCTATTGCTTCATCTTCTACAATTTCTTCTTTTTCGTCTTCTTCTATTTCTTCTTCTATTTCTTCCTCTTCTTCTATTTCTTCTTCTTCTTCTATTTCTTCCTCTTCTACTATTTCTTCTACTCCTTCTTCTCCTTCTTCTTCTTCTTCTTCTTCTTCTATTTCTTTTTATTATTATTCTATTTCTTCTTCTTCTATTTCTCCTTCTTCTATTTCTTCTTCTACATCTTCTATTTCATCTTCTTCTTCTATTTATTCTTCTACTTCTTCATCTTCTTCTTCTTCTTCTTCTTCTTCTTCTTCTTCTTCTTTGCACCGCCTCCCTTCAGGCCATCGTGGCTCCCCACAGAGAATTTTAGCAGGTTTACTTACTTTCCCACATTACCTCCGTATTTCATCGGCGTAAGTTCCACGCAAATAGCTTCTTCCCGCGAACCCCTGTTCTGTGAAACAGATTCCCAAGAAGATATTTCCCCCCATCACTTTAATCTTCAATTCTTCAAGGCTAGAATTAACCGTTATCTTCCCCCTTCTATCCATGTAAACTAAGCCTTAACAGAAACCCTCTACCTCGAATGGCCTTATGTACTGAGTGGACATTTCTGGTGTATATTGAATCAATACAAGGTGATATATAAAAAATACGTCAAAAAACGACATTATTACGTCATTATTTTGCACCAACCTAATATATATATATATATATCTATATTATATATATACAAAACCTTGGTGAAAAATATGGAATCCCCACACTTAGAATATTAACTCAAACATTTAACTTCTCGCCAAATAAACAAATTATGCATTTTGTAACTGATCACTAATTATTCTAACTTCATTAAATATGCGTCAAACAAATTAGATTAAATTATTTAAATTGGCATATTTTATCAGAGAAAATATCTCGTGTAAATTAATTGCGGCTTCCAATTCTATGATCTTAGCATTTGTAGGATTCAACTATACTGTACCGTATACCTTCAATTTGCTCACTCAGCGTAAAGGCACAACCTACGTTGGAATACGAAAAGTAACTCCGAAAACAAGCTGACGAACCCATATAAATATACAGTGAAAATGTCCTCTTAATAGAAGTAAATAATTATCCGAAACCACTGAATCCCCAGAATACGAACGAAAACTTCAGAACAGAATTACCTATATTCCCCCGGGCTTTGATCCGCGGAGTAAGGATGAATCTATGGCCGCACATTCCTAGTAATTCGCTCGGATTGACAACACTAATTGGCGCCTTCACTTCTTCTTTTTCTCCTTCTTCTTCTTCTTCTTCTTTTTCTTTTTCTTCTTCTCCTTTTTTCTGTTTCTTCTTTTTTCTTCTTCTCCTTTTTTCTGTTTCTTCTTTTTTCTTCTTCTTTTTTCTGTTTCTTCTTTTTTCTTCTTCTCCTTTTTAATTAAATTCTTCTTCTTCTGTTCCTCCTCCTCTTCTTCTTCTCCTCCTCCTCTTTTTCTTCTTCTTCTTCTTCTCCTCTTCTTCTTCTTCTTCTTCTTCTTCTCCTCCTCCTCTTCTTCTTCTTCTTCTCCTCCTCCTCCTTCTATTCTTCTTCGTCTTCTTCTCCTCCTCCTCTTCTTTTTCTCCTCCTCTTCTTCTTCTACTTCTTCTCCTCCTCCTCCTCCTCCTCTTCTTCTTCTTCTTCTTCTTCTTCTTCTTCTTCTTCTTCTTCTTCTTCTGTGCACAGCGTCCCTTTAAGCCTTAAGAGATCGTGATTCTCCACAGAGAATTTTAGCAGTTTTTCTGACTTTCCCACACTCCATCCGTATTCCATCTGCGAGAAGTAAGTTCCACTCGAACAGCTTCTTCCCACCAACCACTGCCCTGTGGAACAGATTCCCAAGATGATATTTCCCCGATCACAACAATCTTAACCTATTCAAGGCTAGGGTTAACCGTTATTTTCCCCTCTTATCCTTATAGACTATGTCTTAACGTAACCCTCTACCTCGAGTGGCTCCCTGGCCTTGTACGGAGTAAACCTTACTGTAAAAAAAAAAAGATGTGGTCCGAGCAAAATTACCTATATTCTCCCGGGGTTTGATTTGCGGAGTAAGGATGAAACTCGTCCGATTAACTATGGCCGCGCATTTCGAGTAATTCGCACGGATTGACAACATTAATTGGCGCTTTTCACTTCAGGACAATAGCGATAATGTCTATCCACAACTTTCTAGCCAATGATAAAGTTTATCATTTCGCATTCTCTGTTCTCCCAACCATCCAAACAAGCTCTTTATGTAGGTTACCCGTTATTTTTCTCTGCCCCTCTTGCCTTCGACAAGCCCTGTGTGTGTCAAATTTTCTAAGCTCTCTTTCCTCTCATTATGTGTCTTAGAAATTTAAATTGTTTCTTTCGGATTCTTTTTTGTATATATTTACCGTAAAACTTCCTCGTCTCTCGCGTGATTTAAAGCTATGGTCATTTTTTTTTTTTTAATTTCTTGATTGAAGGCGATTACATTTTAACTTTAGCGAATTTCAAATTTCTTTTGGTAAATTTAGTTTGGCAAGACTGAATTTAATTTCGCAAGTATAATCCTCAACGTCCGGTTTCTTGTCACTTGTTCCCAAACGTTTTCGTTAATTTATCTATTACCCTACAGACGAAACCCTACTCGCCATTATCGCTTTGCGATATCGCTATGTGGCAGATGTTCGGACGAGTCGCATTCCTTAGTTCCACCAATTCAGACATTCACAGCTAAGACCAGCCGTGCCATGTTGATGGTGGTAATTCATCCTCAACCCTTTCCTGTTTCTTTGCTAAAAAGAAAGTTCCACTCAGACGGCTTATTTCAAAGACTTGTTACTCTAATTTCTAACTTTCTGTCCTGGAGTAACAAGATGACAGATTTCACGTAAAATTTTATTTTCAAGTCATTTTTCATTGATTTTTGAACTGTAATATCTGAAACTCCTCCTTCACAAGCCAAACGTCTTATCGATTAAGCTGGATCTTTTCTAATTAATCTCTTTAGCTCTAAGTTGAAATGACTATCCCTTTTCCTGTTGTGACCTCCTGATTCACTTTTCCTCTGTACCGTTCCGCCCTTTTAAAACTTATTCACCGTTCTCTTGATGGTTCTTGAATGGACTTTGAAAATGGAAGCCAGAGTATGAATGTTGGTACCATTACTGAAGGCCTGCCACAAAACAATTTCCACCTGCTCTCTTTTTAGCTGAATAACTGAAAGTGCTTTTCAGTGATTCTTGTGAAAAATGTTGTCAAGATGATATCTGAAAAACTGGGAAAAGAAACTCAATTAGTTTATATGTTTATTTAGTCCGACTACTTTAATCCAGGACTCTGTGGTCCGGGGAACCCCATGGTCCGGTACCTTTTGGAATTTGACTTCATTAGTTCGTTGAGCGGCTAAAAAGGCAGGTTCTTTACAACTTTCCACAGCGACAGACAGCAGCAGAGTGTTTTGGTGATACGGTCTTTCTCATTTATTATATATAGCTTCATCTTTACCCATTCGGGATAATAAGAATATACTATTTGGGGGTGGGGGTATGCTTCCTTTTTTTAGCCTTTGTATTGCAGGAAATAATACAATCTTGTTTGAAAGCATTAATGATTGTTTTAGTTTCAGCCTTTGTACAACCTTTGATAACACAGCAATCGATATGTAGATTATAGCGGCAAGACTGTTTACATAGAAGATTTTTAGGAGTGATCTCTGTCATCCGTTATTTTCTGTGGTCCGACGATGGCCTGGTTTCAATGTTAACATATTAAAATGTATTAATATTAGATAGATTATACATAAATATATATATATGTCACCGTGCTGATAAGAAATATAGCGCCAGTTTGTTTACATTGCGCAGATCAGTACGAAAATTTCCGGGATTGCGCAGGTCAGTGTTGCCAACATTGTGTGAAAATTTTGTGTGAATTGATTGGACGGTTTTTGAAATATTAGAAAAAAAGTTATCTCGATAATAATTTGGCACGCAGTGTATATATATATATATATATATATATATATTTAATTTATAAGGAACTTGGTAAACCGAATTGGTAAATCCAAAGAGGATGAAATCCTGAGAGCTCAATGTGAGGACAGAGCTAATATGTAATGAAAAACAAACCACTTTAAGGTACCATTACGATAATTTATTTCACCCAAAATCCTTTTTTAAGGATTCAGGATCATCAGGTAAAACTTCCAACAACGAATTGTGAGGAAAAATGAATTGAGAGGGGAAAAAAAAAATATATATATATATATATATATATATATATATATATATATATATATATATATATATATATATATATATATTGAACAATAAAAACTATTAAAAATTAAAATCTTCAGACACACTGGGTTGTATATCAATATTCCTTCGTTTTTATTATTATTTCATTTAGATTCCTCGACTAGTTTCGGCCAACATGGCCATCATCAGGGGAAAATAATTTTCTGCTTGCTGGTAGCAGTGAACTACAGAAATGAATGTCTTGATGGAGAAAATGAACTTTTGTCTGTAGTTTTCATTTGTTTAGTTTTTTTTATTTCTTTATTTTTTTAACATGAATTTTGGTCAGGCCTTGTGTTGGTTAAACAGTCTCTTTGTTTATTTAAGATAACAGGTGGATTGATTCATGATGCTCTGAATAACCTTGGTCATTTTGACAGTTTTATTGGTTCCTGGAAAGGGTTTGTGTCTCTGTTAAGTGTGTGTGTTATTTGGTTCTTAGAGTGTGGGTGAGTATGATGTGGGTAAGCGTGTATATTACTATGGATGTGTGTTATCATTTGGCTCATATATATATATATATAATAAAATATGGTTTTCATGCATGGTATTTTTATGAGTTAAAATGATCAATATCGTGTATAGAGCGTATGTAAATATAAAAGTGGACATTGAAATCAACATACAGAGGCAACAGTCTGTTTCATGTGAAACGCAATCGCCAGTCCACGTGCTTTGTGTTTTGCAAGAATAAACGAAAATATATTAATAAAATAAAATAAATAAACAAAAAACTATAAATCAATCCAGACAAATAATAAGTAAATAAACTGAGTAAATAATAAACAAATTAACAAACCACGTACGCACAAATAGACACAAGAAAACGTAATAATAGCAAATAACAATAAATTAATCAATAATAAATTTTGAAAATTTAACTTGCAACATTATAAATAGCTCAAAAATTGAATTCGATTCCACAATTATTACCATTCAATAGCCCCCAAAATAACCGTTAGAATACTACAATGACCTACCCAAAATGCAATACAATATACTACCCACAGTGCAATGCAACAGACTACACTCAATACATGACTGACCTGTATATATAAATAGTCGAGCAAAAACACAATTCACGTGGCCTGACGATTGCGTTTAGTATGAAATAAACTGTCACCTCTGGATGTAGACCTCAATGCCCACTATATATATATATATATATATATATATATATATATATATATATATATATATATATATATAGATTCATTTCTGTAGTTTAGTGCTAGCAGCAAGCAGAAATATTTCTCCTCCCGATGATGGCCATTTCGGCCGAAACTAGTCGAGGAATCTAAATGGAATAATAATAAAAAAAACGAAAGAATATTAATCTACAACCCAGTGTGTCTGAGGATTTTCATTTTTTAATTTTTATTGTTCAAAATATATATATATATATATATATATATATATATATATATATATATATATATATATATATATATAAACATACACGGAACTATTTTTTTCTTAATTAACAGTTAAAATATTGAATCCTTGAAAATGGCTAAATGTATAGCCGAAAGCGCTCGGATAAAAAAAACATTCGGACAGTTTTTATATAATTTATCATCTGAAAAAACAAATTATTAGATCGCACGAGAAATTGTATAAAAAACTAAATAAAAGCACCTTGTCTGTCGTATTCAATGAAATGTGCATGAAAGAAGGATTGCTGCCTAAATACACACACACAAACACACACACACACACACACACACATATATATATATATATATATATATATATATATATATTCCAGTCGAATCCATTACATTCACTTACGTGCTAATACCCTCGGGAAAAGTATGAATCGTTTTCTTCTGCCCCCAAGCTATGGGTAAATAGTAGGACAAATTGTGTGGCAACTGGTCTAGAAGAAAATCATATGTGCTGATGTTGGCTGTCGGTTTCTAAGAACTGAGTTGCTTGGCACTCATACGCTGAAAAATATGACTGGAGAATCCAGCACATTCACACACACGCAAATCTTTCGGCGTATGAGTGTCAAGCAACTCATTTGTTAGAAAATAATATATATATATATATATATATATATATATATATATTGTTATGAACTCGCAACGTATAAATACAGGGTGACCCCAAAAAATGGGAATTTTTGAAGTGCGTATTGCCCGATATGAGCAAGTGGCAACACTGCGAGACAGTGACCTTGAGTAAGTAAACATTTCGCCATTTAGAATTCAAGATGAAATTCACAGTATCCCAGCTGAGATGTTGCAGCAGTCAATGAGGAATCTCAACAGCAGATTTCAAGAATGCATTCGTACAGGAGGACGCCATTTACAGGACGTAATTTTTAAAAAAATGAAAATTCCATCATTGTTTCTTAAATGGCATGTTTTATGGTTTCAATTACTATGAATAAAATATTTTTCTTCCATCACTCTTGGGTTTATTGGATTGTTAAAAAGTTCCCGTTTTTTGGGGTCACCCTATATATGAACCTCAGATTCAAAGAAAAAATGTGGGTTCGCTCAGATAGAAACACACGAAAATTTACCGACGAACAACAAACACGAGATTAAAATTTGTAAATAAATTTTATGTCAGAAAATACAAAATATGCAGGAAGTATGGAGTGACGGACGTACAATTAATAAAAGAACACTTAACTGATATTGGATGTCAGTTCAAACGTTTGTGCTTCAGGAATTTGGAGTTTAAAGGTTCGTAATGACAAAGTTGTTGTAGAATGTTCCTTCCGCAATATAAAACGTAGAATTCCGGATTAATGTTTATTTTCCATTTCCCTTTGGTTAATTGGTTTGCATCCGGGATGAAAGTAAATTTTTTCTTTGTATTTATTCGGGTACAATATTCTCTTATCCTTTAAACATTAAATAGTCAAATTAACCCAAGATCTTCAGGATAAAATTTCATTATTCCCTACGCAACAAATAATGGAAGAGGCTTGTGGATGTATTTCTCATACCTTACGATAACATGATGAGAGTCTATTTTTTTTTTATTTTTTTTTTTTGCCAACTCTTGTCTTCGGAGAATACTGGCAAACTAAAATTGCAATACCAAAGTCCCACTTGGTAATGTATGTCACGTGAGCTTAGCTGACCGATTTCTACTCCCTTTCTTATGTAATTCTCTTTGCTGTCAAGCAATCCAAAATTCCTTTCCCACCATTACTTAGGAGGTCATTCTGTTTATTATCAAGCAACCCTAAATTCTTTGACAACCCAGACTGTGCGGATAAATATGTGAACAATTCTTTCTCAGTTTTGCACTACGCCCGGTCCATTCATCATTTACGTCTCCTTGAAGAGGTCAATATTAAGTTCCATCAACCGGCTCTGTCAAAACAGAAAGATCATTTCATTCGCCCCCCGACTAATCTTTTAGGAGGTTCGTGAGTACTATTTTTTTTTCATTTTATACTCACTTGGAAATATTTATTTTTTATTCGTAAAGTATTTTAACAATAAATATATTTTAATCGTGTTCTATAATTCTTCCTCCTCATCTCTTTTTTATTTACTGCTGTCATAAAGGAATCCTAAAGATAAAAATTCCCCCGTATATTTTTAAAACTATATATATATATATATATATATATATATATATATATATATATATATATATATATATATATATATATATATATATATATATATATATATATATATATATATATATATATATATATATTATTTGGATTGCTATCCTCATCTTCATTGCCATATTCACAACGTTTCGGCCCTTGTACACTCCGGCATTCTTCAGGTGATTGGAATTTCGAACAGAACCCTTTATTTCATCCACCGGAGTAGATTGTTCTAGTTCCACGTCTCATGCCTCTTCCGGATGTCTCAGTTTTTTCCCTTTAACTCAGCTCTCCAAGTTTTGGTTAACCACTGCTGTGGCGTGGTATTGAACTCACAACTCTTTGGGTCTGGTCACTGGATCTAACCAACGTTTTTATCCACTGGTCCATGTGCCTGAGACATCCGAAAGAGTCATGACACGTGGAACTAAAACAATCTACCTTGGTGGACGAAAAAAAAGGGTTTGGTTCGGTATTCCAATCACCTGAAGAAGACTGGAGCGTACAACGGACGAAACGCTGTGAATATGGCAATGAAGATGAGGATAGCAATTCGAATAACGTAAGTAATCATAATAGCTCATGTCAGGGATATATATATATATATATATATATATATATATATATATATATAAAGAAATATAGTTTTAAGGTGTGCTATATTTATGGGATAACGTGCTCAATATCAGAAATAGAGCGTATGTAAATATAAATATGAAAGTGAACATTGAAGTCAACAGAGTCAGAGGCGACAGACTGTTTCATGCTAGACGCAATCGTCAGGCCGTCGATTGCGTCTCGCATGAAACAGCCTGTCGCCTCTGAGTGTTGACTTCAGTGTTCACTTTATATATATATATATATATATATATATATATATATATATATATATATATATATATATATATATATTCTGGTGTCTTATCAAGTAATATGACACCAGAAGTGTTGAAACAAAATGGCTATATTGTTAGTGATTTTGTAGCATATTTATGTTATAATTTTTCGAATGAATAATTATATTTGCTCTACTCTGTCTTGAGCACTCTTTTAAGAATAGTATTTTTTTTTTGTTTGAATTTATTCCGTATACACCAATCGTATACTTGTATATATTAGGTTGGTGCAAAAATAATGACGTAATAATGACGTTTTTCGACGTTAAAAACACGTCAAAAAACGACATTATTACGTCATTATTTTTGCCCCAACCTAATATATATATATGTGTGTGTGTGTGTGTTTAAATTCCATGGCAAACTGTATGGCGACCAGTCTAGGAGAATGCCTAATCTTAATTGAAACGGAGGAACCATTTCGCTCTCTTTAACATAAAAGCCATAGCAATTCACAGATAATAAAGAAAAGGGTATGTGTGTGGCTCCATGATCGCCTACATACTAATGAGACATGGCATTTTTTAAAAAGGCAGTTTTCGAAATATCCATACAGCATGTAGGAAATAAACAGTAATAAAACATTTTCTATCGGTCGGGAAAATTACTAGGCTTGGCCTACTTTGTCACAATACCTCAGTAATCATGTAGCAAACGAGAAATAATATCATCAAACAAGCAGAACACATTTTTATTTCGTTTTTACCCCTCTGTAATTATGAAAAAGAACGCATTCTTTATAAAATCCAAAATGTCGTATTCAGTATTCTGGTATCGAATGGCGATTTTTCTAACGAAGCGGCGATCAATTTATATTTAAAATGAAATTGTTGATATTATCTTGACATTATTAATTAGATCTAATCTTGAAACGCCACACATTAATTTTAGATTAGCATTTTTTTCAGCATAATTTCAGATTCTCTTTATATTTTAGTATTAGCAGTAATATTATTTAGACGCATTATATGAAGCATTCTCAGACATTAATTTTTGACTCTTATTTTTTCATTTCAATTGATTTGCATCTAGTAGCATGAGTAGTAATATTATATAGACTTTTTATTAGTTGAAGCATCGTCTGCCATTATTAATTTCAGACTTGTAAATCCAACTCTATGTTGTCGAATAACATGTTCTAGCCACAATTGTTTTTTTACATTTGGTGAAACTACATCATGCAAACACGCCCTATCTTTAAATATATAGAACCTGTTTCGTACGAAACGACAGTTTGTTTTTCTTTTAATTTCTTAATCTTTTCTATTCTTTCCAATGTCGAAGCGCGTTTAACGATTAAAAGCAAACGCTTTTAACACATTGAAAATCTGACTTGCAGTTGTATAAAAAATCGCTGAGACTGACACGTCTACACACAATAAACAATACCATGTCCGGTGGCAAAAGCTGCTGGTGGCGCGAAGGGTGGCGCGAAGGGTGGCGCGAAGGGTGGCGCGAAGGGTGGCGCCAAGGGTGGCGCCAAGGGTGGCAGGACCGCCTTAGTCTCTGAAACTGTGTTACCTCCCCTGGTTGATGTCTGATGAGGGCATATCGCACGTGATTCCACATGTTTTATGTAGAAAATTGTATATATATATATATATATATATATATATATATATATATATATATATATATATATTTCTCTTGTTGTCTGTCTGTGTGTCTGTCGTGGGAGTTGTTACCTCGCCCAAGCCGCATTTCTCACCCGATTTCGATGCGGTTTTCACCACAAGTTTGCAAATGGCTGTTGCAAGGATATGACGGCGGCCGATTTTTGAGTTCGGACTCAGGTTCCGAAAAAATCGATAATCGAAAAAATTTGCTTACAGAATGAATGATCGCATTTCAACCAAATTTGACACCCTCTTAGAGTCTATCTTTAGAAATGTTATCCAGAAGTTTCATGGCCACTGACCCCTAAACAGCGCTGAAAATCGATATAACCCAAAAACCGATACGCTCAGATTGCGCCTGAACCGCATGTCGGTTTTTAGCGAAAACCAACCGGATTTATGAGGAGGCCATTGGGAGTCACCATGTGAAGTTTAAACTCTGTGTGCCCCCCAAACAGAGTG